>CAJNDS010002455.1:95000-152500 GCA_905221605.1 Symbiodinium natans
CATTTCGGGGTGGGTCTTGGAGTCTTATAGGCTTTCGGTTCCATCCAGGGGGTTGGGTTTTAGGGTTTAGGACCTAGAGTCTAGGAGAGAGCAGCCTGTGATGATGTGACCTTCAACCTTCAAACTTTAAACTCAAACCCTCTACTCCCTAAAGCCCAGACCTTTGACCTGAAACCCTAAAGACTTACTAAGCTCAAAAGGTGAGTTTTCTCTAAATTATGGTCCCTTTCTGGCTACCCTAAATAAGAGGGGCCACCTTACACTAAGGACCACAAAAGGGACCATGCTTTCGAGAAGCAGCCGAATCAATCTCATGCCCCTCCCTAAAAGATTTAGGGGTTTAGGGGTTTAGGGGTTAAGGGTTTAGGGTTTAGGGTCTCGGGTTTAGGGTTTAGGGTTTGCTGTAATAGGGCGTAGATGCTGTGAAGGTTAGGATGCAGCAGCGGCTCGAATGCTTCGGCAGGTGCGAAGAGCAGCTCTGGCCCGATTGTGGAGGGCCATCTAATACTTTTCTCCCACCCCACGCCGTCCGAGGCGGCAAAACCACCCAAACCTAATCCTTTTAGGGTTTAGGCCTAAACTCATGACAATCCCTTACTTTCCGAAAAACCTTTCCGTCACCGATGGCCACTAAAGGTTTGAGGCCAGGTCCTAGGACGGGCTTCAGCTGCATAGAAAAGGAGAGGGTTTGAGGCAGGGCCAAGGCAAGTAGGGGGTCAGGGGGCTAGCAGGGAGGGCAACACTTTTTTGAGCACCCACCCTACCTGGACCAGCTTCAGGCCCCTGCTGCGGTGGGGGCCTTGGGGTACCCGCCCCCCCCAAACGGCCAGTGACCTCCAGAATAAAAACCTTGAGGTTTAGGGTTTCTAACCTTATTAAGGGGACCAGTACTGGTCCCCGGCAGAACCTGTTCCGGTACCGGGCCCATCGTGATTGCTACCGACCTCTGGGCTGCAGGAGGCGGGCAAGCGTCGACTTTCGCCATAGAGGTCGAGGGCTTAAGCGCCGCCCCCCCTCTGTAGGGGGGCGGCCAAGGCCCTGAGTTTGGGGTTTAGGGTTTAGGGTTTACGGTTTAGGGTTTAGGGCGCTCTGTACAGCAGCCTAAAGTCCAAAGTCCGATCCAGAGCCGCTTAAAACCCGGCTTCGGGCTCATAGGGTTTAGGGTTTAGGGTTTAGGGTTTGAGGTTTGAGGGTTCAGGGTGGAGGGTTTAGGGTCTAGGGGTTTCGGGACTTAGCGGTTTTAGGTGTCAGGGATTTCTGAGCAGTGTCTTTCGCCAGGTGAACCTCAAAGCAGGACGACCTTCTGCCAAAGGCTCGGTTTGACACTCGCGGGTGCGGGGTTCCGAGCTTAGCTGGCGCGGTAAAGAGCTCCTAAACAAGCACACCGACTGGCTTCTGCCCTAAAACTCCCAAACTCTGCACCTGATTCAAAAAAGGATGATGATAGCACAGCTTCCCTACAACTTTTCTCTCCTAAAAAGCCCTAAACCGGGATAGTTTCCGAAGGGAGTCTGGCTTCCGCCCAGGTCAGGAGGGTGTGTATGAGTTCAGCGTTTAGGGTTCAGGGCTTAGGAACGGGGCAGTTTGGGGATTTGTGAGGCTTAAGGCTTGTAATTTGGATCCTCACCCTTATTCCCCACAGCCCTGTTTCGGGGTTCGGATTTAGGGATTCGGGCCTGAGCGTGTTTTAGGGTTTAGGGTTTAGGGCTTCGGGTTTAGGGCTCAGCCTGCTTATTGCTATAGTTTCCCGATAAACCCCAGTTCGAAGTGCGAAGCACCCATGAACGTTCAAGTGTGACGGTGCCGGGCTTTGAGCTCCATGGAGTTTTTTTGCTTGATGCCTTGGATGGAGAAACCACCCTAAACCCTAAACCCTAAACCCTAAACCCTAAACCCTAAACCCTAAACCCCTGAAGTGAAGATGTCATCTGGTATTCATCTTAATATGAGGGGTTTCGGAACATTCGGGTACCTTTTGGGGGTCCCTTTCAGGGGCTTCCATTCTATCTGGGGTATAAACAGGCGTACCCCTACTTTGGGAAATACCCATATTGTGGGAGCCAGGGCACCCTAAACCCTAAACCCTGAACCCTGAACCCTAAACCCTAAACCCCTAAACCCTTAGCCTAAACCCTAAACCCTAAAACCCTAAACCCTAAACCCTAAACCCTAAACCCTAAACCCTAAACCCTAGCCCTAAACCCTAAACTGCTCATGTCAGGCAGAGGACGCTCCCTGAAAGTTATGTTTCGCCCCTCACCTGAGGCCAGGCTGGGTACTGGAGGTCTTGAGTGAGCATCTGAGAGTCTTAGGATTCAGGGTTCAGGGTTTAGGGTTTAGGGTTTAGGGTTTAGGGTTTAGGGTTTAGGGTTTATGCAAGCGGTCCCATGGACAATCCAGAAGCAAAATCACTTGTGGATTACTACAACGGAGGAATAGACCTCATTAGCTTAATGTGGTCGTCTGTGCAACCTCCAAAGACTATCGAAAGACATTAACGGAACAGGCCTCGCCACAGCAGCCGTAGAAATCGAGTAAATCGATTGCAGACCACGGCGCGTGACATTCCCGCCCAGAAAGACTCTTAAAGCATCAAGGGTGGGACTATCACAAGTACAGAGGGGTCTCCAATGAAGACACTGCACTTTGAAATTGATACCTATACATCTTAATGCCTTTCCCTCAACTATCTGCCAAGGAATAGACATACGGTGAAAAACAGCTCTCAGAATGAAGAAGAAAATGCGACGGTTTAGGGTTCAGGGTTTATCCAAGGGGAGTTACATGGTCCCTTAACATGGTCCCTTGCCTTCTTTAAAGGGGTTCTGAAAGGGTTCTGAAGTATGGGCCCTTGGGCCTCTAGAGGATAGAAGGGGTATGTAAGGGCTCCTGACTAAGGGCCCAGATAAAGGGACCATGCAACTACCCTCAATGAAGAGTTTAGCAAGAGTTCAGGGTCAGAAGGGGTGGAGGGTTGAGGGTTTAGGGTTGCAGGGGCTTGGCACACGTACACGTGCTATCGCTAGCTCGCCAGGGCCTCTGTGCAACAACTCTCCTAAGCATCCAGGAGAGAGCCTTACAGACCGAACACCGTTGAAGTCCTCGCAACCTCGCAAGCCCAAGCTCTGAATCCTAAACCCCTCCTACACCCCCCTAAACCCCCTAAACCCCCCTTAAACCCTCTTTAAACCCCCCCAACCCCCCTAAAACCCCCGAACCCCTGCCCTTAAACGCCTAGAGCCGAATCCCCCAAGTCTGGACCCTTCAAACCCCGCATATCTTGCATCCTCAAGTACTTGCCAAAACTTGAACCCTCAACTGCGTCCCTTCTACACCACATTAAACCCAAACGGGTTGGTTTTTCATGTCGAGGCTACTCTGAAAGCCCTTAAAACTGAGCTCTACATGGGCGGGTTTCCCCAAATCGGGGTACCTTATTGGGGTCCTTATTATAAGGGGATCCTACTATTTGGGTGTCTAATTTCCTTTGTCATAGTGGGGTGACATTTTACATCTTTAAGGGTACTTAAACTCTATAAGGAATAACAACTTTAAATGTTTATTGCTATCCCAACTTCCAACTATGAACCCTAAACCCTAAACCCTAAACCAGATTGAGGAGTCCCCTATTTTCGTAAACCCCCAAATGTGCTCGAGACCCTCAGTGAATTCCAGGGGCTCCGACTCACCTGCCGAGGCTACTGTACGGCTGAAACCTTAAGACGCCCTACGCCCTAAACCTCAAGCCCTAAACCCTAGCTCTAAACCCTAAACCCTAAACCCTAAACCCTAATTAAACCCTAAACCCTAAACCCTAAACCCTAAACCCTAAACCCTAAACCCTAAACCCTAAACCCTAAACCCTAAACCCTAACCCTAAAACCCGAAGCGCAGGTCCGGGTGCCAGCCCTCTGGGGCCCAGCCCTGGGCCTCAGATGCTTTCGGGTCCCTGCTGCTCTCAGGGCTTTGAGGGGTTTAGGGTCTAGGGTTTAGGGTTTAGGGTTTAGGGTTTAGGGTTTAGGGTTTAGGGCGGAGGGTTTTAGGGTTTAGGGGCTTTAGGGCTTCAGGGGGTTTTAAGGGCTTTAGGGGTTTTGGGGCTTTGGGGGTTTTAGGGGTTAGGGCGCTAGGGGCTTTCAGGTCTTTAGGAGCGTAAGGGGTTGTAGGGTTTAGGGCGTTAGGGGTTTTCAGGTCTTTGGGCGTGGGAGGGGTTTGAGGGGCTTCAGCGGTTCGAGAGGTTTTAGAGCTTTAGGATATTTAGGGGTTTTAGGGGTCTGAGGTTAACCACATTAGGGCATTTAAGGGGCTTATAAGTGGGTTATAAGTACAGTCATAGCTGGTCATTGAGTACCTTGAACCTCCAAGTAGGAGTGCAGGGATCGGGATCGGCTGAGGGTCTGGGTGCAACCGTTTTAGAGTTGTCATTGGGTGAGGTTTCACTTGAATCGAAGGGGTTCATGGCTACTTGTACATGTCTTTTTGAGTAGGTAAGTCCTGATAAATTTGTCTCTTTCGTTTTTGGCGCGTGGTGGCAGCTGCGCAGGTTCGTGATGGGACGCAAGCAATCGAAGCTTTCTCCGAGTAGGGTTACCAAGCTACCCAAAATGGTCAGAAATCGTAGGCAGCCAAAAACTACCCTAAACCCTTGAACATGAACCAGGGTTCAGGTTGAAGATCTTCGGCATTGAGGTGCTTTTTAGAGCTTACGTCTGCATGGGGCCCGAAAACCCTAAACCCAAAACCCCAAAACCCTAAACCTCGAAACTCGAAGCCAGCCGGGCCAGCCTTCTCGCAGCTGAGGAGCAGCGCGTTGTTCCAGATGGCTTCGGCAGCTGTAGGAGATGATCTTTGGATGATGGGTTTAGGGTTTAGGGCTTAGGGCTTAGGGCTTAGGGCTTAGGGCTTAGGGCTTAGGGCTTAGGGCTTAGGGCTTAGGGCTTAGGGACGGGTCGCTTTTACGGGGTTTCGGGTTTCGGCTTCAGGGTCCCGGTTGCAATTGCTAATAGTATTCTCTCCAAGCCCCTTTATAAATATTACTAGAGCAACCCCCAAACCCTATTCTAACTATTAAGGCCCTTGTATTACCCAAGGCTGCGAGTTTGGGTTTCTCGACCTGAGGTTCACCTCAGCGAAGTAGACTACAATTTTGGGGATATCCATTTCACATCCTTGGCAAACTCTCTCAAAGTACTTGCTGAGTACGCTGGGGCCAGTTGAACCCGAGGTCGAAACACAGTGTCTAAAAGCCTTTCCTGCATTTTGAAAGCTTGCAGATCACCACCATGCAGATCACCACCACGCTGCCCGAGCCGCGTTAAATTGCCCGGTATGTGCCGCCCCTGCTCGTGTCATCGGAGCCCTGAACCCCGAAAACAAAATGGGGGTTTCCGAAAGTAGGGGTAACTAAAGCTCTGTATACAATGTCAGGAGTAGCTGCTCCAGCGCTTCCTCTGGGAGCGCAGAGCCCTTTGCCGCAACGCCGGGACCGTGAGGAGCCCAAGAATTTGGGGGTTTAGGGCTTAGGGTTTAGGGTTTAAGGTTTAAGGTTTAGTATTTAAGGTGCAGGGTTTGGAGGTTTGTTCAGCTATACTACTTGCAGCCCTTCGTGCAACTAGCCGTGAACCTGGACTTAAGGGCCTACTGGCCGTACTCATCGTACCTTAGGGCGATGGCTTGAAAAGGGGTTTAGGGTTTAGGGTTTAGGGTTTAGGGTTTAGGGTTTAGGGCATTTGGCTTCAATGTGTTGCTTGCCGTCAGCCTGGAGCCTAACACTCAAGCCCCGAATTGCAGCGTACAGGGCTCCTGGGCTTGGCAAGACCACTTGGGGGTTAGGGTTTAGGGTTTAGGGTTTCTTAGAAGTAGGGTAAGTAGTTCTTTGGCGTCATCTACCTGGAGGTTCGTGTTACTTAGTAGCTAAATATAACTGTACTTATAAGCCCACTTATAGGCCCCTTAAGTGCCCTAATATGGTCATAAGTACAGTTATAAATACACTTATAATTGGTTAATAAGTACCATGAACCTCCAAGTAACCCCAGCGATAGGCACCCACGGCGGACTGTCAAAAGGCGAGGGCCACCTAGAACAACGGACCCGATCTGGTCAGTTCGAAGTCTTCATGTGGAGTAAGGGGGGGGGGGGGGGAGTTACGCATGAAATGCTTTCAAAGGGTTCTATGCGGGATATATATGGCAGCAAAGTCCCTAGTTGCCGAGTAAGAACCAGTAGCTTATGCTCCCTGTTAGGGGTGCTTGGAGGTTGATGGGTAGTCATAAGTAGTAGGGAGTGTCACTACAGTCATAGTCGCCCATAGCCTCAGTTGGGGTACTTACAACCCTACTTAAAACTAATAGACGCCGTTGCGTGGGCGATGATGTTGAGGAGGCCTGAAACGAAAGCCATGATCGCTCTACCTGGAGAGTTGTGGCTGCGTCGTGCTCCTGACGATGGAACAAGGCACAGCCAATCTATGAATGAAATAAAGCTCACACGTGGACGGATGGTGGATGAGCTTGTTAATTGGGTCCAACACATCGCGCCCCTAAACCCTAAACCCTAAACCCTAAACCCTAAACCCTAGGAACCAGCCAAGAGAGGGCAAAGGCGTCGCCGGAGCCGGATTGACAAACTAACCCTAAACCCTAAACCCTCAGCCCCAAACCCTGAACCCGACATCTCAGGCCGGCAACACTCAAGGTGCTGCGGATCCACCGGCCACCACCGCCTCAGGAGCCTGGTTTGAGTGGGTTTAGGGTTCAGGGTTTAGGGTTTAGGGTTTAGGGTTTAGGGTTTAGGGAGAGTTGGGGTTGAGGGTTTAGCCGGCAGTAACCCCCAAACCCTAAACCCTAAACCCTAAACCCTAAACCCTAAACCCCAAGCTGCAAGCTCCAGGATCCCCGCCGACTGGGTGCCATGCCCACCATCGACGTCGCGGAGGCCACCGGAGAGTTGAAGGGTTTTTGTCGTTTTAGGGTTTAGGGTTTAGGGTTTAGGGTTTAGGGTTTAGGGTTTAGGGTTTCGGGGGGTTGGGGCCTTGTGGGGGAAGGAGGGGGCGGGGGGGGGGGGGGGGGGGGGGGGGGGCTGGGGGTTTGCGATGCGAGGTATTTTGCTGGGTCCCACCGCCGCCCGCAGTGGACCACTCCAGATGGTCACTCACCTGAGGCATGGAGAAGGCTTAACGCCAGAGCCGATGCCGAAATCCCGGAATCCGTGCTGCAGAGCTTGAATGCCCTGACAAGCTGGACCAAGCAGTTCGATGCCGCTCAACTCGCGAACCTACCTTCGCCGTTCGGTTTAGGCCCATCCCCCGTGTGTTGTTGGTTCCCGTGTTTAAGCTACCCGTGTTTTCACTTTGCCTGCCCAGGCCCTGCCAAGCAGTCCCGCAGCATTCTGCAACAAGCAAACCGATTTCCTCGCCTGCTGCTCCGCAGCAGCAATAGCGGTTGTCGCGAAAGCGGCCCGAAATCTGCAGCAAGCCGCCCTTTGGGCCAAGGCTACTGCAGACCAAGCGCGCGCACACACACACACACACACACACACACACACCCTAAACCCTATCCCCTGAACCCTAAACCCTCAACCCTACGAGGTACGCAGGCTGGCTGTGGTGATTGATTCGGGTGGCAAGTGCCGAGATGGAGCTGGCAACAACTCCTGGCCGAACCAAGTACCGGGGACCAGCCCTAAGCCCAAATACCCCTAAAACCCTAAAACCCTGGAACCCTAAAACCCTAAAACCCTAATTAAAACCCTAAAACCCTGGAACCCTAAAACCCTAAAACCCTAAAACCCTAAAACCCTAAAACCCTAAAACCCTACAACCCTGGAACCCTGAAACCCTGAAACCCTGAAACCCTGAAACCCTGAAACCCTAAAACCCTAAAACCCTAAAACCCTAAAACCCTAAACCCTGTACCGAATACCCTCAAGTTATCGGGTCCGGAAGGGGTCCCGCTGCTAGAGGATGCCAAGTAGTATCAAAAACTCCTTCTTAGGGTTTAGGGTTTAGGGTATAGGGTTTCAGTGCTTCGGTCCCTTATAAAGCTGTGTTGAACAAGAAACAAGAGAGCGCCTGTTGAATTCCGAGCCTACTGGGCAAAATCGGCACATCATCCATGGGCTGCGAGGAGGGTGTGGGGTCGAGGGCTTGTAGGGCAGCTTATGCCCGAGCCCTAAACCCGAAACCCTAAACCCTAAACCCTAAACCCTAAACCCCCCCCCCCCCAAGCGTCCTTAGCCCTCAGCCCTGAAACGATCTCCCGGGAGGCGGAGGCGGAAGGAGCTGCGCTGGCGGCGATGACGGCTGCTTGGCTTGCATCGACGGGCCGGACTTCGACCCTACTTTGAAGGTTTAGGGTTTAGGGTTTAGGGTTTAGGGTTTAGGGTTTAGGGTTACCCTAAACCCTAACCCCTAACCCCTAAGCCCAAGTGTTCAGGCAGCTTAGGCTTCGTGAGGGAGTCTGGAGCTCGGGAAGTCTGAGCTTCAGGGAGTTTAGGTTCTGGGCGTTTAGGGTTTAGGGTTTAGGGTTTAGGGTTTAGGGTTTAGGGTTTAGGGTTTAGGGTTTAGGGTTTAGGGTTTAGGGGATTTAGGATGTAGGGGTTCAAGCACATACTTGTCATGAACAGGGTTCAAGGAAGCCATTTCTTCACGCCCAAATGGCAGGTGTGTGTGTGTGACCCACCCAATCAAAGACCCACTTAAGTCATCCCCTCAGCCCTGCAGGAGACTTCAGATCCGGCTCCCCAGAGCCAGGGTTCACAGGTCTGAATTGCCAGGGCATGTCAATCCAGATCTTAAATCTGCCCATGAGCCTTCAAGTAAGAACAGACCATCCAAGCCCGAGCATCTTGAAGCCAAACGTCGAGGCTTGGATACTACCTAAACCCTGAAGCTTGGGGTGTTCCCCTTAAACCCTGAAACTTGGGGCGTTCCCCCCCTTATACTAACTTTCCTTAATAGGGGTTATAATCGGGGGTACTAACATCTCGATTGAGGACTGTTAGTATAAGGGAGAGCATCCCAACCTGAACCCTTCATGTCTAAGCCCCTAAGCCCCACGCTCCAAAGCTGGAAGGAAGGTATGGCTTGTTTGGGTGGCGCTGCAAGCGGGGCTTACTTGAAGGCATACGGTTGAAAGTACCACGAGGTTGCAACTACACCTCTCCTACTTCGAACCCCAGTTCTATCTAAGCATGAAGCTTTTCAAGTACTTCGGGTTCCCTAACGCCCTGTAAGGCTTTGCACCAGGTGCCCCTTCCTGCAACTAGTTGTCATTGGGATCATACGTAGGGTAACTCCTAACCTTGTTGTAGGACACTTGTATGACTCGGCCCTACCGCCTTCAAGTAAAGCCCTCCATCAAAGACATAAACCCTAAACCCTAAACCCCAAACCCCAAGCCCCAAGCCCCAAGCCCCAAGGCCAAGCCCCAAGCCCCAAGCCCAACACCCTAAGCCCTAAACCCTAGACCCTAAATCCTAAACCCTAGACCCTAAACCCTAAACCCTAAACCCTAAACCCTAAACCTTCCCAGGAGAGCCAGGCTCCAAGGAGCCACCGCCGTGCCGACGACGGCCCCCTCAGGCTTGCCTTGGCTGATCGGGCTTATATAGGGCTTGTATAGTGTTTAGGGTTTAGGGTTTAGGGTTTAGGGTTTAGGGTTTAGGGCTTATAGGGTCCTAAATACAGGGTTTCGGATTTTTGGGTTTAGGGTTTAGGGTTTCGGGTTTGGGGTTTCAGGGCAGGGTTTGGGGGTTGGGGGGGTTTGGGGGTTGGGGGGGTTTGGTTTGGGTTTTACGGTTTAGGAGTTGGGGCTTTTTGCGGTTTAGGAGTTGGGATTTTGGGTTTCGGTTCAGGATTTAGTTGAGAGTCAGAGCAGTGGGCGCAGGGCTTTGGGGAGGGTTTAAGGTTTTGGTTTTAGGTTTTAGGGTTTAGGGTTCAGGGTTTAGGGTTTATCTGGAGATTCATGGACTAGGTTTAGGGGCAGCGGTCTAGGGTTTGAAGTGCAAAGCAGTTTTTTTGCTTCTGACTAGACATATACTTGTAAGATATGCAAAGAAAGCAGTCCTTGTATTCCTCCTGTGTACCTAGGGCACAATCCCTTAACCAAAGCTTAACCCTCAACGCAGCCCCGTAAACCCTGAGCCCTCAAGGAACAGCACCCCTAAACCCTGAACCCTTGACCCTAAACCCTGAACCCTAAACCCGAAACCTTAAACCCTAAACCCTAAACCCTAAACCTGGAACCAGGTCCGAGGTGACGTACGTGCGTCGAGCACAGTCTGCGGAGGTGGAGCTGCGGGCAGAGGTCGAGGAGAGAGGGTTTGGGGTTTAGGGTTTAGGGTTTAGGGTTCAAGAGCTCCTGGTCGAGCAGTTTCTCGTTTAGGTTCGCTGTTTAGACCGTCGAAAAATACCCACCCACCCGGAGTTCCCATAACATAAAGAAATACAAAGTTTCTTATTTTTCGGATGGCTCAACATCAAAACTGATGGGTTTGGGGTCTCAAGGGTTTAGGGTTTCAAGGGTTTAGGGACTCAAGGCTTTAGGGTCTCAAGGGTTTAGGGGCTCAAGTGTGGTCTCAAGGGTTTAGGGTCTCAAGGGTTGAGGGCTCAAGGCCGGGCCTTGCCCACGAATATTTGGGCCTTGCCCACGAATATTTGGGCCTTGCCCACGAATACCATTAAGGTTTATAATTATGTGGTAGGAGAGGTTTAGGGTTTAGGGTTTAGGGCTTCAACCCTAGGATTTAGGGTGTAGGCCCTTATTCCCTTTTTTGGCGGGTTCAGGTTCCCTTATAAGCCCCTTTAAACCTGAGATACTTTTTGTGACATTTTTGTGTTCCCTTTGTTGGGTTTAAGAGGGTCATTTTTACAAATAATTTCCTAAACCCTAAACCCTAAGCCCCAAACCCCAAACCCCAAACCCCAAACCCCAAACCCTAAACCCTAAACCCTAAACCCCAAACCCCAAACCCTAAACCCTAAATCCTAAACCCTAAACCCTAAACCCTACACCCTAAACCCTAAACCCTAAACCCTAAACCCTAAACCCTAAACCCTAAACCCTAAACCCTAAACCCTAAACCCTAAACCCTAAACCCTAAACCCTAAACCCTAAACCCTCAAACCTAAACCCTAAACCCTAAACCCTAAACCCTAAACCCTAAACCCTAAACCCTAAACCCTAAACCCTAAACCCTAAACCCTAAACCCTAAACCCTAAACCCTAAACCAAACAATTTTGAGAGGTTCTTAAGGGCCATATTGGTACAAAGGAGGAGAGAGGGGTAATGGGGACCTGGCAGCCCAGTAGCACCCTTTCCCTTTTTTTTTTGGTTCAACGTTCCCTTATAAAGTAGCCAACCCAAAAAGGGGGCCCTTATGGTGACAGGGCTACCAAGAGAAGCGGTATGAACGATGCAGCCCTGTCTAGCCCTAGAACGTGTGAGATGTGAGAAACGCAAGGACAGAACCAGTTTTGTTTTTTCTTTTGGGGGGGGGGGGGGGGGGGATGGGATGTTTGTTGTCTTATGTGTGCTTCTTAGGGGCCAGGGGGCTTAAACCATGAACCCATGGCTCAAATTTCTCAATGTTTCACGCCCCAGACGTTACTAAAAACCGGCAGTGCAAAACTCTACGAATATGAAGAACCTCGAAGGAGGAGCGTCTGAAAGAGGGTTTATAGAGGATTTAGGGTTTATGGTTTAGGGTTTAGGGTTTAGGGTTTAGGGTTAGAATTTAGGGTTTAGGGTTTAGGGTTTAGGGTCTAGAACCCAAACGACTGGGCTGATGTTCTTCACCGCTTTCGAGTTACGCAGCTAAGACTCAGGCGAAGAGTGTTTAGGGCTTTGGGCTCTTGAATCCTGGGCCTAGGTATCTCCAGCCTCGCGCTTCCCCCTTCAAGCCTTACAATTTGGGTTTAGGGAATAGGGTTTAGGGTTTAGAGGTTTGAAAAACCGGAAACATCTCGCAAGAGCCCCAATCGCAAAGCCTTAGCCTTAAGCTCCCAGGGTTCACCACAAATGGGAACTGCAAGCCCGAAATTGTCGTCTACGGGCTGGAAGGTTGGGTAATGTTGGGTATCAGGAATTCCCTCAACCAGCATTCCAAGCCCCAAACCTACTTTTTGCTTAAGAACCCCCAACTAAAAATCCCTATATTGCACTTAATAAGCAAGAATATATTTTGGGGGGGTTCTTAATCAAGCAGTTCGTAGAAATCTGCAAACCTGCAAATTGTCAAGGAGCTGCGCCGGGTCAACAGTCACATGGCGCACGCCTTGCAGGTCCTTTGGATGGCTTGCTCAGGGGATTGGGTTTTGGGTTTAGTGTTTGGGGTTTGGGGTTCAGGGTTTAGGGTTTGGACGTTATATCGGGAAGCCAACTTAAAGTCTGTACTGAAGGGCTGAAAAAGGGCCTAGCCTTCGACCCCAAACCCGCAGGCCCGGCAAAACCCTATTCTGTAAGCCTTCCTGTGCTCTAAGCCCCACAGCCCAAAACCCCGAATCCTTCCGCACCCAGCAAATCCTGAGCCCTACGCGAAGCACAGCTCCCATGCTTGAAGGCTCACGGGTAGTTTTGTCTTTTTTTGGTGTGGTTAGAATATGTACCCCAGATCAGGTTAATGTTGACCTCCTATTAATAACCCCCCCCCCCCGTCTCAATTGATTTTTGTTTCCGGCCGCCCCGCCTACCCAGAGACTCCAAAACCCCTTAATTAAGGAATATACCTTAAATTATCATAGGAACCCTAATATGATTTAAGGTAGATTCCTTAATTAAGGGGTTTTGGAGTCTCTGGGTATTGAGGGGGGGGGGGAGGGGGGGGGCAGGGCTGTTCTGAAGCTTCGGGGTTGGTTTCAGGGCACCAGGCTGTAGCTCAAGGCCCGACTCTAAAACCCTAAGACCCTGAACCCTAAGACCTAAACCCTAAACCCCCGCCAACAAAAATAGGCCCTGGCCGGGATTTCTCATTATTGAGGGGGGGTTTGTAATTGAGTTCCGGGATCCGAATTCTTTAATTACGGGGGGTTTTTTTAATCTGAGGTTAACATTACGACAAATTAAAGGCACGGTATCCGCTCGTACAACCCTAAACCCTACAACCCTTCAAGCAGGAGCGTACTGCGCAACAGAAGGAAGTGGAGCGGAACGCCCGGCTCTGAGGTGTTAGGGTTGAGTACAAGGCTTCAGGGGGCTCAGGGTTTAAGGTAATTTGAAGAAAAAAGTGTGATGTTTCCGGATGCAGGGTTTCGGATGCTTTGCTTCCGCTCAACCCTAAACCCCCAACCCTAAGCCCTAAACCCCCTTTGTTTTAGAGCTATGTCTCCCGACCCGAAAGAAACACCTCAATGTGTTCCCCTGTTCATTCCGAAGTTCTTGAGGGTCTTCTGTTGACCTCGAGTCTAGAGCTTACTTCAAGAACTAGTAGACTGCAAGTTTATGCCAGAACTTCCTACTTTGGGGGCATGCTGCGTTTAGCGCAGCTAGGTCTTCTAGATTGCGGCGTAGGTTTTAGGGTTTAGGGTTTAGGGGCTTCAGATTTATTTGTGATTTCGGCTTGAGGCACGGGCTGACATCGTCTGATGCAGTATAAGGACCCTAGAACAAAACAGTGACATCGAGGGAGCCCCAAACCCCTTAGCTTAGGAATATGCAAACACCTTACATTACAATCGGGATATATACATATAGGTGTATCCTTGTAAGCAAAGGCCTTTCTGCTGCCTTTGTTTCATTCATTGTCTATATAAAGGCCCCAAGCTTACCACGGCTGTGGCCCACCTCGATCTTGATGGCATCAGCTGCCTCAGCGTCCCTTGTCAAGTATGTCCTGTCGGTTCCTGCCCTGGACTGGACCGACCCATGAGCTCATCATCCTTGCGCCGAAAGAAGACGGAGCCAAGCAACTTCCATGGTTCAGAAATGCTTCTAGGTGCCCCAGTGTCCTAGGAAAAGACAAAGATGCACATTTGTTTGTTGAGTGTCTGTTTAACTGAGAACCCAACCCCCACGAGAAGGAGTTTGATGGTTGCTGTTCAGGAGCTTAAACGAAGATAATCACTGTACATACCTTTGAAACGATAAGTTGCAAGTAGTACGGAGCCTTTTTCTGGTAGCTCATTTTGGAAGCTCCGGCACAGCAGCCAAGGCAAGGCCACGGGCAAATACAGCAAGGCGAGTAAGTATGCGAAAAAGGATGAGAAGGGTTCCTGGGAAGAGCCCCGCGCTGCTGCGGGAGATTCCAAGCCCGTATCCGAGAGCAGCAAGATCGAAGACCAGGCTGTTTGCATGCCTTCGGTACCTTTGAAAGGGGTCGGCGCCGAGGCGATCTCTGTTCAAGTGTCGGTGCACGACAAGAACCGAGACGAAGACCCGCACACCACGCTCATGCCTCCTAGGGAAGAAGAGTGTCTTCCCGAGACGATCGCAGAATCCAGGCTGACTCGCTTGACACACCGATTGACGGACCGTTCGACAGGCAGGAGGGCTCACAACGATCGCCTGGTTTTGGATATGGGGATTTCCGAAAATGGGGGTACCCCTTATATACCCCAAGACACTATATATAATTCTTGCAAGGGAGCGCCAAAAAGGGTACACCCCTATTTTCGGAAACCCCCATCTAGGATCCAGGACCTGAACCCTCGGGAGAGCTGCGCTACTGTAGTGCGTCAGAAGCTGGTCTTCAGCTGCAGCATGTGTTGTCAGGCCTTGAGGAGAAGAGAACCAAACAGTCCGAGTATGTGCAGAAAGCAGACGGCGTCTTGAGAGAAGTTTGCAAGATGCTTAACGGCAGGGAGCAAGGAATTGCACTTTTCCCTCAAGGCCCTGGCGCCCAAAAGACCCTCGAGGCCTGCTTCAAGGTTCGCGAGTAGATATAAGTCGGGTTGTCTGTCGGACTCCAAGTAAGGTTTCAACCAGCTTCAACTGTCGTAACAATACTTATAGCTCCAGGTACAACTACCCATGAAACTGCAACTAGACGTCAGCCCAAGTCCTGAGAACCTGAGCCCGAACCACACGAAGACGTGTGGACAAGCCGCTCTTCTCCGCGAAAACCAAAAGTCTTCACCCCTGTAGTTCCTTATGACAGCGCGTTTATCTGGGCAAGACCCAAATCAGAGGAACCCTTTTTTGGCCCTGCAACAGAGACCCAAACACCCTAAACCCTAAACCCTAAACCCTCACCTGCATGGGCCCATGACTTAGATCAAGCCGCCTGAACAGGCTGGTCTACTCGCAAAGTTTAGGTCTTCGAACCCCCCAAAACCCTACTCTAACTACAAAGCCCCTATAGTATAGGGTTCGGGTGTCGGGGTTATGATCTGACTTCATGCCCAACCCTGGGACCTGTAGGCTAATATGCACCGCACGCTGCAGGAAAAAGAAGGCCGACCCCATACTTACCATCAAGCGCAGCTGGCAGCGCGTGGCGGCGTACTCTTTGGCGGCGATGTTCTGCATGTTCCCCTGCGTGAAGCTCATGGTGATCCCTTGCTTGGTCTACACGTATGGCTGGAAGCCGCGACATTTGGTGGAACGAAGGCCAGTGTTGTTGGTGGTTGAGGCATGCATATGGCTTAACCTACTTCTTCAAGGCGGAATGGAAGTCTATCGTGTTTTCCAGTACTACTGGGCCGTAGAGTCTGGACTGGAGCTGCGCATCATCATTGGGCAGGTGCAGCTGGAGCAGCTGGCCGCCATCACCACCTTGGGCTCCGTCGTCTTGTGGCGCATCCTCAGGGTGCACATCGTCGAGGTGCGGGCGCACGTGTACTGGCACAAGGTGAAGGCCGAAAAGGTGCTCCCTCCCTTGGCTACAGATGCTAGGAGTAGGGTCTTGGGACATTTTACATCTTCCCCTTATTGGGTTTTAAGAGGATCCTTTTCATTTTTTTTGAGGGTGTTGTTTTAATATTCAGGGCCATCCGAGGATGTTCTGAGGAAGCTCCGACATGGGTTTCCTGGGCCATGGGAAGGCAAAGACAAGGAGTCGGGGGAGACCCGGCTGCCCCCGATGAACTTCAGTCAGGTCCAGCAACACCCGACAAGAGTTGACAAGATGCTGGCAGTGTGCTCGGCAGCTGTCATGGGTGTAGGCATGTGGTATCTGTACGCCCAGCTCGAAAAAACCAGCCAGCTGAAGTTCAGCCTCTTCCCAATAGGTGACTCGTGGATTAACCTGGACGTATCCATGGCCATTACTGCCGCGCTGACAACCTTCAGCTGGTACAAGACCATGTGCTTTGGTAGCCCAGTGGTGCCCTTTACCCTGTTTTTGGGGTTGAAGGTTCTCTTATAAGAATAACCCACCAAAAAGGGTACCCTAGTTAGAATATGGTTGCTGCGCTGCTAAGGTGCGGAATTTTTGGTTCGGTCAGATCCATGAAGGCAAACAGGAGTCAGCTGCTACTCTTCTCGGCTGCAGCTACCATCTGCGATCTTGACGAACTGTCAGCCTGCGAGCGCGACTATTTAAGGGAGGAGCTAAAAGACTTGATCACCCGAGAAATGTTGGAGAAGCCGGCGTCTAAGGCCGGCGAAGTCCTTCATGCGCACCCCTGGCTTGCCAGCCTCTGCATGCGCTGGCTTCCTGAGGAGGATCGCAGCATCCACGAGCACAACCAAGACATCTTGCGCCAGGTGCGTATTTGCCCAGAGACTCGAACCCGAGTATAATGGCATTAAATAATCCTCGTAATATCAAGCCAAAAAAGGATCACAAGCTCCTTACAACAATGTTAACTATTGTTGATTGGGATGTTCCGCCTTATACTAACAGTCCTCAATAGGGATTATAACAGGGGGTACTATGGACTGTTAGTATAAGGGGGGGGACATCCCGGGTATACAGCCCTAAACCCTAAACACTAAACCCACAGGGGGTATAATCTGCTAGTATAGCGGGGGGGGGGGGGGGGGGGGCGAACATCCCAAGTTGTAGGGTATGCAGCCCTAAACCCTAAACCCTAAACCCTAAACCCACAAGGGGTATAACCCCTAGTTTCTCAAAGCCACCAGAGGTGGAGGAGGAGCTGAATGAAGAGAACGGGCTCGAGACGATTCTACCCGAAGCCTTGGAAGCAACTTTGCCTTGAACGACTTTTCTTATTATGTGTTTTTTTTAGTCTTTATAGGGATTATTGTTATGATAAGGATGTCTATTCTTATTAGGTGTGTGTTTTTTAATCTTTATAGGGATTATTGTTATGATAAGGGTGAATATCGTTGTCATAAGGATGATAAGGATGCTTCTCCTTACTATAAAGAATAGCATTTATTGCAAGGGTTTTGTTGTTTTTGTGTTCCTGAGGAAGTCCATTTGTTGTTTAGAAAGATAGCCAGTCATCACGATTGTCCTAAGGTGCATACCGTAAGTCCTCTAAGCCTCAGCCGTCAGGCTCTCAAAGAGACCAGAAAGCGTAAAGCCGAAACCCTAGAACCTAAACCCTAGCACCTAATCCCTAAACCCTAAAGGCAAAGCGTAAGCCCTAAACCCTAAACCCTAAACCCTAAACCCTAAACCCTAAACCCTAAACCCTAAACCCTAAACCCTAAACCCTAAACCCTAAACCCTAAACCCTAACGTAAACCCTAGACCCAGGAGCATCTGGACCTCCATCAGCTCGACTTGCTGGATCCGCAAAACCTGCAGACCTGGTGGAATCTGCGGGAACACCTCCTGGCGGCTTACCTTAGTCAACTCTTTGTGGTGCTTTACTGCAACTTTAGATCCTTAACCTGTTTGGGTTTATTGGGCTTCTTGTAATAAGGCAGCTACAAGTCTAATTGCTTACTACCCTCCTAAGTGGAGCCAAGAAATCATCTGGTTCAGGGCTGAGAGTTCAACTTTGTTGGAGGGTGTGTGGGGGGGGGGGGGGGGGGCGTCAGTAAGTCCAAAGTAAGAGTATCATAGAAATTGTAGTATCATAGTCATGACACGAAGAAGAGTTCTAGTACGAATAGCTCCGAAGATCTCAAATGACAGTACCAATAGTAATATTACTTTTGCAAGCAATTCTCTGAATACTTGTTATTTCAGTCAGATTCATAATCAATACCAACAACTCTTTAATCATACAGGAAGATGACTAGCAACAGTAAGAAGAACCATGGAGACCGAAGATCAGCCTCCTTTTCCGGGGCATGAGAGAAGGTCGATTTCCAAGACGAGTCCGCAATCATGGATGCATGTGGGGTCATTGTGGCGTGCCTGCTGGTTGGCTTCATCTTCAGCGCCATGGTCGAGTGGTCCCTTTCCGGAAATCCGCTGTCGCCCGCCTTCGTGATCATCATGACGCTCTCCTTCTTCCTTATTTTCGCCGTCTACAAGGTCTTCGAGGTGCCTAAACCGCAAGGCCCTAACGCCCCAACACCTACAACCTTGAAGACATCTTTCCAGTACGGGAATCAGGAACTGGAAACTAAACAAAATGCGACTTGGGGCTTGCCAACTCCATAACAGTACTACCAGTGGACTCACTCAAACTCCAAATGTCGAAAAGTCCATGTGCCCACACAGTATCTTTGGGCCCCAAAACTACTAGCTGGGAACCCCTGAAAGGCCCAAGTATCTACCGAAGCCCAAAACCCTCAACCCTTAAACCCTACACCCTAAACCCTAAACCCTAAACCCTCTACTAGATAGGTACATGGACCTCTAGGGACAGTCCTCAAGAGAGCTGAAGAATGATCCCGTAATTTCCATGCAGTGCCCGAGCCGACAGGTCCCCCCAGGCTCCGGAAGTTCGTGAAAGGGTTTAGGGTTTAGGGTTTACGGTTTAGGGTTTAGGGTTTAGGGTTTAGGGTTTAGGGTTTAGGGTTTAGGGTCCTAAAGTTTAGGGTTTAGAGCTTAGGGTCTTAAAGTTTAGGGTTTAGGGTCTTAAAGTTTAGGGTTTCGGGCTCAGGGCTTGAGGGTTCACACCCCCATAGAGGCCTCAAACCACTTGAGCCCTAAGCCCTAAACCCTCAGAAGCCGCCACCCCACACCCAATGGACCCGAAACCCTGCGGACCTTAAAGGGTTTAGAGTTTAGGTAGGGCTTAGGGCTTAGGGCTTAGGGCTTAGGGCTTCGGGCTTCGGGCTTAGGGCTTAGGGCTTAGGGCTTAGGGCTTAGTAAAGTTTAGGGTTTAGGGTTTAGTGTTTGGGGTTTTCCACAGGCGTGCATCGAGATCAACACGATCCTTGGCCGAGATCTGAAGGTCCTGGCCGACGCAACGGTCGCGGCTCAAGAGAAGCCTCTTAGCTGCTACCTTGGTCTTAGGGGAACTTGGAATTTAGTTTTTTTTTTAAAAAAATTTGGGTACTTTCATTCCTGGGAAACAGCGAAAATTATAACTTTTGCGAGGGTTCCAAGTTCAGTATAGTGATGTCGGGGATAGGGGTGTTACATGAAGGGTTTTAAGATCCTAGGGGTTTGAGGTTGCGGGTTAGGGTTCGTACCGGCTTTTGGGGCGTTGAGGGGTTTAGGTCTGCAGGCGCTTGGGCTTTTGCTTCGTTGCTGAGAACAATTCCCTCAGCTCTTTCGGGAACTACACCCGTTCCCTTTTCTTGAGAGACCATAGTAGATTTTTCATATATACATAGAAACCCTAAGCCCTAAACCCTAAGGTTTAGGGTTTAGGAGTTAGGTTCAGCGCATCTATGGGTACCAGTGTCTGCACCCCACACCCCCAACACCACCCTTGCAAGCGGAAAGGTGAGCCCCAAGCCCTAAACCCTACATCCTAAACCCTAGACACTAACTTCTTTTGCTAGAACCCAGCTCGCAAGGCTGTCGGAATTGGAAAAGGCGGGGGCTCAGGGCTTTTACGATTTTCCGGGGGCCGGGGAGGGGTTAGGAGGTCGGATGCTGGGGTTCAGGGGTTTAGGTGCGGAAAAGGGTGTATAAGTGAGGGGTTGGCTACATACTTGGGGGGCTGAATTCTGATGCGCATGAGATGGTTGCCACTTTTGAACAAAAGTCGGCGCCATGCACAGGTTCTCGTGCCAGGACACGCAGGACTCACGATAAACCTCCGCATCCGTCCACTAGCCTGATTTAGAGCCTATACTTCCAGGACCCTCACTGTCACTATGGTGTCCCTGAGGTTTCTAGTCACCCTAAGTATGTAGTAAGTCCCTGGAATGCAGAAATTTAGCGGGCACACAGCAGGCGGAGCTCTTCGAGGATGCGGACATCGCGCCTTGGGCCTTTTTGAGCCGTTGGATTTGTGGGATAAGGGTTTAGGGTGTGTAGTGCTTAGGAAACCTGAAGCAACCAAAACCCTAATTGGGGGCGCTTCCCAGAAGAGAGGCACTCTTTCGGTTCCCACAGGACTTAAAAATCTCGGTAGGTATACGGAGCCCAGGCCGCTCGCGCCGCTGCCGCACCGGACACCCACCTAAGGGCATTTCCCGAAATAGGGCCACTCTATATTCTATATGCCCTCAAGATACTCTGCCCCCTGATTACAGGAACCCTTAAAGTAAGAAGTGCTCCCTTTTTGTTCAAGTACCACGCTTACTGTCAAGTCGGAGGTGTGCAGGGTCGATGAGCTCAACCAAGGCGATAGTTCAGGGTTTAGGGTTTAGGGTTTAGGGTTTAACTGCATGCCCGCCCCCCCCCCTCCCCCCACCACAAATCCTTACACCCTTTGAACCCTGAATCGCCTTTCCTGGAGCCTTGAGGGTTCTGCCTCTTTAGGGTTCAGTGTTTAGGGTCCAGGGTTTAGGACTTTCGTGTTGAGGGTCTACAGTTTAGCTTTGGCGTTGAAACGGCTCAGGCTCCTGCATACAAGGCTGGCCTTTCCAGGGCCAGCAGCATGCTGGATGCAATGCAAAAGAGATTGGTCACAGATGATGACGCTGAGATCTTATGGCTTATAGGGTTTTAGGGTTCAGGCTTTGGGTAAGGCCCTGGGAGTTATCTTTGTGGTGCTTTACTGTAACTTTAGATCCTTAGCGTTTTTGGGTTGAATTATTGGGTTACCTAGTAAAGCAGCTAAGAGTTTAGTTTTTTACTACCCTCCTAAGTGGAGCCAAGTTTGTGTAAGGAGAGGCAGCAGCTTTTGGGCTTTACCGTGAATGCCAACATGCGTAATGGATGGGCTCTCTCCCTCCTGATCACAAGCCTCAACTGGGCTTATGGATATCTCCGACCTGCTTTCACCAATCTCGATGTCGAGAAGATGCAAGAGCTTCTGCGGAATATCACATCGGATTAGCCGTCTGCGAACACCCAGACAGCCCAATACCCCATAATTGTGCAGCGCGCCTGAAACTCGAAGAGGGATGTCCAATACGAAGTAATGGTGGACTCTGTAACCCTAAACCCTAAACCCCAAACCCTAAACAACTACGGGGTATTGGGGGCTCCCTGGGATCCTACGCCGAAGCAAGGCGAATTTTGACCCCTTTTTTGGGGGGGGGTACCCGAAATGGTCAGTTCTCTAAATTATGGTCCCTGTTTAAGCCCTAAACCCTAAACCCCTTTTTGGACACCAAAAGGGACCATTTTGTAGAGGAGTGACTACATAATACGGCACCCTTACTACGACAAGGACCCCCAAAAGGGTACTCAAATTTAGAGAACTACCTGCAGAATGAGTTTAAGAATCTTTGTTTCTTGACTTTGGAAGCCCAGTGGTGCCCTTTGGCATTTTTTGAGGGTTTAGGGTTTAGGGTTTAGGGTTTAGGGTTTAGGGTTTAGGGTTTATAGGTTCCTTGAAAATTACAAAACTAACCAACACCAAAGAGGGGTCCTTCCAAGGTGGTTGCTGGGATACCTTGATAGCTGCGGAATCCTGCGACAGGATATCTCTGCAAGCATGTACTTGGAGGTTCATGGTACTTATTTACCAATGCTATATAGGATTGGGGGTTTTGGGTTTTGGGTTTAGGGTCTAGGGTCTAGGGTTCAGGGTTTAGGGTTTAGGGTTTAGGGTTTAGGGGCTTCAGGGTACTTATTAACCAATTATAACTGTACTTATATGACGCACTTATGGGCCCCTTAACGTGCCCTAATAGGGTTATAAGTACAGTTCTGATTCGTCAGTAAGTACCATGAACCTCCAAGTATGAATGCACAGAGGGCTTCATGGCACCCTGGTGGGGATATGGACCTGAGGTACCTCCGTCGTCAGGCCGAAGCCTACCTCATTAGTAACCTGCCGTTCCCACCGCTTTTCCAGCAGCTGCGCGTTCACCCCATCTCAAGGATGGGCCGCGTGTGCGGCGCAACTGGCGAGTGCAAAAGGTTTGCCTGGTGAAGGTTCCTAGGCCCAGCGTCCAAATTACCCTAAACCCTAAACCCGAAACAGCCCTAAGGCCCTAGACCCCAAGCCCACAAAGACCTAAACCCAAATTACGGCCAACCCTACACCCTAAACCCTAAACCCTAAACCCTAAACCCTAGGAGGGCTCAAAAACCCCCGGGGCGAGCTTTTTGTTTTGTTGTGGTGTTTGCGGTATGGGGTTTATTAGGCTGCATCACGGTGCTTTCTTTTTTTGGCGTGGAAGGGTGGGAGGGGGGGGCGGGGGGGCCTTCATGGATTTCGAATCTCTGAGGGCAGCTTTCGTGGCAGACAGCTATCCCAAGTAGCCAATCTACTTTCAGGGACCCGTACCTTCAACCTCAAACCCTAAATCCCAAGCCCCAAACCCCAAACCCCAAAACCCAAAACCCAAAACCCTAACCCTAAACCCTAAACAAATGATTCAGGTATAGTCCTAAACCCTAAACCCTAAACCCTAAACCCTAAATCAGTCTCGGGTTCCGACAGAAAGCGGAAGGCTCGCATGCAGAGCGTGATCTACCAGCACCGGGAAGAGGCGCGCACTTGGCTCTTCTGTGACCCCCGAGCCCCCAGAAGCCTAAAAACCCTTTCAGGGTTTAGGGTTTAGGGTTTAGGGTTTAGGGTTTAGGGTTTAGGGATGAGACTAGAGGCTCTGCCAACTCCCATGCTTGGAGCCCGTACCTACATTCAACCCCAGCAAAACACACCAAAGACCACCCATTCTCATACCTACTCGTACTTTCAGGGCCCTTAAGGGGGCGGGAGGGTTCATGGGGGGTAGGTACCTTCGGAACCTGAGGTTAGGGAGCCCTAGGGAGTAGTGTGGCTTGTTAGGGATCCTTGATTTGTCTACCCCCCCCTATGGGACCCAAAAAGAGGTAGCCCCTATTCCTTTTGGGGGGGCTGAGGTTTCCTAATAAGCCCCCTTAAATCAAAGTGGGCACCCCCGTTAAGTCCTAGGATACTCTTGGGGTCTAGACACGTAGGTTATTGGAGCCTAGCATCTTCAGCGCCAGACTATATAAATCTTGGGCTCTAGAGTTTCCGGGGTGGGGTAAAGTGGCCTAGAGGTTGAGGGTATGGGTGTGGGGTTTGGCGTTTCGTGTACAAGTGTAGAGTTTAGGGTTTAGGGTTTAGGGTTTAGGGTTACAATGTGAACCCTAAACCCCCCAAAAAGGCACATTCCCCACGCTGTTGCTGCGAAATCTTCATCTTGCCCAACCCCCCTCCCCATCTGGTGATCCGACTGAGCAAAGCCAGAAGCTACACTAGGTTGTCCGTTTCCGCTTCGCTTCGTCTTTTTCTTTTGGGGTGGAGGAGGGGGGGGGGGGGGCGGGGGGCCTACACCCCAAACCCTAAACCCTAAACCCGAAACCGGGGGGGGGGGGGTCGGGCGAGCGGATGCTAGTTCTCTTTTCAAACTACCCGATAGAACAGAAGAGCCCCTGACTTCCTAGGTTACCGGGGTTCCCAGCGCCCAAGGCAAGGGTTTTAATTGAGATTATAGTATCCCCTAGTAGAGGGGTTCCAGAGTTAGGGTTTAGGGTTTAGGGTTTAGGGTTTAGGGTTCAGGGTTTAGGGTTTAGGGTTTAGGGTTTAGGGTTTAGGGATCCCGCAGAACATCCCCATGCGTGAGGGCTTAGGGTTGTAAGCCCTTGCCCTCTCTTCGGGTCACCTGGTCGTTTGATGTGGGCCCTGAAAGGGGGACCCCTGATATGCCCCCTTATATACCCTAAACAACCCAAGGGCCCATACTTCAGAACCCCTATACAGGAGGTAAGGGACCCCTAAACGCCCATGAAACTACCCTTAGACCCTTGCGACCAGGAGCACAGTGCGACGTGCCAGGAGCTGGCACGCAGGCTTCCATCCCAAAGTGGTGCAGGATTGGGGTTTAGGTTTAGGGTTCAGGGTGTAGGGTTTAGGGTCTAGGGTCTAGGGTTTAGGGTCTAGGGTTTAGGGCGAAAGGGAGCCCTATGCTGAAGCACACCCCATGGGCCACATCATGAGCACCTGCCAGACTTTTGCGAGCATCGTATGCGTCAGCTGCATATTTGCCCGCAAGGGAAGGGCCCGCAGGGGCGAGCATCATGAGTATCAGCTGGGTGTGTCACTCCCATGGTGGAGGTAGCTGCGAGCACCTTGAGTATCAGCTGGTGGTGCAAGCAGAAAAACCTGCTGAGTGGAGCATCATCAGCACCAGCAGGATGTGACTTGAAAGGCAACATGGGCGACGAGGCTCTGAACACGGCAAAGATCAGGTAAATCGAGCCCCAGGTACCTACCCCCTTAACCCTAAACCCGAAACCCCAGATCTTCAATACACTCCACAAGGGAGAGAGCTTATGCCACCTCAGGCCATAAAATTCCTAGGTCCCTAGCATTCCCTTACCTTTTAGCCTTACAGTTCTTTCATGAGGTGGTACGTCCTGGGGAACCCCAGCCCTATAACAGGGCTACCAGGTAAAACTAAACCCCAAACCCCAAACCCAAAACCCCAAACCCTTGCTTGGAGAACCATCTAGCCCCGAAGCCTTCGTGTTCAGGGTTTAGAGTTCGATTCAGCGTTTAGGGTTCAGGGTAAACCCTGGACTCAAATAAAAGCTGTTATCGAAGTTTAGGGTTTCGAGAATTTCGGCCTCAAGCGTTCGGAGTTTCAGGAGGCCCAGGATCGAGGCTTCGCAGAGGAGGGAGCTCGAGTAACTTTAAGAGTCGAGGCGGTGGCCCTGAACCCTGGCGCTTTACACCCTAAACCCGAAACCCGAAACCCTAAACCCCAAGCCCTCCTTAGACTGGCCGAAAGGCGGTTTGGGGCTTTAGGGTTTGGGGGCTTTAAGGTCTGGGGTTTAGGGTTTAGGGTTAGGGTTAGGGTTAGGGGGCTTCATGTTTTCGGGTTTTAGGCCTCTTGGGCTTTAGTCTTTCAGGGCTTTGGGTTTTAAGGTTCAGGGTATTATTTAGGGCTGCAGGGCGGGGCTTTCGGGTTTAAGGCTTTCGGATTGTTGGGTTTTGGGGCTTCAGAGCTAGTAGGAAGCCTAGACCCGCAGCTCGAGCGCCCTCATTTAAAGGCTTCTCGAGCTGTAACGGCTAAAGGTTTTGAGGTTTCTCAACCTGAAACCCTAGCAGAGTAAATTGCCAGGTCTCTGAAATTATGATAGGGGCCAAATCCGGCAAATCCCTAAGCTGCGTTAAGAACAACCTAAACCCAAAAGGCTAAACCCTAAATCCGAAAGGCTAAAGCCTACACCTAAACCTCAGAGAAAAAGAACGAAACAAAGCACTTTTGCAGGCTCCTGGAGACAGAGAAGCCGCTAGATCTCTGTCCTGCGGCCTCGGAGGCCTGCACGCCGCCTCCTTTTTGAGAGTTTGGTGGGGATGTTCCCCCTTACACTCACAGTCCTTGTTAGGGTTTGGGGTTTAGGGTTTAGGGCTATCAGTTGGGATGTTCCCCCTGATACTAACAGTCCTTAGTAGGGTTTTTGTAGCACCGACTGTTATAATCCTTATGCATCGGACTGTTAGAAAAAGGAGGAGCATCCCCAAGGTTTTTAGGGTTCTAGGCATTTGGGGTTCTAGGCTTTTAGGGTTCGGGATTTTGGGTGGATCGCCGGCCAACCATCCAAGGTCAAACCCCTTTTTGCGGCTTAGACCCGGGAAGCTTGCGGTGGTTCTTGGGCTTACGGCCCTCTGCGATGAGAGTTGCAATTTTTTGGGGTTTGGGGGTCTACTACTAGTTGCTTAAGAATCCAGAATTGCCCTTCAGTGCCGTTTAAGGGGCAATCTAGGGACCCTACACCCTGAACCTTAAACCCTACACCCTAAACCCTAAACCCTAAACCCTAAACCCTAAACCCTGCTTGCCCATTAAGAACCAATACGCTTTGGGGCGCCTTGGACTTGAGGGTGTCCAGGGCCGCAGGGTTCGAAGCACCCGGCCGTACCCTTTAGGGTTTAGGGTTTAGGGTTTAGGGTTGAGGGTACCACACCACGTTGCGCCCTGTAGGGGTTTAGGGATTTAGGGCTTCGGGTTTGAGGGCTTAGAGTTTCCCAACCCCCCCCCCCCCCCCCGCAATCCCCCCCCGCAATCCCCCGCAACTCCCCCCCCCCAAATCCCGCCCCAAATCCCCCCAAATCCCGCCCCAAACCCCCCCAAAAACACTTAAGTGGGTTTGGGGGGCGGTCCCCGAAGCTTTGAGGGGCACGTGCACAGGTCGAGTCTTACTCGACAAGCGAGCTGCGCCGCTCTCAGCTGATACCGTCGACACCCTCAGTTCTGGGGCGGCTTTCGGGTTCCCTAAACCCTAAACCCTAACCCTAAACCCTAAACCCTAAACCCTAAACCCTATTAGGCTTTGGCGCCTGAACCCCCCAAAAAGCCACGCGAGTGGAACCCGAGAATCTTTGGAAGCTTCGGAGTGCTGGGCCAACCCCTACACGGTCCTACAGTGGTTTAGGGTTTAGGGTTTAGGGTTTAGGGTTACAACTCTTAGGGCGTTAGGGGGTTAGGATTTTTGGGAAGGCTTTAGGGGGGCCGAGATCGGGTTGATGCCTATGGGGTTTCGAGTCTAGCAGTCTAGATTTCAGGGCGTTAGAGCCGAGTCGCAGCAAGGCCAGCTCCCGCTACCCTAAACCCTAAACCCTAAAACCTAAACCCTAAACCCTAAACCCCTAAACCCTAAACCCCAAAACCCTAAACCAAGTAGAGCAAAACAAGTTTCAGCAGACGCGCGGTACAAAAGCCAGCGCCGCAAGCAAAGCAGTCAAATCAGAGTACACTCCAACCCCCCAGAAAAGTTGAGAAGAGTGCCCTTAAGTATGCCCTGGGGAAGTGTCGTCGTATTCCTTTTGGGTTTATGAGCACCTTTTTTTCTAGGAATGCTAACTTATTCAGAGGGTGTTCCGGGACCGAGCCAGGACCGTACATGGGCACCAGCCCCGGCTTCGGACGCGGATGTCATCCCATGGCCCAACCCATCTTTGTGGGTTAAGGGGGATGTCGCCGCGACACTACACAGCTGCTCAAGTCGCACTGTAGTCGTCAGCGGAGATTGTGGTTGTTGCTTTCAAGGTTCACAGCCTTTCAGCCCAGCCCTTCAAGACAAATGCCACGCCACTTCGCTGGAGCACATGTGCTTTCGACTAAGCCCTTTGCCTGAAACGATGCCGGTCACAAGTACAGCTACTTGCCTTTTTTGCAAGCTGGTTCTCGTTGGTGCTTCCGCAGCCTTTTTCCGTGCCGTCGCAGCAATGAGACAGTCGCAAGGGCGCGCCTCCGCTTTCTTCATTGCTGCTGGGCCACTCGGACATCTGGAAAAATCCAATGGCTAGTATATATATGTGTATATATGAATATAAATACAAATATAAATATAAATATCAATAAGGGAGAGAGGGGAGAGAGGGGAGAGAGGGGAGAGAGAGGGGAGAGAGAGGGGGAGAGGGGAGAGAGGGGGAGAGAGGAGAGAGGAGAGAGAGAGGGGAGAGGAGAGGGGAGAGAGAGGGGGAGAGAGAGGGGAGAGAGAGGGGAGAGAGAGGGGAGAGAGAGGGGAGAGAGAGGGGAGAGAGAGGGGAGAGAGAGGGGAGAGTGAGGGGAGAGTAGAGTGGGGAGAGGGGGGGTGCGAAAACTCGTGAGCCTAAACGGCTGGGGTGCTGGAACTCGGTTTCGAGGTTTTGAAGAGGCTTGAAAACCAGGATTTTGGTTCCGGAAGGGTGTCGGGCCGGTTTAGGTCCAGTTCTACGGGTGGTTGCATGGTCCCTTAATGTGGTCTTACCTTCCCTATGGATTTTTAAGGGTTATTTTCGGCGTCCCAATCAATGGCCCGTACCAAGGGGCCATGGAACTATTTTTGGGTGGGCTTTGTGGTTTCCGGTTCCTACTTTGTAAGGCTGAGGGTACCGTACAGAATCCCTTGAAGGGCTGATAGGAACCAGCAGGCTTAGGGCTTTAGGGTTAGGGTTTAGGGGCTCCCTCATTCCCTATTCTTTCAGAGCGAAGGCTCGCCATCTTCCTCCAGCTAGGCAGCGCCGCTTGGGGGGGGGGGGGGGGGGGGGTGGCAAAGAGGGGAAACCCTAAACTTCCACCCCACCCCAAGTCCCAAAGCCCTCGAAAAAACATATGCTAGGAGCTTGGGTTTTTGCCGCATGTGCAGCAGAAGGTATTTGTGTTAATATTTATGGCATGTATGTACCTCAAAGGGTGGTTTCCGAAATTAGGGGTACCTTCTATATTGGGGTCCATATTATAAGGGAATCTTATTATTTGTGGGTTTATTTTGGGGGTCCCCTATTTCCATAAACCCTCATACGTGAACATGACACGGCAGCCCTACGACATCTTCTTTGGCGGGAGGAGGTTGCGAAAGGCATCTTAAGCCAGAAGCGTCCCCACGGTCTCAGCTGAACCTGACCTCCTGGAAAGAGTTGCCCCTAAACCCTAAACCCTAAGCCCTAAACCCTCAACCCTAAACCCACAAAACATCCCCCCCAAAATGCTGGGCTTTTGATGAGCCTGGGGCTTGACAACAAATCGGTTTCGGCCGAGGGAGCCGTGCTCTCATGATGGTCCTTGATGGGTTCCTCTTGGGATATTCCCCAAAATACTAGCAGTCCTTAGTAGGGTTTAGGGTTTAGGGTTTAGGGTTTAGGGATATTCCCCCTTATACAAACAGTCCTTAACAGAGATTATCGTACCCTTTAGTATTATCCCTATGAAGGACTGTTAGGATAAGGGGGAACATCCCAGTAGCCATGAAGGGGATAGCAGGGTACGAACACGTCGCAGAACCCAGCGATGCCAGGCGGCTGCAGCACGTGGGCTGCTGTAGCCAGATCCCGAGACCCCGAACACGAAACCCTAAGCCCTGAACCCTGATCTAGGGTTCGAGGCTTTGGTGGTTTCGGGCTTCACTAAAATTCAAGCCCCAAGCCCAACCTTCCAGCCCTGAATTCTCCGAGCCCAAGCCACAAACCCTCACCACGAAGCCCCAAGCACGTCTGAGCCCTTGACAGGGCTTTGCTGGGTTTGGCTTGATCTACTATTTGGCTTCAGAATGCCCCCAGACTAGTAGAAAGTACTAAATCTCTAGATTGCCCTGATAAGGAAGACGACTTGTGTTTTTTTTTTTTTTGGGGGGGGGGGGGGGCGGGTGTGTGGTTCTCAAGCAAGTTGTAGTCAAGAGGGCCAGCAGCCTTGAGAACTGGTGTAGGATGTAGAGAACCTGCCGGCTCCCTAGCGGCATTCTTTCCCCCGTCTCTTATCGAAGAGTAGATTCATGGGCCCTTAATACGGTCACTAGCTTCCTTCAAAGGGTTCTGATGTATGGGCCCCTAATTTGTATGAGGTATATACGGGGCATATAAGAGGTCCCCTTTCAAGGGCCAATACTAAGAGACCGCGCAACTACCCTAAGATCTCTACCTTGGATTCAAAGATCCCTAAGTAAATATAAGGGCCACATAAGGGGTTATATTAAGGGATCCTCTTAGGTGTACATCCTTAGGGGTACGAGTCTTAATAGTCCCTTGATGCGCTTTCGTTTCTAGGTTACGCAGGAACCTGTCAACCCACTGAAAGGTGGATACAGTAATTGGCACAATCAGCCGTACGTGGGTAAGCACATATGATGGCTCGCGTTGAATGCCTCACAGAAAGCCTTGACATTGATCATTGATCGTCACGCTTCCCACGACGGTCCAAGTGTTGCTGCACATAAATATTACTGCCCTAAAGCCCTAAACCCTAAAACCCTAAACCTTAAACCCCTAAAACCCTTAAAACCCTTAAAACCCTTAAAACCCCTAAAACCCCTAAAACCCCTAAAACCCCTAAAACCCCCAAAACCCCTAAAACCCCTAAAACCCCTAAAACCCCTAAAGCCCGACTCCCCATCAAGCCCGAGGTCTTCCTGGTGGCCCTGCTCAAAGCTTTGGTGGCCCCCAAAGCGAGTCGCCCTGGCCGCACAGGAGAACTCGTTAGGGTTTCGGGTTAGGGTTTAGGGTTCAGGGTTTAGGGTTTAGGGTTTCGGGTTTGGGGTTTGGGGTTTGGGGTTTAGGGTTTAGGGTTTAGGGACTTTAGGGTTTTTGGGGTTTCGAGGGTTGAAGGGATGTTAAGGGGTTTTTAAGGGTTTGAGGGCTTAAGGGTTTTTAAGGGATTTAGGGCTTAAGGGCTTAAGGGCTTAAGAGTTTAAGGCTTTAGGGTTTAAGAGTTTAAGGGTTTGGGGCACAAGGGCTTACGGGCTTTTGGGTTTAGGGTTTTGCGGCTTGAAGCGAAGGGTTTTAGAGGGAGGGCTTAGGGTTTTTGAACCAACATGGGGGTTTACGAAAATAGGACACCCAATGTAGATCCCCCCTAAATGGTAGCACTCCCACAGAGAATAAGGATCCCAACAACGTACCCCTAATTTCGGAAACCCCCACATCATGAGGCCCGAATGCTGACCATTCCTCTCCACTGCACCGTACACCCCATGCCGAGTCATTCCACGGGCGCCGGCTGCAAGCGTCCGCGCTGAGGCTGGAAGAGCAGCTTAGGGACTGGGTAGGCAACTTCTAAACTTTGCGGTTATACAGAATCCTACTATAAAGAAGGTTATCCTTCTTGTGGGCTAGGGTATCCAGCCCCTAATGCAGAGAACGGGGGGAATTCCAAGCGATGGAGGGGTGGGGGAATTCCAAAAACGCTGCGGGCTTGCAAGTGGCGGATGTATTCAGATTCCATTTCCGTCTTTGTTTGCAGGAGTAGAACTTGGGATGAAACCCCTTATACAAACAGTCCGCAATAGGAATGATATTAGGAGGTACTATGGTCCCTATTAAGGACTGCTAGTATGAGCATCCCAAAGTAGAACAGCAGAGGCTAGCAGGTCCGCAGTATGAACGCAGAGAACTGGACGATTGCCCACCACTGCCGACATGTCTGGTTTGCGGGCCAACCTAAACCCTAAACCCTAAACCCTAGGGGCTCTCGCCAGTCCATTAGGGTTTAGGGCTTAGGGTACCTTAAACAGAGTCCAGTGACTTTTGGACAGGTTCGGCGAGGTTTTGTCGTTCCTGTCCAAGGGGTCGCGATTGCTTTTGGGTTTGCCCCCGAAGCCCTCACGCCTCCCCTCTCGCCCCGCTCGCTTCCTCTCTCCTTCCTCCTTGTCCTTCCGTTCAGTATCCTTTTAATACTCCATCTGATCTTCCCTATTCGCAATGATGTTGATGTAGACTTCCAAAAAGGAATGATGCACATCACCCTTCAACACAGATAGGATTCGCATGTTTTCGTTTCTCTATCATTTCCGATTCTATCACATCGATGAAGTGTATGTGCCCTTAGCTTTTGGACAGTTCCGCAGCTTGGCGTTGGGCTGTCGTATGATCCCAGGGGTTGCGAAGAAATCCCTATCACAGGGCTGATTGCTGAGCTTGTCAAAGTTGACGCTACACCTTAACGTGAAAAGATGAGCCTTCATGGAATCTGCATAACGCTGGCGTGCCGAACCCCCAGGTCACACAGGAATGCCGCAGCATATTTCTCTAGCGCCTTGAGTCCGATCGCCATACACCTGCGTTCTTGTGACCTGTCTTCGTTTCAGCACATCATGGTCATGGACACAGCAGACCTTCGCTGGATTGCAACAGGCATGATCCTGATCGTGTCTTTTGCTGGCGTCGGCTGCCCGTTTCTCGCGATGCGCACCAACGAGAAGTTGCTTCACTCAACTTTCTTTCAGCTGATGCGAGTGCTCTGTACAGGCCTTGTCGTATCAGTTGCCCTGCTTCATGTTCTTGCTGACGGCCAGGACTACTTGCGCAACGTTTCCGAGTATCCGGTTGCAGATGCTGCAGCACTTGTGGGGATTTTCTTGATGGTTGCAATCAAGGAGATGGGTACCATGGCGCTTCATTACCTGAAGCCGCCCAACAAAAATGGGGTGGAAGAATGTCTGCTCAACAAGGAAGCTGATCACGGCTTTGGCCATACCCACGGCCTGCCAAGCATTGAGCTCCACGACTTGGATCTTGCAGGACAGCCGCTGCGGCGTTTCGTTGTCTACATGATGGAGGTCTCATGATAGGGTTCTGAAGGGAGGGGGTTCATGGGGGTAAGTACCTAGGAAACTTTAGGGAAGCTCAGGGAGCCTTTGAGAGTAGTAGTAGGGAGTATTTGGGTTGCATACCCCCCCCTCGAACCCCCTCCCTGAAAAAACCCTGGAGGTCTCAATCATGGTGCACTCTGTACTTGTTGGCCTCGCACTGGGCGTCTTGAAAAAGCGCGTTGCCATTCTCTGCTTGACCGCTGCGCTGCTGTTTCATCAGTTTTTCGAGGGCCTTGCGCTCGGCGCTGTTGCTGTGAAAAACGGCTTCAGCTTTAGATGCTCGTGGCACTTGTTCTTGACATTCACGTTGGCGTGTCCAATCGGAGCTGTCTTGGGAATCTTCTTTGCCGACCAGTATGATCCGGAGGACTACCGAACTGCTTGGACCTTGGGCGTGCTGAATGCACTTGCAGCTGGCACGTTGCTTCACATAGGTCTTGTAGAGCTGCTTCCGGAAGATTTCCGGGAGTGCAGTGGTTGCCGGAACACGCCTCCTCGTTGGGCAAACCTCTTGGCCCTGTTCGTGGGCGGCACCATTATGGCGGTCTTAGCTGTGTGGGCTTGAGCGGTATAGTTATGCTCTTGCGAGTACTTAGTGCTGTAGTAGACAGTGAGAAGTACACGTGACTTTCAGTTTTGGGCTTTCTTCTTGGCCAGTGGGAGTGGGATGGTAATTCGAGGTGTGCAAGCAAGTGTCACCGGCAGTTTGCAGGGTCATTGTTACCGATCAACTGCCGCGCTTTGAAAGCATCGTGTGGCGGATTCTTCAAAGGGTGGTTTACGAAAAGAAGGGACCCCAATATAGACCCCCAACTAGTAGGATCCCCTTTATAGTAAGGACCCCAATAGGGTACCCCTAAACCCTAAACCCTAAACCCTAAACCCTAAACCCTAAACCCTAAACCCTAAACCCTAAACCCAATAGGGTACCCCTAGTTTCGGAAACCCCCAAATTTAGCAGTGACAGAGCTTCACTGCCAAGAGGGGTGGGTGCTCGATGTGGTGTTTCTCAATGCATGCGAACACAGCAGTGTGAAAATGTTGGCCTCAGCTGTTCCTGCACAAGCGTGTAGTATAGGGGCCTCAACAAGAAGAGGGTTTTGGGCTTCTTTCTAGTAGAAATATACATAAGGACCCTTAAGGGAATACGATAAGTAATTATTCCGACCCCTCGAGAACTGGAATTTTGCGTTAAGGCTTCTCACGGGTGCGGTGCGGTGGGATCTAGCGTCTAGGGTTGTTTGGCACTTTGGTTTTGAGGATTTAGGGTTTAGGGTCTACGGTTTGGGGTTTAGGGTTTAGGCTGTGGGGTTTAGGAGCTAGGGTGGGGTTTGTGGTTTGGGGTTGGGGGTTTGGGGGTTTGGGGTTGGGGGTTTAGGGTTTGGGGTTTGGGGTTTAGGGTTTATAAGCCGTTCAACCTTCAACCCTCCACCGCAGGGCCTTGAGGAGGTGTGCGCGGTGCTGCCCGAGGACTCCTACCAGGACCCACCTAGTGCCAGTTTAGGGTTTAGGGTTTAGGGTTTAGGGTTTAGGGTTTAGGGTTTAGGGTTTAGGGTTTAGGGTTTAGGGTTTAGGGTTTAGGGTTTAGGGTTGATGTTGAGATGTTCCCCTTATGCTAACAGTCCTTGGTATGGATTATAAGAGGCAGGTACTACAATTCCCATTTCCTTTCGCTTGTCGTTCAAAAAGTTGAGAGGCCCAAAGGCCTCTCAAAATTCAAAAAGGTTTTTAAAGGGTTCTAAAGTCAAATGACACTCAAAGTCTCCGGATCACCACCCTGCAGCCCGACCACTAAGGCAACTTTCTGCGCGTTGTGCAGTACCGGCATGGAGCACGAGAATCAAGTAAGTGTTTTGTTCATCCATGGTCCATGGTCTTAGGGCTGAGGGCTTAGGGTTTAGGGTTTAGGGCTTCGGGTTTAGGGCTTAGGGTTTAGGGTTTAGGGCTGCTTGTTTCGCATTTTGCCAACCCCCACCCTTTCCACCCCCTCCGATCGATTTCAGCCTGCAGGGTTGCGGATCTCCAAGCACCGACAAAAGTCGATGAAGCTATGCGGCTGTATCCCTCGTTTTGGCCACGCTCTGCGAGATTTTTATGTCCTGACACGCAGGGGTCGCGATTTCCACTTAGTCATAAACACAATGGAGCTGCTGCGCAACGCAAAAACCCATCAGAATCGTTTTGGGCACCATGTGTCATTGACAAGTGGTGGTGCTTGAGGCCGGCAGGGCAGCGCGCTTTCTCAGAGACCCTAAACCCTAAACCCTGAGTACAAGCGAGGCGCAGGTGTTCTCGCCGAACGTTTCGTTGTTTTTGGAGTCGCCCTCTGTCTGCAGACAAAGGCAAGCACGGCAGCGCACTGAGTCATTTGAGTGGAGCACCGCAGACAGAGTGCGCAAACCTCCAAGTGAAAGAACAAAGCCAGTTCCAACAAAGTTGGACCCACATGGTAGAACCTCTCATTCCTTGGGACGACTTCCTTGAGGCAAATCTCCGGAAACAGAAAGCCAGCTCCAGCAAACTTGGACCCCCAAACCCCAAACCCTAAACCCTAAACTCTAAACCGTAAGAGCTCTTTGGCAGGATCCCCTTCGGTGGACTTTCCTGCCTTCCAATGGCGCGCCTCGGTGGCTGTCCAGGATCCTACCCCTGGGGCTTAGAGGGTTTAGGGTTTAGAGTTTAGGGTTTAGGTTTTAGGGTTTGGGGTTTAGTAACATAGGGTTTTGAGGGTTAGGGGGGGGGGGTATCATAATCCCTTTCAAGGACTGCTAGTATAAGGGGGCACATCCCAAGTTCGGGTTTAGGCCTGGAATTTCAGGAAGTTTCCGGTTTTAGGATTGAAGATGCAATGGGCATGGAGTACTGTGGGCAGAAGGTTTCTGCAGCCAGGGCCGGGATGGCAAGCTTACTTGGATATTCATGAGAACTTGGGAACTATAGCTCTACAACTGGCCAGAACAATTTTGGGGGCATGCAGAGCAGAACCCCATCCACAACTACCTCAACCTTCGTCAAAGTTTGGAGGATTCAGTCTTTCGGCGTGTGCTTCTTTCGGCCCGAAAACAGAATAAGGAAAGACAAACCATCACAAATGGTAGGATTCTCTGATGGACGAATGGATGTTTGGAGGGTTTTGCGGCAAGGGCCATGGGGTTCAGGCGGTTCAGGCACCAGAGCCTCGAGTTTTTTGGGGGGTCACGTTCTGCGATGTTCCCCCTTATGCTGACAGCTCCTTAGTAAGGATGATAGTACCATGATAATCCCGATTAAGGACTGTTAGTAGAAAGGGCATCCCAAGGTTCAGGTTTGGGAGGTTCTCTGAGGTGGCTTTTTGCTTAAGGCCGCTTGCAAGGTGCACCGTGCCAACACCCTCCAGCCGCAGACGCAAGAGAACGACCTTTGCTGCATGAAGGCCCCCTGAAACGTAGCTCCAGGGCCTCAGGGTGATCTGGACGGGGGTTCCCACAATTCGGAGGTCTAGGGTTCAGGGTTTTCGGGTGGTCCTTAAGGGGTACCCCTATTTTCTACCGTTTGCTTAAGAACCCCCTGAAAAGCAAAACACATTCTTCCTTACAGGGGCCAGTACGGATGTGTATTATTATTTTCTTTATGTTTTTCTTTCTTTTTTTTTGGGGGGGAGGGGGGGGGGGGAGGGGGAGGGGGGGGGGGGGGGGGGGGGGGAGGGGGGGGGGGAGGGGGGGGGGGGGGAGGGCGGGGACGGAGGGCAAACCCTAAACCCTAAACCCGCAGTCTTGGAAGATGCGCATCTCGGCCGATGTTTAGGGCTGCATCCCCGAGCCTTTCGAGCCCTCAAGCCCTGAACCCTAAAGACCCAAAAGTGGCAAAGGGTTAAACCCCAAACCCTAAGCCCTAAACCCTAAACCCTAAACCCTAAACCCTAATCCCCAACGAAACCCTAAGCCCTAAGCCCTAAACCCTAGCGTTTCCAGATGCGCCAAAACGACAACGAAACCATCATGCCTAGAGGCCACCACAAAAGCAGCGAAGCCTCCAGAATCCCCTGCAGTAAAAAGATACAACACTGAAGAGCCCTTAGCATCCCAGGGGTTTGGGGTTTAGGGTTTAGGGTTTAGGGTTTAAGGTTTAGGGTTTAGGGTTGAGGCACATCTCAGCACCGGAGAACCCTGAAGATGCCCCCAAAGCCTCGCAAGAAACCCCCACATATCTCAAATCCAGACCCTCCCAAGCACAAGGCCCAAACGTAGGCCCTAACAGTAGACCCTGAACCAAATAGGCCAAACACTCACTAGACCAAATATGCCTTAAACCAAATAGACCCTGAAGCCTGAAACCCACTTTTCCGAAGTCATTCTCAGCATGCTGCAGGTCCTAGCAACCCATCGGCCGACCCATGAGCCCTGGCGGGAGGCTGGGTCCTGAACCCTTCGGCTTGGGGTGTAGGGTTTAGAGTTTAGTAGGGCATAGGGCACAGGGCATAGGGCATAGGGTATAGGGTACGTATGGGGTATACATGTCAAGTGCTTCCTTCGCTGATGCTTTTTTCGCTGCAATTTCCCAGAGAGCATCCTAAGCCCCAGCCCCATCTTGAGCCTTGCGGAAGCAACTCCCGAAGGCTTCCTAACAAGGCGTCCTATTATAGGGTTTAGGGTTTATCTACGGGTGGTTACATGGGTCTTGAATGTGGTCCCTTACCCTCTTTAGAGGGGTTCTGAAGTATGAGCCCTAGGTTTTAAAAGGGTATACAAAGGGATGTATAAGGGGTCCCCTGAGTCGCAGGCTGATCCGACTGATGATTCCCCCTTTGGGTCTCTATTCCCAGCGTGTTCCTTACAGTTTAGGGACTTTCCTTGTACATACAGGTAGAGTAGGGTCTCCAAAATGGTCTACAAGTCAGATGGTTATGGATTCCGCTCCTGGAGCAGGATACGGCGAATTACCCGTATGGCTGGCATCTTTGCGGAAGGACAGACGTGCCAGAATAAAGTCATTTCGGGCTTGGGGGATTTCAGGTTTACGGCTTAGGTTCAGCCGAGGATAGAGCTTGGGGAAACCTTGCTGTGGCTGGCGGGCCTTTTTTAGTGGGAATGAAAGGACCCCTAAGCCCCAAACCTAAAAGCTGGCGACGTTTTGGGCGGATGAAGCACGAGAAGCCGACTCTGGCCCGCGGACACACACACACACACACACTTGCAGACTTAGGTTGAGTGCTCTTCGCAAGCTCAGATCTAGCCACAGAAGGACGCAACGCAGATAGCCCAAAGTGTTCTCGAGGTCTCTGAGCGAATTGCCCTCTCACCCCCCCCAAGTCTACATGCCCTTAACTAGGTCCTTGGGGAATTTCATCTTCTCCCTTCTTGGGTTTAGGAGGATCATATTCCGGAATATTTTTCAGAGTGTTTTAAGGGCCATCCTTAACTCTAAGTCCCAGGCCCTGAACCCTGGCATCTAGGGGACAAAAGGGCTCCAACCCTATGCACACTTAGGGACTGGGTAGGTAACCTTCTAACCTTGTTGGTGATATAGAATCCTACTATGTATAACAGGTTAACCTTTTTTCGGCTAGGGCATTCAGCCCCTCAGCACATCAGAAAGCAAATTCTAGTCACCAAAACAACTCAGCACCAGCAAATGATTGCCCAATTTAGGGGCCGGTGGGTTCTTGGCTTCCTTTTGCTCGGCTGCTTTCGCTCTGGGGCGTTTTGCAAGATAGGGGTTTGCCACTGACATAGAGATGAAATGCGGGCTTTCCTTTCCTCTTGCAAAAAAAGGAGGTAGAATAACACATTATCACATAGAGGACATAGATATGCTGGTTGTCCTAACAAAGTGTAAACCCTCAAGAACTAAAGCCTCAAACCCTCAACCCCCCAAAGCCTAACCTCCAAACTTCCGAACCTAAACCCTCCCGGAAAACCGGAGACGAGCGCTAACCCTAAAGCCTAAACCCTAAACCCTAAACCCTAAACCCTAAACCCTAAACCCTGATGAAGGAAGCGCCTCTGGGAGATCCGCGTGCAGATCCGTCTGAAGCAGGCAGGATTTTCAAATGCAAAAGGGCTGAGGGGTCTTAGGGTTTAGGGTTTAGGGCTTCGGGTTAAGGGGTCTGAGGGTTTCGGGTCCAGGTTCAGGGTTTGGGGTTCGATTCGCCGGTGGGAGCTGGGCTTGCAACAGGGTTTAGGGTTTGGGGTTTAGGGTTTGGGGTTTAGGGTGTAAGATTTAGGGAAGTAGATCGAATGCACAGCGGTTCAGCCGCTCAAGATGGCATGCAGCAATTCAGTTGAGTCAGCTTTGCACGTGCGCTGCAGCGAAATACATTCCACGTGTTTGGGCGCTGGGTATTTTTGCTGCTTTGGAGGCTTACGGCTTTTTTTGCTGAACAAAACCAGTCGGGTTGAGTTCATAGCAAAAAAGTGTTTGTGACTCATGGTTTACAGCGTGTTTCGTTGAACATGTTTTCGAAACGATGAACAACTTGAACTTCCACAATCCAAAAGAATCACTCAGCTTCCCAAACTCAAAACACCCCACTATACGGGCCTTAATAATTAGAACAGGGGTTTTGCAGGTTATGAAAGTATAATGATAAAATTGACAATAAGGAATATTATTAGTAATTCCTCCGACCCCTATAGTAACGGCGACCCAAACTTCCTCAAAACCCGGCACCCGGCACCCTAAACAACCTGTCCCCTTCCAGCTCGAACCCTGAGGGGCTTAAGAGTCTGAGGGCTCAGGATTTTAAAAAACCTAAACCCTAAACCCTAAACTCCTGCAGGTGCCTACCAGCAAGCTCTTCTTCGGCATCGAGATCCCGAACTGTGAGGCCATGTCCAGGGTTTAGGGCTTTAGGGCTTAGGGTTTAGGGCTACTGTTACAGCGTTCGGGTTTAGGGTTGAAGATTTAGGGTTTAAAGTTTAGGGTTGTTAGGGCTCTAGGGTCTAGGGTTTAGGGTTTAAAGTTTAGGGTCTAGGGTTTCGGGTCTAGAGTTCAGGGTTTAGGGGTTCAGGGCTTGATGGGCTGAGAAATGATGGCTTTAGGGCTTGGGGCTTTAGGGGCTCAAGGTTTAGGGTTTAGGGTTTAGGGTTTGGAGTTGAGGGGTTTCGGGCTTCGGGGGTGTGACTTGGGTTTCGGTCCGGGATTTCCTGGCTCAGAACCTTAGGTTTAGGGCTTCAGGGTTTTGGGTGTAGGGCTTCAGGGTTTTGGGGTTGAGAGACCACGTCGGGTTTTGAGGTTTTGGGCTTTCAGGGCTTTAGGGTTTGGGGCTCTAGGGCTTTGGATGTGGGGATTTTGGGCATTGGATATAGGCTTTAGAGCATTTGGGTTCAGGGCTTTCGGGCTTTGGGGTTTTCGGGCTTGGGGCCCTAAACCCTAAACCCTAAACCCTTAGGGCTTCGGCTTGAACGTCTTTGGGTCTTTAGGGGTTTAGCTTCAGGGCGTCTGGGCATTCCTGGCTTTAGGGCTTTAAGATTGGGGGTTGTTGGGGGTCTCGGGTTTTGGGGCTTCGGATCCAGCCTGCGCGCGTGCGAAAGAGGTCGCACAGGAGCAGAAGGATGCATGGAAGTTCTGGACCCTGGTCGTAGGCTTGAGGTGGCTTCAGATGACGAGGATTTGTGAAGGAGCATCCAGAGAAGCGAAGTAACAATCGAAGCCACCCGCAAAAGGGCAGTTGCAAGTATAGCCCTTGCTTTTACATTAGAGGACCCCTGATCCTAGATTGGGGCTGCGGAAGCTTGGCAGAAACTTGCAGGTTCTTGCACTGGAAACCCTTCACCCGAAGCTGAAAACCCAAACCCAAAACCCTAAACCCTTAATCAACCCCTAACCCCTAAACCCTAAACCCTAAACCCTACACCCTGCTCGCCCTCAGCTCACAGCATGGACAGGCTGCTTCTGGCACTGCGAGGCACATGAAGGCTGTCCTCATCAAAGCGGTTCAAGGCGGCTGGGAATTGAGTGTCCTAAACCCGAAACCCGAAACCCCAAACCCCAAACCCCAAACCCTAAACCCTAAACCCTAAACCCTAAACCCTAAACCGCTGCTGTCGATTTCAATATTGGGGGGGGGGGGGGGGGGGGGTACCTAAGATTAAGTACCCATTCTTGGCTTCTTGAAGTTTCAGGAAACATGAGCCGAAAGGTGTCATGAAACTCCATCATGCCTCACACGCCCATGAGTTGTGCTCATCGACGCCGGATTAGCTCCCCATGAAGCAGGACCCCAAAAAATGAACCAAGACCCTAGACCCTAAACCCGAAACCCTAAACCCTAAACTCCGTTTTGGAAGCTGGTCGAGTTTGGGTCAATGGACAACCGAAGCTTCGCACACGTCAATGCTCAGGGGTCATCGGAGACTTCTACTACTCCGACGGAGAAGATCCAGCACAGGCCGGGTTTTGGGGTTGTGGGTTTAGGGTTTAGGGTTTAGGCCTCTCTACAATCCACAGCCGCAGCGATCAGGGCACGCTCCCGTGGAACATCCCGCAAGTAGCAGCAACTCTTTCCAGCAGAACATAGAGGACTTAGGCCGCTCCGACTCTCTTCCACTCTCTCCGACGCTCTCCATGACTCTGTCCTCGGGATAGCTTAAAGGGTTTAGGTTTCAGGGCTGAGAGATCATCTTTCCCAATTTAAGGTTTGGGATGAAGGGGTTAGGGCTGAGGGTTCAGGGTACCCTGTTTCTTCTCCCCAGTTCCATCCATGTCTATTGGGGCACGAGGGTTCGTCCGCCTTGGTGGCTGCACAAGTAGGGTTTAGGGTTCCGGGTTTAGGGTTCAGGGTTTAGGGTAAGTGCAATTCTAAGTGGAAATATCCTTACTTGGGGAGCGGCGGGGGGGAGGGGGGAGGAAACTTATACAACCCTTCTTTCAATTAGTCATGAACCTGTGTGTTTATAATTCGCACTGTCTTATAGCTACGAGGCCACACCCACAGCTGGGCCGACGCAGACAGATTCTCCGTGCGAGACGGAAGCCTCACGCCAGCTTCCAGCTGCCACTTCATGCAAGTCCCCAACTTGAAGACATGGGCAGCCTCTACCTTCCGCAAGTAGCTGCTAGATCGCAGCTTGAACCTGTCCCGCGGACCTCTACTTCAGGTTGTTTTAAGGGTTTTGACCATTTAGAACGCAGCAACGAAGCTTCGCAACCCACCGCAAGCCCCAAACCCGCCCTCTTGGCCTTCAACCCCTGAACAAGGTCTTCGTTGGGGAATTCGGGAAGTCGTTCCCTTCATCGATTGTAAGGGGCCAGGCTACTTTTTTCCCATGTGCCTTACTAAGAGCCCTTACCCAAAGCCCGAAGCAATCAACCCTAAACCCTAAACCCAAAAGTCAACGCTCCCGTCGGAGGTCGTCCCAGGGGAAGAGATGGAGCCCTCCACCTTTGTCATGCCACTCTGGGCCTTCGACCAGTTCGCTGTCTCGGAGGCCCAGGGTGGAAAAGTGGAGGGTTGGAGGGTTTTAGCTTTAAGCTTTCAGGTTCAAGGTCTAAGGTCCAAAGTTTTCGGGGCGCGCGGGGGGGGGGGGGGGGGGGGGGGGGGGGGGGGGGGTGGGGTAGGGTAGGGCTTTGAAGGTGTGAAGGTTTCATTCTAGGCGGCATGTGTGTTCAAGGGCTAAGGTTTCAGATGCAAGCACACGACGATGAAGTGAAGCTGCCCTGCAAAGCTTTCTGGCCGAATGGCCGAGCGCCCTTAAACCCTTCCACCCGCAAGGCCCCGATTTCTGAAGAAATCAGCACAGACCTTAGCATGGTGCCCCTTATTGGTCCTTTTTGAGGAGAGACGGGGGTTTCCCTTCAACGCCCTCAAAAAAAGGGGGGCCTCATCTTTATTCTGTGGGGTAGAATAGGTACCGAGGCTTCCTGGGGCTTTCGGGCATTAAACCCTCCCCCCCCCCCCCCCCCCCCGCCCCCCCTCTGGGGCTTTCGGACATTAAACCCTCCCCCCCCTCCCCCCCCCAAAAAAAAAGCGCCGAACATCGAAGCCTTGAGGCCTTGATGGTACTTACTCCAACGCTCTAGCCCTCATGAAAGCCCTATAGGGCCCTCAACCCTCTTGAAAACCTGAAGACCCCTAACCGTCTTCAAAGCCCTAAACCCGAAACCCCAAACCCTAAACCCTAAACCCTAAACCCTAAACCCTAAACCCTAAACCCTAAACCCTAAACCCTACGACTCCTAGACCGTATAGCCGGAGGTCGGTGAGGAGCCCGACATCACTGGAGACCTCTCGAACGTCGGCCGCCGCCGGAGTGACGGGCTGAAGGCAGCCACAAATTCAGGAGTTCAGGGTTTAGGGTTTGGGGTTATGGGTTTTAGGGTGTAGGGCATAAGCCCCTCAACTCAGCTCCCCATTGACCCCAAACCGAAATTACAGGGTTTGGGCTTGAGGGGTTTAGGTGTTGAAGTCGTAGGGGCTTATGGTCTAGGGTTTCAGAGGTAGGGTCTAGGGCTTAGGAATTCGAACTCGGGGTCTGAGCTTGTCTGCACTAAAGGAATCCCTCAAATTCGGTTCGGGTTTAGAAGAATGTTCGGGATCTGCTGGCGCATGGGTGAAGATGTGGGCCCGTGTAGGTTTAGGGCTTAGGGCACATCAACCCTTAACCCCCCGCCTGTATTGCTGATTTGCTTCATTCCGTATTTACTTAGTAGTAGAGGAGGTAACCTTTAACCTTTTTTGGGTATTCTAATCCCAATAGAATCCCAAAAAGGTTAGCCTTAAATTTTGCCAGGCTACTGGACAACTATGTTTACATCCCTACACCCTAAACCCTAAAGGCTTCAAACTCCCACTCCGTGAAGCCTAACACGAGGACACCTCAATGCACAGCTTACGGACCCTAAAACTTACAAGCAACCTCTTAATTAAGACCCTGAAAGGGCTCCAGGTGTAGGAGTTAGGGTTTCAAGGGCTCCTCTCCACAGAAGCCTTAACCCTTGCAGGGTTTAAGGTTTAGGGTTTTGGGTTTAGGGTTTAGGGTTTAGGGTTTAAGGTTTAAGGTTTGAGGTTTGAGGTTTAGTTTAGGGTTTAAGGTTTAGGGTGTCCTCAGCAGGCCTACATGAAGGAGATGGAGCAGGTCGTGGAGAACTTCTCTACCGACAAGGCTTGCACCCGTGCAGTGGCCAAGGGTTTCTCAAAGCCCCTAAACCCCAAGCCCTAAACCCTAAACCCTAAACCCTTGGGATATTCTATATTTTCCCTTATTTGGTTTAAGAGAACCACATATTTTGGGATAGTTTTCAGAGGGTTTTAGGGGCCATCCTAGACAGGGTCAACCCCCTGAGGTTGTGCCCCGAAAGGTTTCCCTTCAGATGCTCCGAATGTGGCCCTCATGCTACCTTAGGAATCTTCAGAAAGGGTCCCCAAACCCAAGGGTACCGCCTCAAGGGTCCAAGGAAGAACCTCATGAGTTTAGGGTGGTTAGGGCTTAGGGTTTAGGGTTTAGGGCTGAGGGTGTCTGAAGGCTGTTTATTAAAGGCCGTGGTCTAACGCAGGTCCAGGTGGATAGTCTAACTGCAGCTAGCACTTATCCAGTCCTTCTTTTGAGCCATTTCGTACCCGCATAGACCCTTCATACAAGCCATATATGCCGTATATATTATCATTATTATTAAATAGGTTTAATATTATTGACTTTTCATTTTCTTGTTTCTATTGACATTATTAGTATTGCTATTATTAGTATTTCTTCTTCTGATTATTATTATTATTATTAGGAGGTACCTTGCCTTTGAAGCCAACCTCAAAGTTAACCCTAAATTGCCGAGTAGTACCCTTATTCCCTCATATTGGGGTTACTGTCCCCTCCCAGCTACTCCCCCGTTTTCGCAAAACATGGGCACCCTTACCTACCGTGGTTGCGGGGCCACCTAGGAACCTTGTGTGTAGGTGCCTGAAGCTACTTCAGGTGCACGGGTAGACGCAAGTAGAATTTGCGGAGCGCTCAAATGGTTCTACTACTGAAGTATAGAGAATACGCATGAGCTTCCAAGCAGGTTCTGTGCTTCCTAAACCACTACGCTTAAATCCCTGATCCCTCAACTCTGAACCCTCCAGGTCTACACCTTCTGCATCTGGGGCGTGTCCCAGTTCCTGGACTGTATCCGATGGGAAGCACGGGGAATCATTCCAGGCACCCCTGGGGCAGCGTTGATCGTTGGAGTTGGGCTGTGGGAGGTGGGCTTATATGTTTCGGGTTTTTGGTGGCATCCTCGTTAGTCAATCGAAACCCTAAGCCCTAGACCCTTCAAAAAAATGAAGAATGAAAGATAAAATGCACCCAGGGCTCGGGGTTTTACTCGAAAAAGTCAAGACATGGCCAGTTCAAGACTTCAGGATCCGCGGTCTTTCTAAGGGTAGTCATAGGGGCCCTTAGTATGGTCCCTTACCTCCTTGAAAGGGTTCCGATGTGTGGGCCCCTAGTTGGTATAGGGTAAATAAGGGGTCTAGAATCTTAGGGGCTGGGTAGTTAACCTTTAACCTTTTGGGTTATACAAATTCCGATTGCAAATGCAAGGTTAACCATTTTTGGGTTAGGTTATTACCCTAAACCCTAAACCTCAACCCTAAACCCTAAACCGGCTAATTTGCATAGGGTATATCAGGGATAAGTACTGGGTGCCCCTTAAAGTTTTTTAGTTTTGGGTTTTCGGGTTTTTGGGGCTTCGGCTCTGCGTTGTTTTTTGAGGTTCAGGGTGGCTCCGGGGCGGTTCAAGATTTGGGGCTTTGGACTTAGGGTTTAGGGTTTAGGGCTGTGGGCTTTAGGGTTTAGGGTTGAGGGCCATGGGTTTAGGGTTTAGGGCTATGGGCATGGGATTTTGCAAGCATGTGATTCTGTTGGGCTTCGAGTAGGGCCGCTATGGTAATGTTTTTTTGTGGTGACTACTAGCGCTGAGTCTCAGAAATGAGCCCGATGCCTTTCCAGGGTTGAGGAATATGCGCTCCGAGTGGTCGGTGCTAAGATGCCACGCGGTGCCCTTATTCCTTATTCTCTTGTTAGGGTTTAGAGTTTAGGGGCACCCTTTGTTCCGTTAGGAATTGGGTTCCCCATATCAAGCCCAGCAAAGCAAAGGGGTAGCTAGGTGCCCCGCGGCCCAGGTTGACATGACATGATGGGAAGCCATCCTATACTATCGGCGCGATTGTCTAGATGTTCGCATAATTACCCTAAACCCTAAACCCTAAACCCGAAATATAGGATCGCGGGCGCGTGAACATCATCGGTTCTCGGTTGTGTGCCACCAAGACATCGATCACTCCTTGAGTACGCAAAGCTCACGAATAGCCAGGGAAAGAGCTTATGGCTCTCCAAACCAGTTCCAAACTCTAAACCCTAAACCCTAAACCCTAAACCCTAAAGCCTGCAGGCATGACTTTCAACTTCTCCCGCCTGGGGCTGCTTCTCGGCGCAAAGCATGGGGGGGGGGGGGGGTTTTCTGTTTGCTCTGGGTGCCTAGCAGTCGAAGTTATTATTCTGACAATGTAATCCTTAGGGGCTGGGTAGTTACTCTTTAACCTTGATTTGGGTTCTATAAATTCCGATTACAAATAAAAGGCTAACCTTTCTTGGGCTGGGGTATTCAGCCCCTAAGAATCATTGATTTCTTACTACTAGTGCAACAATTTGGGTTGACTTTCTGCGTGAGGTTTGTGACTTATTCCTATTTGAACAGGACTCTAAACCAGACCTTTTCAGCTGCTCGCACCACCTTCATTTTGGAAATGTACATTGGCAGGGTGCAGTTTTTCTCCGGCCAAAAACCGACGACAATGCACTTGAAGAACAGTTCAATGTCTAACGAAATTTGTTTTGATGTATGAGCGAAACAATATCATGTCATTTATTCTGTTCTTTCAGAAATGCCTTGCACTTGCACTGTTCAACGAAACTCAGGCAAGTCGCTTAGGATTGGCTTCAAAAACTGGTGACACCCACTTTTGCAAATGCACACACATGCCCCATCACGATCGAGAAGACATATTCCCTGGCAACCACAGCATGGATGAAGAAGAACACAAAGCAACTTATGGTACGACTATGATGTTTATACATTCATCAACTGTATTCAAACATATGCACATACATCTACGCACAGTTTACCTATATATGTATATATACATATACACACACGCACACGTGTATCTGTATGTTTATGTATGTATCTACATACATATATATATATATATATATAGATATAGGTACAGATATAGATATAGATATCTACATATATATATATATAGATATATGTGATACTGAGGATACTGCTGATGCAAATGCAGTGGGAGGCGGTCTTGTGCACGTTGGAGGGGAGCGCAAAACTGTGGAGCCGAAAAATGCGCAAGATTTTTTTATTTATACCTAATAATGTGGTGGCTTCCGAAATTAGGGTACCTTCTTGGGGCACTACAAATGGATGTTGTATGTGCAGATACATCACGGAAGCCCTGTTTCCAGCTCCGTGCGGCAGAGGCGAGCTTAACCCTAAACCCTAAACCCTAAACCCTAAACCCTAAACCGGAGCTCAGAGCCTCAGGCCCCTTCAGCAGAATTCCTGCGAGTCCGGGAAGTTGTCTGGGTTTTTTGGAGTAGCTATACTTTGATACTTTTTTGGGTTCTGGGTCCCTACCATCGCTACTTATACCTAAAAAGTGTATTTGTTTTTCCACAAAGTAGGGGGGAAGCTGTTGGGCCTCCAACCCTTAAACTGCGGCGCTCCAGTGTTTTCTTGGGGATTGGGGTTTGGGATGTTAGGGGTTCAGCCCAGAAGCCTTGAAGACCCCAAATCCCTTACACCCTCTGAACCTTTATCCGCAAACCCTGAGCGCAAATGGAGGAAGGCGCCGCTGAACATCGCAATCTATGAGATGCCCGGAGATCATCCAGACCACAGGCTTCGAGGGGCTCAGGAATCACTTGCTTGTGTTTTGTTGTTTGGGTTTGGCCGGTTTGGGGGTGTAAGCATTTAGAGGTGACAATCAGTCATCAACAGCGAGAGTTTACGGCTCAGTTCATAGTATGTCTATCAGGGTTTTGAAGGGTGTGGGGCGTTCTAGGGCACCTCAGCGGGGGGAAAGGGTTTAGGGGTCAGGGTTTTATTGTTTTGGGTTTAGGGTCTAGGGGGCTTCCTTCATGTGTAAGTTGTTGGGGAACCTAGTGCACGGTTTTGAGCTCGAGGGCTTCCTGCAGGGTTCAGAGACTTAACCCCTAAACTTATAGGGTTCTTAAAGGGAGGAGGGTTCTTGAAGGGGGTAGGTGCCTAGGGACGCTTAGGGATTCCGGAGCCTTTTCCGGAGTAATGGGGAGGATTAGGGAATCTTGGGTCACCCTACAAGAAACCTTGCACTTTTGGGGTTTCAAGGGCTTACAAACCCTAAACCCTAAACCCTAAACCCTAAACCCTAAACCCTGAACAAGAAGAGTTTGGGTGGCCTGCAGTTTCAGGGCTCCGGGCAGTTTAGGGTTTATAGGGTTTTGGGCTCAGGGCTTAAGGGTTCCATTTAGGGACATGGTTTTTTCTAAGCGTTTGTGGGTTTACTTGTGGTGGGGGGGGGGGGACCCGGAATCCTAAACCCTAAGCCCCCAACCCCGCATGCGGCGTGCCAGGCACCTGAGATCGCGAAAGAGGCCGGGACCTTGGCCACACACACCTTGGCTTTGGCGTGCTATGCTTTAATCCTTTTTTGGTTCTGGGTTCCTATTAAAGCTACTTTTGCTTCAAAAACACCCACTCCAAAGCAGAGTTCTAGGGAGGACCAGGAGCGCTTGTTTAACACCTCCCCCTTCTTGTGCCCAAGCTCAAGAGGATCTTCTTCCTAAACCCTAAACCCTCAATTCTTGTTCTGGAACATTTGTCCGAGGGTCCTAAGGACCAACCCCTCAACTCTCATTCTGGAATATGCATCCGAGGGTCCTCAGGACCATACCAGGACCTAAACCCAAAACCCTAAACCCTAAACCCCTAAACCAAAAATCCTAAGTATCTCGAACCCTGGAAGCCCTGGCCCCTACAAACCTACAGGGTTCATGGGCATGCGGAAGTAGGGTTCCCGGTGCCCCAAGTCAGGCTGGCCACTCAAAAAACCTGAACCCTAAACCCTTGGTAGCCCCCTGTTTAGGGTTTAGGGTTTAGGGTTTAGGGTTTAGGGTTTAGGGTTTAGGGTTTTAGCGTGCCCAGGTATTATCTGAACGTGGCCATGTGGAGCACCTTGCACCCTCCGGAGAGCGACAAGCTCAAGGAGCTCATAGGCAAGAAGGGTTTAGGGTTTAGGGTTTAGGGTTTAGGATTAAGAGCCTCCAGAGAGTGTAGGGCTTTGGGGGACCTTCTAAGTTTCGGGGCTCAAGGTTCAGGGTTTCGGGGGTGGCTTGGAACTTGGAAGGTTGTGGGGGCTTGAAGTTTGCAGAGAGAATCAAGGTTCAACAGAACATGCTGGAGGAGCTTCAGGGTTGAGAATGACGATTACGGCGTTTTGTCATGCGGCGCATATTCCTGCAAAGCGATAATGAGAAACTACTCAAAATGCCGCATATTCGCTGCTAGTCTGAGGGTGAATTTGGCGTGAGAGTCCTGTCCCAAGTGTCTCTATAATTTGTTGCACCGTTGACCTTGCGCATGAATGTCACTATGCCGACATTGCATCTGTTTGCCAAACAGACCATTTGGTACCTTTGCGACCCTCAGAGCTCTTGAACTCACATCCGAAACTTGTCCTTAGCTTTTCAAGTTTAAACTCCTCAGAGGTTCGATTGTCTGTAGGGTTCTGTGGATTAGGGTCTGGAATTTGAGGATATGGGGGGGTTTTCCTGAATTCGTGGTAACTTATTGGGGTCCTTCTGGCAAGGGAAGCCTAATATTTGGGGATCTATATTGGGGGCCCCCTATTTTCGTAAACCCCCATATTGAAACCCTAAACCCTAAACCCTAAACCCTAAACCCTATAGGAGCTTAGGATTCTCAGCTCCTTGCTCATCCCCTGGCTCTGTGGAGGCCTGCCCGAGTCGCACGTGGAGGAGACAGAGTCCAAGAACAGCAGCTGAGATGCACCGACTGGTTTACGGTTTAGGGTTTAGGGTTTGAGGGTTTGAGGGTTTGAGGGTTTAGGGTTTAGGGTTTAGGGTTTAGGGTTTAGTGAGGAATGAGGGAACTAGGACCCGGAGTTGGCCCTTATTTCCTTTTTTTACTGGTTGGGGCTCTCTTATACTCCCCTTAAAACCAGAAAGGGTACCCTTTTTTCTCCTAGGTTACTCCTGGGTCTAGGGAATGAGGGCCCGATATATACCCTTTAAGGGATTGTGTAGGGCTGCTAGTTGTAGAGTAGGTAACCTTTTAACTTTGTTGGGTAATGGAATCCCCTTCTGATCCCAAAAGTTAACCTTTAGTTCTCCTAGGTACTGGACAACTAAAGGCTGGCTCAGCCTAAGCAGCAGTAGGATTTAGGGTTTCGGGTTTAGGCTTTAGGCTTTAGGGAGACTTCTGTTACAGGCCTTGTCCTTACTTCTAAACCTTAAGCCGCCATGAACCTCTACTTGGCGGTCCATGGGTTACAAGTAGGCTAACTCTGGCTAACTCTGGCTACAACCGTTTTTAGGGTACGTAGAACCCTACTTATGAGTACCCATGAACCTCTAAAGTCCCTAAACCCAATCCCAATCCCTGGGAGGCAACACGCTGGCGATGTGGAACCTGTCTTGCTGTGGTGGGCTCAGATCAAGTCGGCTCACCCTTGCAGGGTTTCGGAAGCCCTTCTCCCGAACACTAAGCCGAATCCTCGACCCCAACAGAAGCCTGAAAAGCAAGAGGGTTTGGGGTCTACAAATAGAGGTTCAGGCTGTTAGTTTCAGGGTTAAGAGTTTAATGAGGATCTATAGGGTCCAGAGGTTAGCTGCTTGCATCTTGCATTCCACCAAGGCTACGCCGGGCGTTTTCTCTGAGGTGTGGCACACCTTTGGGCCACCCCCCAGCCTTTTTTCTTTTCTGCGGTGCCATGCTGCACAAGGGGCACGCAGGCCTCACCCGCAATCTCAAGCCCTAAGTTCCACGTAAGCCCTATTGCCCGGACCTCAAAATCTCAAGCCCTAAATCCCAGGCCCTCAGCCAAAAACCTACAATCCTACCTTGCTTCCTTAGGGCTGGATCTTCTTGGCCAGCTACTTGCAGGGTTTTTGAGGAACTCCAGCTATCAGAACCGCAAACAAGGTTATGACCATTCAAAGCCATCGTTTCCCTGCTTATCGAACATCTTATGAACCTCCAGGTAGCGCCCAAGACGTTTCGGCTTTGTTTGGGTCTCGGGGGCTCCGTTTGTGAGAAAGGTTCTCAAATTGATGGCCCCTTTTTGGGTTCCCTAAATATTAGGGGTAGCAACCCCAAAAGTCACCCGAATTGTTACACAAATGACCAGAGGAGCGAGTGGGAGTCTCCATGGCCATCTGTAGGGCATCGGAGTAAGCACCCAAACACTACTAAAACCCTGTAAACGTCTAGGCCGTACCCCCAAAGCCTACAACCCTACGACCCTTGCGTAGATGCTGAATCCCTAAGCCCCTCGGAGGCCCTTGGGATGCTGCATGCTCCCCTTCTTGGGATTTGAGAGGGTCATGCTTAAAGATGGTTGAAGAGGCCAGGTCTCGGACCCCCATATACTAGCAGTCCATAATAGAGATGAGAGTACCCCCTAGTACAATCCCTATTAAGGACTGTCAGTATAAGGGTTGAATCAAAAAAACCCCGAAGCCAGAGTTTGGAAGCCTCGTGCCTGCGCCACTTCCACCCGACCGCAGCAGTGGGCATGCGGCACCCAAGGGATGATCTTGAGTTCTAGGCACTTCTCGGGTGTGGGGTTTCTTTGTCATAGTGGGGTAACACCTTACATGTTTAAGGGTACTTAAAACTCAATAAGGAATAAAAAATCACCTTGTTATTTCTATCCCAACCATGAACCAGGTTTAGGGCTTACCCTTTAAGGGTGGGAGATAAGAGAGACCCGCAATGATCAGCCCATCTGAAATCTTGGTAGCCCAGTGGTGCCCCTTACCCTCTTTTTTTGGGGTTCTGGGTTCCCTAAAAAAGTAACCAACCAAAGAAAGGGTGCCCTTGCTAGAATATGGTTACTGGGCTACTAAGATAGAGACTCCCAAGAAGATCAGCCGATGATGAATCCTCCGAACTACAGAGCCCCTCCCCCCGTAGGTAACCCTAAACCCTAAACCCTAAACCCTAAACCCTAAACCCTAAACCCTAAACCCTAAACCCTAAACCCTAAACCCTAAACCTGTGTTGGAGAGAGCTCCTTGTACACTGCTCCCAAAAGATTTGGACCCTAGTTTTGGGGAAAACCTCCAGAACTTATGACACATTTCGGGGAGTAGGCTAGGTTCCCTCAAGCGAAGACAGCTCATAAGATGTTTCAGGCCCATGGCTCTATGCTAAAGAGCCGCCAGAAACCTCGAAGCTTTACATCCTGAACCCCAGCTTCGTCGTCAGGAATGAAGGAATCATGTAGCCTACACTACTATTTGCTTAAGAACTCCCAAAAATGAAAGAATAATTATCCCTATACTACCCTTATAAAGAAGAATGTTTTAATTCTTTGGGGGGGGGGGGTTCTTAAGCAATTGGTAGTATAGCCTGCTAGGTCTTTCAGCTTCGGAGAGATTGTCCAGACTTCCGTCTGCTCCCGGCATTCGGCGCTTTTACCCAGTGCCGGGCGATGACGCAGGAATTTTCAACTGCCTGGAGGGCTGGGGTGAGGGCTCAAGGTTTAACAAAACCCCAAAACCGAAACCCTAAACCCTAAACCCTAAACCGCTCTTTGGCAGCAGAAGTGCCATTCACAACCAACTTGGGCTCTCTCACGTGCCTGAAAGGTCTGCCAGGCACCTGGGCGTCCACACCCAGATGAGGCTCCTGTCTTTGCAAAGCCTTCGTTATCACATCATGCGAGCACGCTAGAACTGGCCATCGCAACTTGTAGTACTTAGTGCTCAGACGCAGCAGCCGAACCCCTAAACCCCCTAAACCTCCCAAACCCCCTAAACCCTCTAAACCCTCTAAACCCTAAACCTCCACCTATCCAGGACAGCTGGAAGAGAGCGAATGACAGGCCTCATGTGGAAAGATGCTCACACACGCCAACCATTTGTGCTGCTTGGACGACGTCGTCAACAACAAGCATAAGGCTTGGTAGCTCGTCGAATGTACAATTTTATCGCGATCCGTGCGTGCTGGGATCTCGATGGCTAGTTCAAGGCGGCTTATGTGGTTTAGCTCAGGGTATCTCATCTTACATGTACAAGCCGGCAATGCATATGTAGCTTATCTGATCTCTGCAAATGACGCCCGCGCCCCTCATCAACAACACGACATACGCCCTACCCTAAAGTCCTACACCTCAAACCATACACACCCGAAATCCCAAACCCTGAGCCTAAACCACCTCTTACCCTAGGACCCAGAGTACGTAGGCTTCCTAAGGATGGGTCCTGATGTCCTAGGTAGGATAAGGGGGACCCTTAAAGGGGAACCCCTTCTTAACCCTCTTCTGGCTCTCTTAAACAGGGACCCTATTCAGAGGGTCTAAATTCAAGGGTCCCCCTCATCCTATCCCCCTATGATGGATCTAGCTTCGTGGTCGCGATCCCACAGTGTCTGCTTGCATCGCCAGTTAGCCAGGCAAGGAAGAGTGTGCAGTCACGCTCCCCTGCGGCTGAAGAATAGGGTTCAGGGTTTAGGGTTTAGGGTTTAGGGTTTAGGGTTTAGGGTTTAGGGGTAAGGGTTTAGGGTTTAGGGTTTAGGGTTTAGGGTTTAGGGTTTAGGGTTTAGGGTTTAGGGTTTAGGGTTTAGGGTTTAGGGTTTAGGGTGAAATCCAAGATCCCGAGTTTCAGCCCAAACCCCTGAGCCGTCAAAGTCTGTTTCTAGTTCACCATATGTCGCCCAAAGTTGACGCTGAGCTGGACTTGCGCGCAGCTTCCACACTGTTGAATGTGAGCACCCACTGCTGCTGCTTCTGCTGTGCAGTAGGTCGCGCACTTGAATACTGCCGTTTCACACTACTTCTTCGGCGGAGCCGGCTGTTGCTCAGAATCGTGTAAGGTTTGGTTGCAGGCTTGCAGACTGTAGCGAGAGCTGTCTCGAGCTTTCTGTGTTTCCAGCTGTTTTTAGAGACTCAACAGTTCGTCAACTCGCCATGTTTACGCCGGAAGGACCACGCAATGTGTGGCCGCAAACACAGGTAAATAGAAGTCAAAAGAAAGATGTGTGTGAAGTGCAGTAACCTGACTATGGATCAGACCTTAGGTTGAAGTCAAAAGAAAAATCGTTGCTTGTTCAGGGCAGCACAAAAGGGCTGCTACGGGGTGTTGTGGGCCGAACACACAACCAGCAAGTGCGAAAACCCCAAACCCTAAACCCTAAACCCTAAACCCTAAACCTGCAGCTGTATTTCCGAGCCAAGCACGAAGAGGCCTGAATCGAAGCACCACTTGTCCACCGCCGAACCCCTGAACCTGCACCCTAAAAACCCTAAAAACCCTGACAACCCTAAACCCTCTAACCGCGGCCACAAAACTCGGTGAGGTTCGGCATCTTGACTCGATCCGCTTCGGATTGGGAGCAGGCAGGTTGACAAGGGCTAGGTGGATGCCAATACCTTGAAAGATATACCACATGTGTGTGTGAGCTAGCTCCTAACGTAAGACGAGCATGTGTATATAGCAAGCGGTTTAGAGGGCATGTAACCCTAACCCTAAACCGACTTGCGACTGCTAAGCCTGTAGCTCCCAAGAGGCATGGGCTCCCTTCAACGATGCGGACGTTGACTTTTTGCTCAGTTTCAGTTTCGTAGGGTTTCGGGTTTAGGGCTCAGGGGTATGTCTTGCAGGCGGGGGGGGGGGGGGGGGGCCAAGCCATTGGGCCTTTTTTGGGCGCCCTAAGTCCAATTACAGTGACAGCCCTAAACCCGAAAGCCTAAAACCCTAAACCCAACCCTAAACCCTAAACCCTAACCCTACCCTAACCTCTTTGAGCCTGGGCCCCCAAGTCTAGGATGGCATGAACGCAGAGACTCCAACATCCGTTCAGTAAGCAAGAACTCCCCAAGCTAGAAATAGTGATCCCAACATATCCCAATATTGCTTGAAGTACCCTCAACCCTAGATTTTTCCTTCTTCTAAGGAAATTGCTTAAAGAGCCTGAGCCCTAGAAATGGCTCTAACACCCAAATTCCTTCTTTCCAAAGGGGCTATCGGTGCACTCTAAACTAAAAACCCTAAACCCTAAACCCTAAACCCTAAACCCTAAACCCTAAACCCTAAACCCTAAACAAAAAAAAAAAAAAACCCTAAACCCTAACCCTAAACCCTAACGTGCCCGTGGGAAGGTGTCGAGACAAGCGTCCGACAAGCGCGGGATCTCGGACCCGGTCTTTGAGGGGTGTGTTAGGGTTTAGGATTCCTCAGTGTGAGAGTCAGTTTTGTGGGTTTTAGGGTTTGGGGTTTAGGGTTTAGGGTTTAGGGTTTAGGGTTTCGGGTTTAGAGTTCAAAATTATAATTTAGGGTTTTAGATTTAATGTCAGGGCCCCTTCCACTCTGAAATCCCGACGCGCCCTGAGCCCCCCAAGACACCTCCCCGACCCCAAATCCCCCTCATGAGTAAAGAACCGCGATGTATAAACCTGGGTTCTTCTTGTTGTAAATTAGGCGCGTGCGGGCGACATCTCCCGAAAGCCCCTGAAACTCCCAAAGCCCTAAGTTATGGTTTAGGGTTTAGGGGTAGCCAGCCCTAAAAGCCCTAAACCTTGCCCTCTCACAGCCATCTCACGACCTTGAGTGCCGCTCGCTTCCGACGGCGAGTTTCGAGCCCAGGGTAGCGTCACATGAAGAGGCTCTGGGGCTGGGTTTAGGGTTTAGGGATTGGAGTAGTAATTAGGGTTTTAGGGTTTAGGGGTTTTCGGATAGGGGGTGAGGGGAAGTTAAGGGTTTTCGCGGGTTTAGGTTTGGTTTTTTGGGGAGTTTAGGGGGTTTCAAAGGTTGGCTTTAGGTTTAGGGGCGGTTTGGGCATTTGAGGTTCGTGGTTAGGGCCGTTCAAAGGCCTCAGTGTTGGGACCACTTAGGGTACAGAGCTGGTGGGTTTTTTTCGGACCTGCAATATGTTTTTTTGGGTTCGACGAGGATTGTTATCTTGCGTGTGTGACCTTCCTAAGGCTCTATCTCTCAGGGGCACTTCCCTCACACCCTAGACCCTTAACCTAAAGACATGGTTTGAGGATGTTGGTTTGTGTAGAGTCTGGAGCTACATTGCTGAAGTAAGGGCATGCATGGGCTTGTGGAGTAGAGCTTAGAATGGCTTACCGTTGAAGGCCTCTTTTCCCTAGCCTGAACATCTAGAAACTGAGCAAAACGGGTCCCAGCCCAAAAACGCCCAGAGAACTCCAGCCCGCACGTAGGCCGCCTATCTTTGCCGACTCTGCAAAAGCCCAAAACCAAAACCCCAAACCCAAACCCCAAACCCCAACCAACCTTCCCCAAACCCCAACCCAAGCCCCAACCCTAAGCCCCAAGCCCCAAAACCCCAACCCCACCCCCAACCCCCAACCCCAAGCCCCAAAAACCCAAAAAACACCCAAAAGCCCAAGTCCCCAAGCCTTCCCCCGGGCTCGGGAGGCTGCGCCGTCGTCATCTCGGCGTCCGCAGTCCATCCGCAGCTCTTCCTCGCCGACCCCAGGAGTCCTCAACAAACTCGAAAAGCTGTCTGGGCTTAGGGTTTTTGGGTTTAGGGTTTATGGTTTAGGTTTAGGGTTTTAGGGTTTAGGGGTTTATAAGGGTTTAGGGTTATGGGGTGGGGTCTTTGGTTTTAGGGCTTGGGAGTAAGGGTTTAGGGTGTGGGCTTTGTGGTGCTGTACTGTAACTTTGATCCGTAGCCTTTGGGGTTTTATTGGGTTTTTCCTAGTTAGGCAACAACAAATTTTATAGCTACCCTCCTTATTTCAGCCAAGTCCAGGGGGTTCCTAAACCCTAAACCCTAAACTCCAAACCCTAAACCCTAACTCCTAAACCCCCAAAGCTCCAAGCTCCTCCCGCACCTAAAACCCAAACCTTCGCGGCACTGAGGCCGTGCGCGCTGGAGGCCAACGAGGCCCTGCCATAGGAACCTACCAAGGTGAGTTTAGGGTTTAGGGTTTGGGTGAATTTATTGACTATATCCCCCTTGGGGGAATTGTTTTTTGTTCATGTAAAACCGAAGGGATATTAAAAGTATTATTTTTCATTAAGGTTCCAAGGGGAGATAGTTGAGGGTCAAGGGTTGGTGGGCTGTTTAGCATAGGGTTTGTGTTTCGGAGGCACGCTATCTCATTAAACCACTTCAGGAAGTGGGCTCAGCATCCTTGGTCTGATTCTGCAGAACTGTGTTCGGAACAACTTCGGGGCAAAAAGATCCCGAAAAACCCTGCAAATAGTTTCCATCGCCATGTTCCCTGCAACAGATAAACATCCCACTAATTAGCCAAGTTAAGCCTGTTTCGGAAGGGCTTAGGGACCCCTACGGATTAGGGGCAAGCCGCTTTTGGAGCTTATTGGGCTTTAAACTAAACCCTAAACCCTAAACCCTAAACCTAAAAACCCAAACCCTAAACCTAAACCCCTAAACCCTAAACCCTAAAAACCTAGACCCTAACCCAAGGACGGGCATGAAGCCGATGCCAACTGGGCGACCCCGCGGCTCGCCCAACGAGGAGCCTAGCCCGGAACCTGCTGGCTGGTTCTTAGTGGGGGAATGAGAGGGGATGAGATCCCCTTTTGAGGTTTAGGGTTTAGGGTTTCGGGTATAGCCCTCATTCCCTACTAAGAAGCGGGGGACTCCTCTACGACGGAGGTCTTAGGGGCTTACTGTTTTTGAGGATCAGGATTTCGGATTAAGGGCTGCTAGGTTTTGCAGGATTTCGGGCTTATGGTGAGCCAGAATCGCTAAAAGTCAGTTATCCCTTGCCAGGACTTTGCAGCTGTTGCAGTGAGGGGGGTTTAAGGGTTTAGGGTTTAGGGTTCAGGGTTTAGGGTTTAGGGTTTAGGGTTTTGTGTTTAGGGTTTAGGGTTTAGGGTTTAGGTTTAGGGGTTTTAGGGGGGGGGGGGTGGACCTTAACCTCTCAACTTCTCAACTTTCCACTGTCACAGCCTACAAT
>CAJNDS010002455.1:157500-216366 GCA_905221605.1 Symbiodinium natans
CTGGGGGATGATGACCGTCGATATCTGTTGGAGCAGGAGCGCATGATGAAGCCAGGACCTCTGGAAGGGAAGGGTTTCAGTTCTCCATACTGGGACCCGGCCCTGAAGAATTCACCCAAGCATTATAGGCAGTTCATACAGAAGCTGGACAGTATCAAATACCTCAACTATACCCTCCATCCGGTTGCGCACGCGGGGATGTTTTTCGTGTACAAGTCGGATGGACGCCGGCTCAGGCTCATCGTGGACGCCCGTCCTGCGAACGAGCTCTTCCGGGACCCACCAGGCGTCAGCCTTTCCACGGCTGAGACCTTCTCGAGATTTCAGTATGTTCCTACAGACCTGAAGGAATACATCGAGCAGTCTTCGCAGCGCAAGGCCGGGGTGTCTTTCGGGCTGTCAGACATCCGAGATTGTTTTCACCGCATCCGTCAACCAGCCTGGCTCTCTAAACACTTTTGCCTTCTCCCGATCAAGGCGAAGTATGTCGGGCTCTCCGGGGCTGTGCTGGAGGGCGTGAGGTTGGAGCCCGATTCCATGGTCTTTCCTATGCCGGGCTCGTTGTGCATGGGGTTCTCGTGGTCACTCTATTTTGCGCAGCGAATAAGTGAACAACTCATGCGCCAGGTGCCGGCTCTTGCTGGGAGCCATCTGGCCAGTGATCGTGGCGCCCCAGTCTCATTTTCTGATGGAGATCCTGAGCGCACTCACCATTACGTTTATGTAGACAATCTGGGGGTCATGTCATTGTCAGAGGAGAAAGTCGCTGCAGGGCTAGATCAGCTTACGAAGGTCTTCAATGACAAGGGGCTCCTGTTGCATGGGGGCGAAGTAGGCCAGGAATCCGTCCGGGCCTTGGGGGTTGAGTTGAACGGGGCCTCCCTCACCACGACTTTGACTCCCGAGCGCTTCCATCGAGTGCGGGCAGGTCTCCGCGCTCTTCTTCGTCGAGGGCGATGCTCAGGCCGTGCACTTGAAAGGGTAGTTGGACACTGCACTTATTGCGGACTCCTGAATCGGGGTACCTTGTCAGTCTTTCATGCCGTCTACAAGTTCATACAGAAGCACTACGAGCAGAGTGCGGCACTTTGGCCCTCTGTGAAAGTGGAGATAAGGGTGTTTGCTGGCTTGATGAGCTTCCTTGTGTGTGACTGGACGAGGCCATGGTCCGAGGTCGTCTACGCCTCAGACGCCAGTGAAGAAGGCTTCGGAGTTTGCAGTGCGCGTTGGAACGCACTCGAGGCAAAGAATGCTGGCGACGTCAAGGAAAGATCGAGGTTCAGGCGATCGGGGGGCCACAACGCCAGAGAGAGCGCTCTGTCTTCTGCAGGCTTTGTAAAAGATGGTGTCACCGGTCAATGGCGGGCAGGTGAGATGCGATCAGAGGAGTACCTCAATGCAGCAGGCTGGGAGATTGATGATTCCTTCCCAGAAATCTCGGGTGCGCTCCTCTCCAAAAGTGCTTGGGACATCGCTCAGGCTGGAGAATGGAGCCGACCTGAACACATCGTACATCTTGAAGCCAGGGCCTTGGTGAAGAGCTTTGAGATCTCAGTTGAGAAGGGTGGACATGGGCGGTATAGACAACTGCTCCTTTCAGACAGCATGAGCGCAGTTTTGGCCTTCGAGAGGGGAAGAGCTCGAAACTTTCGCATCCTTCGACATATCAGGAGACTTTACGCTACAGCTTTGCTCTATGATGTTGATGTGCACTTTCGGTGGATACCGAGCGAACTTAACCCCGCAGATGGTCCTAGCCGACTGGCCTCGAAGGTGGAAAGCAAGTCCTTGTTGAGTCAGCTGCCGTTGGCGTCGTTTCATGGCGCCCAACGCGCCTGGGACGAAGAGGGTTCGGACCCTGCTGCCCGAGACCTCGCCCCGAGGTCCCGGGCCAAAGCGGACAAGGACGCTGGCGCTCCCCTCCAGGCAGCAAGAGCCAACTGGCGCCAGGACCAGCAAAACACTACCCAAACAGGACTTGGTCGAAGAACTTCGCAGCAAGAACTTGCCGGGCGTTGTCGACCTCGGCAGCGTGGGCGAGCGGCGCGTCCTGCGGGTGACCAAGGGCGATGTGGACCAGAACGACAGTTCCAGCAGTACTTCAGAACCAGTGGAGTCCAAGAAACAGACCCGACTTTTGGCCCGGAGGTCAAGGAGGCGAGTGAGGAAGTATGTGACAGAGCTGATGGAAGCAGCCGACCAGGGTCTGAGCCTTCTGGAGAAGAAGGCCGTGACTGCCAAGACGGAGGCCTACTACACGAAGGAGTACGACCTGTTTTTGCTTGCGGCAACGGCGGGCGCCAAGAAAAGGGCGAGTTTCCTGGTGGCCAACCCTGTCTTGCTGGACGGTGTAGCGCACAGGGGCGACAAGGTGCTGGCGGCCATTATGCACCGCCACCCGGCCTTTGGCCGCTTGGGTTCGCTGAAGTTGCCCCGAGCATGGCGGAGCCTCAAAGGTTGGCGTCGCCTGGCACCAGGGCAATCCCGGCTGGCCTTTCCACTGGCGGTATGGGCGGCGCTGGCGTGCGAGATCAAGAGATTGGGCCATCCACGCATGGCAGTCTTCCTTCTCGTCGGCCTCAGCTCCTACGCCAGGCCGAGCGAGCTTTTGAGATGCCTGGTCGCCTGTCTGGTTCCGCCGGCCGCTCAAGTGGCAGCGTCCTGGAGTTTGGTTCTCAACCCAGAAGAGGAGGGGGTGCCGTCCAAAGTGGGCACGTACGACGAGAGTGTAGAGTTAGACTCTCCTTGGCTGCAGCCTTGGGGCCCCCGGGTCTTCCGGGCCCTTACAGCTCAAGATGCTGCGACGCGACTCTGGGACTTCCAGTACTCAGACTTTGTGACTGTCTTCGACTTGGCCGCCAACCATATCCAGGTTCCAGTGATGCCGTACCAGTGGAGACATTCCGGTCCCTCTATCGACGTCAGCCGAAAGTTGCGAAATCTTGTCGAGGTGCAGAAACGCGGAAGATGGAAGCGACTGGCCAATGTGGCCCGGTACGAGCGCAGCGGACGGCTCGCAATGAACTTCAATGCTCTGCCGACTGCTGTTCAGCGCCATTGCCTCCACGCCGAGCAACAGCTCGCGGGTGTGATGAGTGGCACCATCCCCGCTCCCAAGCCTTCGTTAAGTGGCGTGGGCACAGGGGATTCTTCGTGATCGACCTCTTCTCCGGGACCGGAGGCGTGGCAAAGTCCGTGCGTCGCCTCGGCTTCGCAGCCAAAGAATGGGACTTGCAATTTGGCCCACAGTTTGACCTCACTCAGCCTTCTGCCCTAAAGAAGCTCAAGCATTTTATCCGCTCCGGATATGTGCTGGCGGCTATGTTAGCGCCACCCTGCACTAGTTTTTCAGTTGCTCGAGATCGCACAAAACAGCTTCGCTCGTGGGACAAACCGTGGGGGATCTGGGACATTGAGCTTTCTGAGAAGGAGCGGGACAGTCTGCTAGCTGGGAACAGGTGTTGTAGGGCAGCCTTGCACATCATCAAATGGCTGGATGAGTTGCGCTTGCCTTGGATACTTGAACACCCGAGGTCTTCAAGGTGCTGGATCCTGCCAGAGATCCTTCGGATCGCAAACGCGCCCCACACACAACTGATTCATACTGATTTCTGCCAATGGGGTAAGCCCTGGAAGAAACCCACCACTCTGCTGGCAGGTCATGTTGATGCGCTGGATGCTGCTCGTCTTCAGCGGCAATGCTCAGGTTGTGGTGGGCTTTGCTCCCGCACTCACAAGCGGCACTTCCAACTCACAGGCAGTGGCCCTCATGCAGTACCTTGGACACGCCTCGCGCAACCTTACCCGAAAGACCTATGTGACCAGCTTGCTTGGGTCCTCACTGCGCCCTACCACGTTAACCCGCCCTCCCATCCCCTGTGAACACCCGTGCTTTGGGGGTGGCTTGGGACACAGACATAGATATGGGCGCAGCTTACGATGCTTGGCATTTTCTTGCAACCATTGCTGCTACGATCTTCGTGGCTCATGGTCCTTGCTACGCGCTGACCGAGCAGGTTGGTCTTGAGAAAAGTGAGGCCGCGAGTGAGGGTTGGAATGCAATCTGTTTTTGTTTTTGTTTTGGTTTTTGTTTAATATGATTTTTATGTTATTATTATTCTTTTGGGGGGTGGGGAGGGGGGGTGGGTGTTGGGTTTTGTTGTTCTGAACTGAGGTGTCGGATGATGCGGATGTCGATTCCTCGATCGCTGTGTTTCGCCGTTTTGTAGTGTTTGCCACTTTCATGCTTGTTTGGGCTGCTCTTGTCTAAGGAGGACATCGACCTTTTCGGGGAGGACGTTTGCTTCCGAATATGCTTATCTTTTCACTTATTTGTTTTACTCTTCTTGTTATCTTTTCAGGAGCTCAATGTGCCGGCCGAGTTGGCGAACGCCCCGCCGACTCAGGTCGTATCTTGGTGTGCATTCTGTTCAGGTTTTGGTGTGCGGGTGAAGGGTGGGAGAGGGGCGACGTGGTGTTGTATGCGTGCTTGGACTCCCTTGGCTGCTCGTGTTATCCGACTTGCTTCAGGAGAACGCAGGCACGTGGCTTGAGAACGATGCCTGTGACTTATATGTTGTTTTGCAACATTTTTACATGTACTTTGTTGTTCCTGGTGTTCTTGATGCTTGTTTGTTTTGAGGCCACGCGGCACGATGATACCTTGGCCGCGTCTCGACTTCGTAGTCCTTTGTGCTGCCTTTTGTTTTTTCCCTGTACGTGGTGTTGCGTCTAAGGAGCAGCTGGCATACTTCGATGTCGGCGAAGAAGAGGCTTGGCGATGTTGTCTAGTGTGGTGTTCTGGCTTTCTGTTCTTGCTGGTTTTGCTGGGTTCGTGGTTTTGGGGAGTTGGTAGGGTTTCTTGATTTTGCAGGAGGTGTGTGTGTGTGTGTGCGTGTGTGTGTGTGTGTGTATTTTTGGTTTTTGGTTTGTTTTTGTTTTGGTTTTTGTTTAATATGACTTTTATGTTATTTTGGGGGGTGGGGGGGGGTGGGTGTTGGGTTTTGTTGTTCTGAACTGATGTGTCGGATGATGCGGATGTCGATTCCTCGATCGCTGTGTTTCGCCGTTTTGTAGTGTTTGCCACTTTCATGCTTGTTTGGGCTGCTCTTGTCTAAGGAGGACATCGACCTTTTCGGGGAGGACGTTTGCTTCCGAATATGCTTATCTTTTCACTTATTTGTTTTACTCTTCTTGTTATCTTTTCAGGAGCTCAATGGCGAACGCCCCGCCGGCTCAGGTCGTATCTTGGTGTGCATTCTGTTCAGGTTTTGGTGTGCGGGTGAAGGGTGGGAGAGGGGCGACGTTCTTGGTTTCGTTGTTTTTTTTGTTTCGGACTGAGGAACTGCCCTCGGGCAGCGGCGACGCACCTGTGACTTGGTTTGTATAGTATCTTGGAGCGTTTCTGAGCTTTTTGTTTGTTGTTGCGTGCAAGGTCCTGGTCCCGCGGCGCTCCGTCTTCGACTCCGACGAGGAGCTCTACCCCGAGCTGCGGGGCCAGGTGGGAAAGGGTAATGGGGGACGTCGACGGAGTTGAAGGGGTATCGGAGTTGTATTTGGCCTTGTCGTCAGGACGGCTCGCCGACCAAGGTGAGGAGGAGCTGGGTCTCTTCACCTGCTTTGCTACTGCTACGCTTTCGTTGCTGTTGTTATTGCTTTTTTTGGTTCCTGCCTGTAGGACGGTGGTGGCGAGGGCCGCGTACAATACGGACAGGTTGCCCTGTGGCCTCTGCGCCAGGTGCGAGCTCCAGCGGGTCAGAGGCTGGCTCCTTGGACGTTTCTATCCTTCGCTTACAGCATCTTCCTTCTCCTCTTCTTCGACATCCTGTCCCTGCAGGTCAGCCCATCCGTTCTGATAAGTGCTGCGCGCCCAATCCGCGAAATGCGGTCTTTCGGGGTCTGCGAAGGGCGGAGCGGGCGCGGCCTAAGGCCAAGCCCGCGGCCAAGCCTGCGGCGAAAGCCAAGGGTAAGGCCAAACCTGCGCCTAAGGCGAGGTTTTTCCAGCCGCCCCCCAAGCACTGATTTTCCCTCACCCCCCCCTCCTTCTTCGTAATCTATCTTTCTGGATATCTACCTATGTATGTATACATATGTATGCATACACATATATAAGTTGTCTTTTACCTTTTGCCGTCGGCTAGGCCTTCAATCCTAAACCCTCTAGATTCTAAACCTTCAATGCTATAAACCCAATTCCTATGTAACTAATCCTTAAACCCTAAACCTGAAACCCTAAACCTAAACTTCATCAGTGCCAAAAATCGCAGTAGTTTGCCTCGTTGTTTTTCTTTTAAGGCTGCTTTCAGTAGCGCCGTTTCACTCGTCCACGAGCGGTAGGCCTTTTGAATATGCCTGACCCCTGAACCATAAATCTTGACCTCCAAATCTTAAACCTCATAGACCCTAGACTCTAAATCCTAAACCATAAGCTCTAAACCTTCCAATTGAGCCCTAAATCCTAAGCTCGCCGGAGGGCCCTGAGCTATGGTCTGTGATACCTGTAAGGTCCTTATCCCTGCGGATGATAAGGAGTCAGAGGAGTGGCTTCTGAGAGTTTGTATCAATGGTTGGTTCGAGGTCGCGTGTGTCATGAGTTCGGTTGGGTTGCCTGCACGTCCTAAACTGATTGTTACGGACACTAAAGAAGATCTGGTTTTCGAGCAGGACTTCTGGCGGCAGCTGGGGCTCGACGACAACGCGGAGGAGGAGGCTGAATCATGTTTCGAAAGATGTGCTTGCTTAATCAATTAGTTCGTGATTTGCTCGAGGAATCCCCCAGGAAGGTGCGCCGCAGGCTCTCTTGTTTGCTCTTTTCGAGCCTACTTGGTGTCGATGTTTTGTTTTTGGTTTTGTTTTGGTTTTGTTGGGGGTCGGTGGGTAGGGGAGGTAAGTGCCGGTTGCTGTTTCTGTTTCCCTGCTGGCAGGGGAAGCATGGACACGAGCCAGCTCCCCTGTGGCATCTGTGCGCGCTGCCAGATCGCGTGGATGCGAGGCTAGATGGGATTTCGGATTCTGTTTTTTTCTATCCTCCTGTGTTTTTTTTGGTTTGCTTTGTTTGCTTTTGGGCTTGTTTCTGCTCTGGCTTGGTATGGCAGGTTCCGACCAGCGGAGCAAACGGTGCCTAGCACCCATGCCGCGGAACAGAGTGACCATGCAGCTTCGTAATTCGCAGCTACGGGAGCGGAGAGCCGTCCCCGCTCGGGCAAAGGCCGCGGTGAAAGCCAAAGCCAAGTACATGTTCATCCGCCCCAATGAACGTGTACTTCAGTTTGCGGGGCATCATTTCGTGTATCAGCCCCCTCTCCAGAGGGAGGAGAACGAGGATGAGGACGAGGATCGTGAGGATCCTGATGCCCGGGGGTCCGATGAGTGAGTTGTTTTTGTTGTTTCTTACTTATCTCCTTATTCTCCTATTTACATAACACGTAATCTCATTTTTACAAATACATGAACATATACATCCCCCATCGTCCTCACATTTTTCTGTTGAGCCATTTGAAGTGCTCACCACATTTGGGCTGCCTTGAGTGGCGCCATTTAAAGCTGACTATATCCCTATGCCTATACCCTAAACCCGAAACCCTAAACCCTAAACTCTAAACCCAAAACCCTAAACCCTGAACCCCATTTTTTCAATACCCCCCCAGGGACAAAGATCCCTTGCGCGTTCTTTTCTGCACGTAGGCAAGCTGTGCCTTTATGGATATTTTTTCTAGCGTGCTTCCGAGACGAGGAGTGTGGGTTCATAGTTCCGTTTCGCAGTGCGGGGTTGTAGCTTGCTTTTATACGCTAGCTTTGGGGTTGGACGGGCGTAGAAGTGTTGAAGTAGATCTGCATTAATGGGTGTCCTTGCCTTACATCTCCTCGTCTCGGAAGCCGCTGCGCGGCCATTATCTTAGGGGAGTTCACAGTTCGAGTTGTCGGTAAAACCGTAGCTAAGGCAGCAGCTAACTGCATAATAAACGGAACTGTGTACTCCCCTACGAGACGGGCAGGGGGTTCCTCGGGCGGCACTTCGGTGCCCAGATGCTGCAGAGGAACCCCCTGTACCGGCGTGTCGTGCGTAACTATGCCGGGTTGGTTTTAGTGTATAATTAAAATAGAAGACATGTGTAGCGGGTGGATTGATATTCGAATAGGCACTTGTCTTTAGTTGTTTGAAGGTTTAGGGTTAAACACACAGAATCTTTGTTGCACTTTCACCGGCCTAGCCCCCTTGCTCACCACAATATCGTCTTTTGGGTTGTGCTACATATATATATATATGTATGTATGTATATCTGTTCGGCATAGATTTTAGCCTACGGGCACGACATAGGATTAGAAGATGTGAGCAAGGGGGTCGTTGACTGCTGCGGGTCTGGCCTTTTAATTAGCCCCACTGGGCTTTTTTTTGGTGTTTTAACTGGCGTTATTTTTTGAAGGCTGCTTTCAGTAGCGCCATTTAAGACCTTTTGTTGCCGAGCCTGGATGGCTAACTGCATCATGGGAGGTGTTGGTTTGATATTATGATGTGTGTGTCTATCTTCGTTTGCTTTCTTTGGCCATCTGGGGAACTCGGGTCTGGTCCTTAAATTAGCTCCCCTGAGCTGTTTTCCTTTTTTAATTCGTGTTTTGTGGGCAGCTTTACAAGCGTATGAGGAAGGATTGATTGAACCAATAAATATTCCGAAGTGTTTTCTTGTGCCGGTTTGTTCCTTCACTCGCCTGCACGACATAGATTGTGGCATCACCTTGTTTGACCTCAAGCGCATGCTGCAGAACAGAAAGAAGAGCACTTCCCCCTAAGACCCTATACGCCGAAGACGTGCAACTTCTACTAAGTCCCCTGTCCTTACAGCGAAGTTAGGCATTTTTAATTACAGACTTTGTTTTCGTCGGCCCTAAACCCCAAGACCCCTAATGAAACCCCCTAATCCCCAAAGCCCTACTCCCCCCCCAACCCCCGCTCCCCCCACCAAAACAAGACCTTGAAACATCAACCCTAAACTAAACCCTACACCCTAAAACCCTAAACCCTGAATCCCTAAACCCCAAACCCCAAAACCCAAAACCCAAACCCCAAAACCTAAACCCTAAACCCTAAACCCTAAACTGCCGAGAGCGCCGCTGTCCATTTGCATGGGCGCTCGAGGCTTCGACCGAGGTCCCCGACCGAGCGTCTCCACAGAACGGTGAGGGAGGGTAAAGCCTCCCGGTAGGTTGGGCTGGGACTACATGCTAACGCAAGCGAGCGGCTCGGGTGCTTTTAGCACCAGCGAGCTTCCCTTCTACAAACCCTAAACCCTAAACCCTAAACCCGAAACCCTAAACCCTAAACCCTAAACCCTAAACCCTAAACCCTAACCCTAAACCCTAAACCCTAAACCCTAAACCCTAAACCCCAAGCTTGGGGAGTTGGCCAGGCCTGCTTTCCCAGCTGACAACAACCCAGAGCTTCTGCAAGGAGGCTCGGGCCGCATGCACCCCGAACCTGGCCTATTGGGTTTAGGGTTTAGGGTTTAGGGTTTAGGGTTTAGGGTTTGAGGGTTTAGGGTTTCCACCCTGTTTACGATTCCGAAAGGCCCGGGATCTTCTCGCGGAGCTCACGACCGCCTCGCAGCCCCAACTGGTATTGGCCCAGGCTCGCGCGACCGCTTGCTAAACCCGAAACCCTAAACCCTAAACCCTAAACCCCAAACCCCAAACCCCAAACCCTAAACCCTAAACACTGAACCTCCCCCTCAAAAGGGTACCCCCGAGAATCGAAGACATAAGAAGTCGGCAGTGGTTAGTATGGCGTAAAGAACTACCAAGATTTTCCATCATCACCATGTAGGTTTAGGGTTTAGGGTTTAGGGTTTAGGGTTTAGGGTTTAGGGTTTAGGGTTTAGGGTTTAGGGTTTAGGGTTTAGGGTTTAGGGGTCCTATGTTTTTATGATGACAGTACCAACTACCAAAAACGAATCTAATTCAACAGGCCCGGATACTATTGAGATACATTTGGACTAAGTAGTGCGTGTCTTTAAGTCCAGCGTTGCCCAACCCATCTCCTGTCAGCGTTAAGGGGTTTAGGGGTATCACAACCTTCATGGGGGTTTCCGGAATAAGGGGTACTTAATTGGGGTCCTTACTAGAAGGGGATCCTATTATTTGGGGACATATTGGGGGTCCCCTATTTTTCGGAAGCCCCCTCGTGTTGACGTTCATCTGGCTAAAGGCATGCCCTCTGGTTCTGACTAGGGGCCCTGTATGAAAGTTGTCTTCCGGGACATCCTGTGGCCACAAATGCATATGAAGTAAGGTACATATTTCTTGTACCCCCAAAAGGACACCCAAGGTATACACTCACCAATATTGAAAAGGAACCTTATATACACTCACCAAAAACAGCAATATAAACCCTGCTTCATATGTCTGATTCAGATGTTTCTATGCATGTGTGTATGTATAAAGCCAACTGACCCACACATATGGTTCATGCTGTGCCACATATCAGTTCTGGCCATTCTTTCGCAAAACCTGCTCGCCCAGGCCGATCAAGATGAGTAAAGTAACAACCCTAAACCCTAAACCCTAAATATAGCTGACCATCACAATGGCAATGCAAACTATGCATTCTCGATCGTGCGCATGCCCGGCCACGGTGATGAAGACCAAGCAAAACACAAATCGCGCTGGTCATGATGATGCTGCTGCTTTCGCCCATAGCAATAGCACATGAACGCACCATGCGGCACATGACTGTATCTTGTAAGACACTGTAGTGTCTAGGATGCTTGCGTTCATGTGTTTCTGGGTACCCTAACACCCTGACACCCTAACACCCTAACACCCTAACACCCTAACACCCTAACACCCTAACACCCTAACACCTTAACACCCTAACACCCTAACACCTTAACACCCTAAACCCTACTGGTATCTGTATGTCTGTTCGTTAGGTTATCATTCCTAGTGGCTTCCCACAATCACATTTCGCTGCATTAGTGCGAGTTAGCGCGCTTTAGCGTTTGCACATTCCCAAACAAACCCCTGCATGCATGGACCTACTCAATTGTAGAGTGCTGTTATGGCTTTGGAGAGAACATCAAACTATCAAACTAAAACATGGCTCTGCAGACTTGAAACCTAAATCGCACGAACCTTCAGGCCGTACATTGCCACAATTTTCCGTGCTCTGGCTGCCCCCTCTTCTTTACACAATGTCGTCCGTGTTGCCGAGCAGTGCCTCGGCTTCGGCCAGGCGCTGCCGCTTGGCAATGATCTCTGCATCTTGCCCTTCCAGGGCAGGAGCCTGAGCCTCCTCAGCGCTCGGCGCTTTGGGCTTCAATTTGAGAAATCGCAACTCATACTTGCGCTTCTCTCCCCGACAAGGGCCCTCCTGCAGCTCTACTTTCGCTGCAGCATTGGCCAGCACAGCTACCACGATCCCGCTTTTCTGATCGTAACTGTCCTTGTTTTTGAAGGCAGTTGTGATCACTTCGCTACCCACCGTAATGGCACTGGCTGCCTGAACCTCTGCGAGCGGCTGGTCCTTCTTGTCTTGGTCCTGCTCCTTCTTGTCTACCTCCTCGCTGCATGCCCGGAAAACGGTGGGGTTTCTGGCAAAAGTGCTTGGAACAAGTACCAGGCGGGAACTCCCCAACAAGCCTACACTTACACCGGAAGCCCACACCCTAAACTAGCTACCTCCTTCTGCAAGTCCACAGCCGGCTGCGCAGGCGAGGCGGGTCGGGTGTCAGTGGAAGCGGCCTTAGTTTTTTTCTGGTAGGGCCGCAAGAACTGCAACGATGGCAAGGCCTTCTCCAAGTCCTGGGGCTGTTTTCGTTGAGATTTTGGATGACAAGAAGCGACACAAGCAGACATGGGTCGTCCAAATTCAGCCAACGTGACACAAGCAGACATGGGCCTTCCAAAAGTCAGCCCGCGTCCCACAAAACTGTCCAAGCCACCGTGTCCCATGTGCAAAAACTGCTAAAGCCTGTTTTTTGGAACTTAAGGGCTCTTTCCTTTCAGGGTTTAGGATGACCAGAAGCGACACAAGCAGACAGCCTTCCAAAAGTCAGCCAGCGTCCCACCAAATTGTCCAAGCCGCCGTGCCCCATGTGCAAAAACTGCTAAAGCCTGTTTTTTGGAACTTAAGGGCTCTTTCCTTTCAGGGTTTAGGATGACCAGAAGCGACACAAGCAGACATGGGCCTTCCAAAAGTCAGCCAGCGTCCCACCAAATTGTCCAAGCCGCCGTGCCCCATGTGCAAAAACTGCTAAAGCCTGTTTTTTGGAACTTAAGGGCTCTTTCCTTTCAGGGTTTAGGATGACCAGAAGCGACACAAGCAGACGTGGGCCTTCCAAAAGTCAGCCAGCGTCCCACAAAACTGTCCAAGCCACCGTGCCCCATGTGCAAAAACTGCTAAAGCCTGTTTTTTGGAACTTAAGGGCTCTTTCCTTTCAGGGTTTAGGATGACCAGAAGCGACACAAGCAGACATGGGCCTTCCAAAAGTCAGCCAGCGTCCCACAAAACAGTCCAAGCCGCCGTGCCCCATGTGCAAAAACTGCTAAAGCCTGTTTTTTGGAACTTAAGGGCTCTTTCCTTTCAGGGTTTAGGATGACCAGAAGCGACACAAGCAGACGTGGGCCTTCCAAAAGTCAGCCAGCGTCCCACAAAACTGTCCAAGCCACCGTGCCCCATGTGCAAAAACTGCTAAAGCCTGTTTTTTGGAACTTAAGGGCTCTTTCCTTTCAGGGTTTAGGATGACCAGAAGCGACACAAGCAGACATGGGCCTTCCAAAAGTCAGCCAGCGTCCCACAAAACAGTCCAAGCCGCCGTGCCCCATGTGCAAAAACTGCTAAAGCCTGTTTTTTGGAACTTAAGGGCTCTTTCCTTTCAGGGTTTAGGATGACCAGAAGCGACACAAGCAGACATGGGCCTTCCAAAAGTCAGCCAGCGTCCCACAAAACTGTCGAAGCCACCGTGCCCCATGTGCAAAAACTGCTAAAGCCTGTTTTTTGGAACTTAAGGGCTCTTTCCTTTCAGGGTTTAGGATGACCAGAAGCGACACAAGCAGACATGGGCCTTCCAAAAGTCAGCCAGCGTCCCACAAAACAGTCCAAGCCGCCGTGCCCCATGTGCAAAAACTGCTAAAGCCTGTTTTTTGGAACTTGGGGGCTCTTTGCTTAATTTGGGGGTTTCTGACACAGCTCCTTGGGCGGCACAGCTTCGCAAAGGAGCTCGAGCCGATTTTGGAACGACTCATGTTTGAGCTTGTCGTACTCCACCGCCGTGCTTGTGTGCGTCTGGATGCCGAGCTTGGCCGCGCCGAGATCAAGATGGACTTGCTTGATGAGTTGCAGAATGTCGTCGTCATCGCCCGCCACTGACAGCAGCTTGTGGTACAACTGCAGCACATGTCGAGCCACTGGACTTGCCACCTTCTTCACGGCATCAGTGTCCCTGACAACCAGAGCTGATGCCTTGAGAAATTCAGGGCCACTCACGTCCTTCCACATCACGTCCTTACCGACCCAGATCGCCAAGGCCAAAAGGTTCCTTGCCGTGGACGCGCGGTGCTGGTCGGGAGGTGCCTCGGCCAGCAAGGCCACGCACGGATGAGTTCATCTTTAATGCCACATGACACGACTATAAGCGCATCCCAGGAGCCGGTCCGTCAAACCACTCCTCAAGGAGCTGCAATCGCTGGGGGTCCTGCGAAACCAGCTGCAGAGAACACTGTTGCAGAACAACTTATAAACGGCGTCACGGCCCACAGTCCTCCATGAAGTAGGCCACCTTGGCCTTTAGAGGCGCAGCGCCGAAGGCGGTGGCTGCGACTTGCAGTGAGTTGTTTTGGGCGAGGAAGCTGTTCTTCAAAAGCTGCTGTATCAGCACGGCCCGCTGCTGATCTGGCTCCTGTACAGAGCTCCTGACATGGCCTAGTTGGGCCATAGCGGATGCTTCCTGGAAACTGCAGAAAAGAGCGCTTTTGCGCAAACGTGTCCAAGCACTCAAATCCAGGAAATGCAAACGCGCTTCGCAGGCTTGTGGATCCTTGGGGTCCACTTCACTCAGAACATGGATTGCTTTCCCGAGCGAGGGCATAAAACCGTCCATATGCACCATCTCTTTGAAGATGCACCCAAACATCTGCAGGTGAGCATACGCTTCCTTGTTGTCGAGCAGTGTCTTCGCAACGGATTTTACCACTTTGGCACTGTAAGGGCTCACAGTGGAAAGAAACCTGGCCACGGGTGTCGCGAACTCAGAGACTTAGCGTAGCAGTTAGGGACACAGAAAAACACCGCTGCAAAACCTGTTCCATTGACAAGCATGATAACGCACTCTTGTCCTCACACTTGTCCCATTGCTGCAGGATGTGGTTCTTGTATCGGCGAAACCATTCCGCCGCCTCGTCGTAGCCTTGGCTGAGGCGCAGCATGGTTGACGGGGCATCGGACAAACATCGTTCAAAAATTTCGGGGCATCGGACAAACATCGTTCAAAAATTGTTTGATAGCTAGGGCTTCTTCTCAAATTAAATAAAGCCAAGAACGGCGCTCGCTCAACACCTTGGAGATTTCTGCCGCAATGAACTGAGCCATATTTTCTTCATCAGTCTCATCGCTAGAGTGAGGTGACAGAAGGCGGGCGCTTGTAGAGGCCTCTGGCTTGGAAACCGCTGGCTTGGCAATTGCTGGCTCAGGCGCAGTGGACACTGCAGGCCTGGGGACAGCGATCTCTGGCGTAGACGTGGCAGACTGTGGCACAGTGTCCTCCGAAGTTGCAGTGGGCTCCACACTCCTTTCTGTGCTCACCGCGGTTTCATGAACCATCGTGCCACATGGAAGCTCCGACCGAGGAACTCCCTGATCCAAGTACCAGAAATCCTCGGCCTTGAGATTGACGGGGAGGTCCCGAAGACTGCTTGCGGCCACCACAAAGTTGGCCCACTTCTTTGGAAGCTGCGGAAGCTGCTGGCGAGGCACCACCCACAACATCTGCTTGAGGGAGGAGGACGCTGTGACCTTTGTTCTGTACGATTGAAACAGTCGCTGAGACACGCGGGCGTTGGGCCCGCCCTGATCCTTGGCGACTTTGTTGAGTGCGCACCACAGCTTGATGGATTCTTCGTTGGTTTTTACTGTCGGGTCCTTTCGAGCCCATTCTGCAAGACATCTCTCTGCTTTCCGACGGTCGTCTGCTGATTCATCAAGCTCGGACGCGAGCACTTGGTGCACTGCAGCGGCCGAGACCTGTTTGGCCATGAGCAAAGAAGGATCCGTACAAATCCTGGGGAGAACCGGAGCCGACACACCTCCCGCTGAAGCTTGGACAGCTTGCCGAGAGAGGAAAACATATGCCAGGAAGCGCGCGACACTAACCCGCAGGAACAGACGCTAACACGCACTAAACCACACTAAAAGACACTAATTTACACTAAAACACGCTAATTTACACTAAAACACACTAATTTACACTAAAACACACTAATTTACACTAAAACACGCTAATTTGCACGAAAACACACTGTTCTGCACTAAACTCCCAGACCGAAGGCACAGTGTCAGGGCGCTATTTGCTGCGAGTGTGCTTTCTGCGCGAGGTCCAAGCTGAAGTGCATATTAGGGCGCTCTCAAGGCCAGTGGAGCCCAAGATCGAATCAAGGCATCCGCACGCGCAGACCCTGTGCTGCCTGGCGGCGCTCCCAGTCGCGAGATGTCGCGCTGCAAATCTAGCAGCTCTGCATCCCACCACCGCTGCCGCTCCTGAACATGGGCCAGCCAAGCTGGCCGATTGGAGCGCCCGAGCGCCCATGCTCTCAGCAGCACATATGTTATCTGAGGTTTGTCGAGATCGTGGTCGTAGTCTCTGACTGTGACGGATTTAGACATCTCGTTCCGACCCAAACCATCAGGCGAGGCACAGCACCAGCGCGGACGCAGCCTGATCTTGACGTGGTCCCCTTTCCGGCGCTTGACGTAATCCTCCAAAGAGAAGTAGCCGTTCGCATACTCTGCCACAACATTTGTTCCAGGATCGTCCTCTGCAGCCGGCTCATTCACAGCAGGAAGGCGCCCAGCCTCCTCCGCCTCGAAGCCGGCATCCGTTTCAGCGCCAGATGCCAGAGTTTCCTGGCTGTCCGAATCCGCAGCGCTTCCTTTGCCCTGCAGGTCTGCATAAGCAAACTCAAAGTCTGGATCTGAAGCTTCCTCCTGTTTCTGTTTTTGCTGCCTGCGCGGTTGCAGGGCAACGCGGTCCGCGCCTAGGACTCGAAAACGAAGGATCCTCGTGGGCAGCATCGCACCATGGCCGACCTCCAGCCTGTGCACGTCTGCGTCGTCAGCAACATGGCCTGCCCACTCCTCCACAGCCTCGACCACAGGCATCAAACGCTGCCGGAAAGCAGGATCTAGTGGAAGCTCGTACTGCATCTGGCCTGTGGAACGCACTTGGAGGGCATACCCATGCCCGAGAAGTCCACAAAAGAAAAAGACACATTGCCTGGGTCGCGCATTCAGAACGAAAAATCCGTGTTTTTCCTGCAAGAGCTTCCTGGCCCATGTGGGAGACAAAGGCTTGTCTTTGCAAGGCGAAAGCCGAGGCACGACACGCATGTCGGCATGAATGTCAGAAGGCTTGAGTCGGTGAGATACGGATTTTCTGGATGTGTGGCTTGCGCGCAAGACACCACGCCACATGTCTGAGTTCTCTTCCAGCCAAGCAAGCCAGTCCTGATTTGTCATTGGCAGTGTTCCATCCGGCGTCAGAGCTTGCGTTGCTGCCCGGGCAGCCTCCCTTCTTGCAGCAGCTTGCGCTTCGAGCTCTGACCGGTTCTCGTGCAAATACTGTCTGAATGCAGCCAGGTCCCCCTTCTGGCGGGCCGCCTCGCGGAAAGAGGTGAGGCACGTTCTGCATGGCCAACGCACTTGACGAGATCTTGCGGCATCGCTTCGCAGAACGCAGGGTTGCGGTTTGCGTGACAATGCTCCTCTCTCGTCGCAGCCTATACCTAGAACGCCGAGTCATGAAGTCCAAAGATCTTATTGCTGAATTGACAACTGTCCAAAAAACCTACACCCTCAACGCTAACCCTACATCCTAAACCCTAAACCCCCAACCCCCCAAGCTCCAACAGCTGACTGACCAGCGTCAAGCCACCGACCCAGGATATAGTTCCGTGACGCCACTGCCACGCTTACAACCTTATTCTTCTCAGCACGCTTCACCTGCACATGCGCCCGCTCCACGTCCAGGCTAGATGCCGAAGCGCACGTGAGCATGCGGACCAACTCCTCTTGGACATCTTCCTGGATCAGAAATCTGATTGCCGCTGCCAAGTCCTTGCTGGCGCCTGGTCCCTGACTCCAAGCTTCTTGCTGGAGCGGCAAAGAAAACCCGACATCGAGACTTTTGGAATCCGTGCCCAGAAATAGTTCAATGGCTGCTATGAAGCCGGTCGGGTTGAACCGCTCCGTCAGCTCATACAATCTGAAGGGATATTCCGCAAATTCTCGATAGCGGTGCAAGATGTGTATCTGTGTGACCAGAAGACCTCCCACAGCATCTGTTATGTCTAAGTCGGGATCAACGTGCAAAGCAGACAAAATAGAATCAAACTGCAGCATGGTCTTCTCTTGAACTTCGCCTTTGGCCAAGCGAACCAGCGTCGGCTCGGACGCTGCAGCAGACTTGGACGAAGAGATGTTCAGGGCATGCTCCGTCAAGGCCAAGCACAAGACAGCCTTGCGCAACTCTTGGCCCGTGCTTGGACTGCGGTAATAAGACAGGAACCTGTTGAGCCGAGCGCGGTTCTCTGCCGAAGGTGCTGCCGCGCGAACATCTAGAACTTCGCCCGGGATGCCAACGAAATGCATTCTCAGCAAGGCCCGAGCGCACGCAGCAAAATGCCAGAACCTCGTCGGCTGCGGCCGCTCTTCCAGGAAGATCACCAGCTTGGACAGAAGCCTCAGTACACGGGGTTATTAGGGGTTTAGGGGTTCAGGGGTTTAGGGGTCTAGGGCTTAAGGTCTTGATTTGGTTGGAGTGCTTTAGGCTTGAACTTGAAGTTTGCATGGATTGTTGGCTAGAACCCGAAGACAAAAGCCTCGCGCAGCAAAAACATCTGCTCAAATGGACAAGGACCGGAAGGCTTCCTGCATGCATGAGTGCTGCTGTCCCGGCAGCGGAGACACGTGGACCCAAACCCCGAGACCACGGTTAAACACGGCCAAAAGGTCTTCGGGAATGACATCAGAGCCGTACAACTTTCGCAGACCTTGGGACACCTCCCGACGATCTGCAAACGGAATATCTGCATCTCCGGGCAAGCCTTCCAAGATCTGCAGCTTGGATCGGACAAATGTCTGCAGTGATGCATTGTACTCTTCGACATATGTGGGCATCAGGTATTTGTACAAACGTGACAAAGCTCCACAAAGCTCGGAGTCCTCCAGCGGCCGCGCGAGTATTTCACCCACCACCGCAACCTGCACCACCAAGTTGGCCACATGCGACGCGCAGCGAACAACCACAAGACGAACATCCACATGACAGCCATTTCGGTGTGGGTGGTCACGCAAGTAGGAGAACACCCTCTTGGCCGACGCCATATTTGTGTTCACACCATCGCCTGTCAAAATGTAATGCACACGCAATGTCGTCCACCGCTTCTTCTCGGCGCTCGTCAAGCTGTTTAACGCAGCGCCAGCCACGTTCAGAACAGCTTGTCCGATGGTTAAGGCATCCTTTCTCTGCAGCGGCTGCAACTCCTGATACAACTCAAGCTGCGCCCCGGAGGGAAAAGTCAAGTAAACGCAGTTGTTTTGTATCTTTGAATAACGCCCACGAACAAGGCGGCCAGAGACATCTGCATCCAGCGACCGCAACTTCATCTCCGCCTCTGGGTATGGCTACTGGGCATTGTGATTTAAAAACACCCCAAACAAACAGTTTTTGCGTCCTGGGTCGTTTCTTGTGTTTTTGGGATGCCAAGCAAACCTCTATAAAGAGTTTCCGACCCCTGGCCTCATCATGTATGTGTGAAATCACCACAGCTTGCGACGCACGCGAGTACGTCTGGCAGGGAAGGGCCTCCGCGGCTACACGGATCTCTTGGAAATTGCCAGTCTTCACAACCTCGACCATGGCATCTCGGACTTGGCAGATGTACGTGCGGCTGATGGTCTTGGTTTCCGTCAGGCCGAAATCTCTGCAAAAAGTGGCCAGCGCTTGCGGCACAGTAGTCGGGTCGCAGAAGGCTGTACGAACGACCCAAACGTTCTGAACCCTCCCATCTATTTTCAAACCCTTCGTTGCCTGCAGGTCGGCTTGCAACTGCCGGATCTTGTGTCGAAGAGTTGCGACCTTCATTTGATGCTGCCGGGCAGTAGGCGGCGACTTGGCTATCCGACCGCGCGCCGTCATGCTTTGCTCAAACTCAGATTGCAAAGTTGCGATGACCTCCTGGATCTTGCTGCGCAAAGCGTCCGAAACCCCAGGCTGCCCAGCAAAATCTTGCAAACTTCGCTTGATTCTGCCAGCTTGTTGCTGCAGACTATTCGTTAGTAGCTTAGGAGCCATGGCGCACAAGCTCAGACGCACACGGATGGCCAGTCAATATATTTCATGATTTCTTCATCGTATGCGGCTTCAAAATGAGACATCTTCTTTCACTACTCAACCGGACATGTGCCCTCAACCCATCGCAAGAGTGCTGCTGCAACAGGAGACAACAAGGAAATCCATGCGGCGGACATGTTCTACGATTGTTTTAAGCCACTGTGTTTTGCAACCTAATGTTCGTCTCTTTGTTCGTCTCTGCAAAGCTTGAGGGAGTCATCGGCAAACGACCTACCACTTCTGAAGGAGCCAAAGCTTCAGCGCGCCTGACTTTCCGATTTCCCGAGCCATGAAAAACTGACCCTAAACCCTAAACCCTAAACCCTAAACCCTAAACCCTAAACCCTAAACCTGTCAACCTGGAGGGCGAGGCAGAGATGAAGGTAGAGGCGGCGGCGGAGGAGGAGGAGGAGATCGAGGCAAGAGCGGCCTCCAACGATTAGGGCCTAGAGTGCGTTTAAGGGCTGCTTGGGGTTTAGGGTTTAGGTTTTATTGGGGCCTAGAGTGCATTTCAGGGGGAGAAACTGCGGATACGTGACGTTCAAACAGCGCAGCTGTGCTGCTGTTTTTGGTGCATGTCTGTGCAGTGTCCTTCAACCTGCAAACGGTCGATTAGAAGCTGCAAGCAATGATGTGGAGATTGCAAGGAAGGTGGCAGTGCACCTCTCTTGCTACAAACTCTAAGACTATAAGTTTTGCAGCTTCAGAAGCCCTGAGCACCGTTGCTTTGTGCATGCTCCTGACAGTACCCCCTAAGCCCTAGGCCCTAAGCCAAGAATCCAAGAGAACCTCGACGTTGAAAAGGCCGAAGACGCCACAGAGGACCTCTGTCCCACGTCTGCAGATGCTCCAGCAGAGGCCTCACGACGTCGGGTAGAAGGGGATGGGGGAGGATGGGGCGCAGTCTTGCGAGCAGAGGCTGAAAGCAATGATGTGGAGGATGCCGAAAGCGCGGCGGAGAACTTACGTCCGCTCTCCGCAGAACCTCCTGCTGAGGCCCGGCAATTGAAAGGGTGGCATTGCTGCGGCCCGCACCACCTCTCTTGTCCACAAGCTACAAACTCAGTCGTGCATTTTTCAGAAGCCCTGAACACCGTTGCTTTGTGCATGCTCCTGACAGTACCCCCTAGGCCCTAGGCCCTAAGCCAAGAATCCAAGAGAACCTCGACGTTGAAAAGGCCGAAGACGCCACAGAGGACCTCTGTCCCACGTCTGCAGATGCTCCAGCAGAGGCCTCACGACGTCGGGTAGAAGGGGATGGGGGAGGATGGGGCGCAGTCTTGCGAGCAGAGGCTGAAAGCAATGATGTGGAGGATGCCGAAAGCGCGGCGGAGAACTTACGTCCGCTCTCCGCAGAACCTCCTGCTGAGGCCCGGCAATTGAAAGGGTGGCATTGCTGCGGCCCGCACCACCTCTCTTGTCCACAAGCTACAAACTCAGTCGTGCATTTTTCAGAAGCCCTGAACACCGTTGCTTTGTGCATGCTCCTGACAGTACCCCCTAGGCCCTAGGCCCTAAGCCAAGAATCCAAGAGAACCTCGACGTTGAAAAGGCCGAAGACGCCACAGAGGACCTCTGTCCCACGTCTGCAGATGCTCCAGCAGAGGCCTCACGACGTCGGGTAGAAGGGGATAGGGGAGGATGGGGGCGCAATCTTGCGAGCATGGACTGAAAGCAAAGATGTGGAGGATGCCGAAAGCGCGGCGGAGAACTTACGTCCGCTCTCCGCAGAACCTCCTGCTGAGGCTCGGCAATTGAAAGTGCGGCATTGCTGCGGCCCGCACCACCTCTCTTGTCCACAAGCTACAAACTAAGTCGTGCATTTTTCAGAAGCCCTGAACACCGTTGCTTTGTGCATGCTCCTGACAGTACCCCCTAGGCCCTAGGCCCTAAGCCAAGAATCCAAGAGAACCTCGACGTTGAAAAGGCCGAAGACGCCGCAGAGGGCCTCTGTCCCACGTCTGCAGATGCTCCAGCAGAGGCCTCACGACGTCGGGTAGAAGGGGATGGGGGAGGATGGGGCGAAATCTTGCGAGCAGAGACTGAAAGCCTTGATGTGGAGGATGCCGAAAGCGCGGTGGAGAACTTACGTCCGCTCTCCGCAGAACCTCCTGCTGAGGCCCGGCAATTAAAAATGGGTGGCATTGCTGCAGCCTGCACCTCTCTTGTCCATAAGCTACGAACTACGTTATGCACTTTCAGAAGCCCTGATCACCGTTGCTTTGTGCATGCTCCTGACATCTCCTGACCATAGTACCAAGAGAACCTCGATGTTGAAAAGGCCGAAGACGCCACAGAGGACCTCTGTCCCACGTCTGCAGATGCTCCAGCAGAGGCCTCACGATGTCGGGTAGAAGGGGATGGGGGAGGATGGGGCGAAATCTTGCGAGCAGAGACTGAAAGCAATGATGTGGAGGATGCCGAAAGCGCGGTGGAGAACTTACGTCCGCTCTCCGCAGAACCTCCTGCTGAGGCCGGCAATTGAAATGCTTCTGACCGTACTGTGGATGGCGGAGTTTGGGCAGGATTGTGCCAGCATGCGTTGGCTCCCTTTCCCATTGCGCCCGACTGCTTCACATTGTCTACGGGCTTCGAGGTTGTCGTGGGGTCTTTCAACGCCTCGCCATGGCACGAGCCTATGCAAACAAAGGCAACACAGGGGTGAGGAGGGTGTAGGCCAGCATTGACCACGTTGAAGCTGAAGCAACTTCCTCCATCAATCTAAGTATGACCCATAGGCCAAGAGCCCCGAAGACCTAGGCAATAGGGGCTACTTAGGTACGTAGCGGCTATATAAGGTATATATAGTGGTTATATAAGGGAGTAACACTAAGGGTCCCTTCTGAATTTCCCTCCTTATACCCCGTAATCCCACGACACCACGCTGGAAAGGCCGCGGATGCTTGTCCTAAACCCTAATCCCTAAACCCTAAACCCTAAACCCTAAACCTAAACCCTAAAACCCTAACCCCTAAACCCTAAACCCTAAAACCCTAAACCCTAAACCCAAAAGAGATGATAACAGTGGGGTACTATAATCCCGATTAAGGACTGTTCGTAGAGGCGGGGAACATCCCAAACGAAACCCGCTGTCTGACAGCCGAACTGCGAAGGACGAAGCGTGAGGTGTGAGAGCACCTTCCCCCAACCCTCAACCCTGAACCCTAAACCCCAAACCCTAAACCCTCAACCCTAAACCCTAAACCTTGATGTTTGGCTCAAGCTCAACCGCTCAAGTCGCTGTTGTATAGCGTTAATTCGTTCACAAAAACGTGATCGAAGGAGCACAGGATGCGGTTCTTTCTTTTGGTGCTCCTTACACGCGCACCTTAGCCGTAGAGTATGATGATTATGGAACCTTTATCCTTTTTGGTGTAGTAGAATCCCCTTATGTTCCCAAAGGTTAACCTTTAGTTCCCCCCAGGACCCCAAACCCTAAACCCTAAACCCTAAACCAGGTTACTGGACAACTAAGGCGCTTGGTGCTTTTTCAGGCGCCCCGGATCCGGAGGCTTCGGCCCTGGCCGGCGACGATGCCTGCACGAACTCCGAAGAGGGTGAATGCCGCTTGGTAGCCCAGTTTGGGGTTTAGGGTTTAGGGTTTAGCCTTTTCTTCCCTTGTGGGGGGGGGCTTCAAGGTTCCCTTTATAACGTAACCAACCCCCAAAAAAAGGGGTGCCCTTATGATAATATGGTTGCTGGGCTACCAAGGCAGCGTATCTCTGCGCCAGCTTCGACTAGGCCGCCAGGAGGCACAGACAGAAGAAGTGGACGAGGCGGGCGAGCCCATCTCCGTCATGCTGCCGTGCACCGAGCCGTCCGAGTTCGCCAGTGACTACGACTCAGGCAGCTTGGAAGAGTTCTCCTTCGCGGAGATCAAAGAGCATGTGCAGGATGAGAAAGGCAATCGTGACTGCTGGCTCCCCGGCGTCTACTACCGGGAAGCTTGGCTTCCTTCTGTCTGGCTCTTAGGACTTTAACTTCCTGGGTTTTTGGTGGAAACAATGAGGAGACTAAACGTTAAGCTTTTAGGAGGGGTTCGGAAGTCAGCCAAGTTTGCTAAACACTAAACCCTAAACCCTAAACCCTACAGCCAAGGAAGCCAACAATGCCATTAGCATGCCGGGCACACAGAGGACCGTCATTGGTTCTCCCGACCAATGCCAGGCCGCCTGCGCGGGCACCCCCGGCTGCGCCCACTTCTCCTGGTGGAAGGCGAGCTCGACCCAGGGTTTAGGGTTTAAGGTTCAGGATTTAGGGTTTAGGGTTAGGGCTTAGGGCTTAGGGCTTAGGGTTTAGGGTTTAGGGTTTAGGGTTTAGGGTTTAGGGTTTAGGGTTTAGGGCTAGGTACAACCCCAAGCCCAATGTAAACATAAGTTCCAAGCCCAAGAATCCCTGCCTCAAAGGTTCCCTGAACCCGAATACTCAATCCTTGGATCCTACATCCTATGCCCTAACCCCAAGCCCGAAACCCTAAACCCTAAACCCTGCACCCTAATCCCTAAACCCTGCACCCTAAACCCTAACCCCTAAACCCCTAAACCCTAATCCCTAAACCCTAAACCCCAAACCCCAAACCCCAAACCCTAAACCCTAAACCCTAAAAAAACCCTGGCGCAAGGATGGAGGTTGCCTCATGACCAGTTCGGGTGCCCGAGGCCTCGGCCACCGTGGAGGAGTGGTCTCCGGCCCCCCAAGCTCCTTGGGGATCAGCAGGATGACCACGTTGGGGTTTAGGGTTTAGGGTTTAGGGTTTAGGGTTTAGGGTTTAGGGTTCATGTACCGTAGTAGGGTTTAGAACAGGGATTAGATGCTTTTGAGCTTAGGGTTTATGGTCCGTGCAGCCTGATAGCGACGGGGTAGACCACAAGGCTGTGATGGAGCGGGCGCCCCCGGCGCCCCCAGTGCGCCCTCGTACGCTGGCCCCAGCGTGATGAGGGTGAAGGAGCGGGCTGGGCTCGCCCCACCCAAGGAGGTCCAGCAGTACAACGGCATTTCCTGGCCGACCATGAAGATCACGGATCAGAAGAAGGAGTACCACATGTTTGGGGTTTTTGGCGTTAAAAAACCCCATTTGGGGTATTTGGGGTTTTTTAACGTTAAAAAGTCCCCAAATGGGATCAGAAGAAGGAGTACCACATGTTTGCCATCGGCGATTGGGGCAGCCTGATTGGAACTCAGCCAGGTCGCATGATCCATGGCTTGCTTTTGGCTGGCTCTCAGGACTTCAACTTTTGGGTTTTTGGTAGAAACTACAAACCCTAAACCCCAAACCCTGAACCCTGAACCCTAATCCTGAACCCGATGTTCAGAAGTTAGCCAAGGATCCAGTACAAGAGTGGCCACACGGCTGGGCCGCACACCATGGCCCGCTGGCGGCTAGGATGACCATCAGTGCCCTTATTCCTTTTGTTTTTTGTTTTCTTTTTTTTTTTTTTTGGGGGGGGGGGGGGGGGGGGGGGGGGGTGGTTAGGTTCCGTTAAAAACCCCCTTTAAGGAAAAAATGGGCACGTTTTCTAATCCTAGGTTACTGGGGAACCTAGGCGGGGGCCCTGCACCACCGATCAGATGTCCGAATGCTTCGGCGGCGGCGCCTGCCCAGACACCTGCCACTTCGTGCAAGACGTGGACTACCGCGCGCAGGTGAGTGTGGCTCGGTAGGCCCTTGGGACATTTTTTACTTTCCCTTAATGGGTTTAAGAGGATGACTTTCACGAATGGGTTTATAAGATGATATTCAGAATTTTCCCTTAATGACCTTGTCAGGGGATCATCTTCGGGAATCTTTTTTCAGAGGGTTTTCAGAGTGGCCAGCCGAGGTGGCCACCGCCATGAAGAAGTTTGCAGCGGAGCGCGATCCGGACCTCTACATCAACGTGGGCGACAACTTCTACTGGGGAGGTGTGGGGGTTTAGGGTTCAGAGTTAGGGTTTAGGGTTTAGGGCTTTATGATAAGTAAGCGACCCCTATAAGGCACCCCCTAAGATCGTAAACCCCCAGGTGTGAACACCTTCTGTGGGACGCCGATGGACAAGATCCACCCAGTGACGGCTCACCAGTTCCGGGAGATTTTCGAGAACGTCTACCATGGCAAAGGCGTGGATGGGAAGCCCTGGCTGAGTGTTCTTGGCAACCACGACTACGGCGGCTTCCAGTTCCTTGGTAGCCCAGTGGTACCCTTGACTCCCCTTTTTTTAGGGTTATCAGGACCAGGAGTAGGCCGTTTCAGGTCCCCTCCTACCCCCCTTAAAACCAAAAAGGGCGCCCTTTTTTTCTAGGTTCCTCCTGGGTCTAGTTATGGGTTCCCTTACAAAGTAACCAATGCAAAAATGGGTGGCCTTATGGCTTATGACAACATGGTTACTGGGCTACCAAGATTCAACACCAAGGTTCCAGGGTTAAGGGTTAGGGTACAGGGTTTAGGGTTTGGGGTTTAGGGTTTAGGGTTTAGGGTTTAGGGTTTAGGGTTTAGGGTTTAGGGTTTAGGGTTTAGGGTTTGGGGTTTGGGGTTTGGGGTTTGGGGCTGATGATATGGCTGCTGGGCTACCAAGGTTCAACAAGGCCTGGGATCAGCAGATCGCCTACACCTGGGCCAGCGACCGCTGGGTCATGCCGGGGCAGTACTTCATGCAGCGGGTGGCTTGGTAGGTTTAGGGTTTAGGGTTTAGGGTTTAGGGTTTAGGGTTTAGGGTTTAGGGTTTAGGGTTTAGGGTTTAGGGTTTAGGGTTTAGGGTTTAGGGTTCAAGGTCCCCTTAGAAAGGAACCAACCCCAAGAAATCGGGTGCCCTTATTGTAATATGGTTACTGGGCTACCCAGGTGGAGTATCCCGACTTCTCCGTGGAGATCTTCATGATCGACACAAATATGATGGACTCCCATCCCAAGCACCTGGGACTGGCCCTAAACCTAAACCCTGAACCCCAAACCCTAAACCCTAAACGGGTTTAGGGCTTAGGGCTTAGGGCTTGGGGTTTCGAGCCGAAGTCAAAACAGTCTAGGAACCCTTGCTCTTACCCTGGCTTGCTGAGAAACCTGCAGAGTTTAGGACAAGACCCCCTATCAGAAAAAATTGGGGTTTGTGGTTTAGGCTACGAGCCCAGAGAAAGCCCTAAATCCTAAACCCTTAGGCCGAAGCCCTAAGACCTAAATCCTAAACCCTTAGGCCCTAAACCCTATACCTTAAACCCTAAACCCTAAACCCCAGGAGCGCAGACCCGAACCACAACATCTGCGGCGCCAAGAAGAATCCGCCGGGCGCCACCTGCGCAGCGACGGGTGGTCCGAAGGACTTGGATGACTGCTTCTGGGCTTTGGGTTTAGGGTTTAGGGTTTAGACGGTTTAGCTTCTGGGCGTGTTTTGTTTCTTTTGGTTTCGCATTTGGAGGGTAGAGTTGAGGGGTTTGGGGTTTAGGGGCTTAGGGGCTTAGGATTAATTAGATCTTCAGGTTTTGTTGGGCCCAAGAGAGCGAGAAAGAGGGCCGCCTGGAGGCCTCGCAAAGGCCCCCAAAATGCCCGAAAGTTGGGATGTCCCCCATTAGACTAACAGTCCTTAGTAGTGCTTAGGGTTTAGGGTTTAGGGTTTCGGGTGGGGGTACTATAATCCCTACTAAGGTTAGTATAAGGGGGAAAATCCTAACCCGAAAGGTTAGAAGGCCTCAACAGGCCCCAGATAAAGAAGGTTGAATTATATAGGGGCCTCCAGAATTAGAACCATTAAGGTTTTCGGGTCATGTTGGTAGAATTACAGGGGCCACAAGGGAATACTATTCGCAATTATTCCGACCTCTATATTAGGTTCTAAGGTCCCAGAAAATGAAGGTTAGGCTCTACACGTCAAACTCTCGGTCAAAACGGGTCGGTCAGACTTGCGGACAGTTTCTATGAGCCACATAAACCCCCCAAAACCCTAACAGTCTCCATGAACCACTTGAAAACCTAAACCCAAGACCTCAGAAACTCCAAATCGCCCCCCCAAAAAAGCCTTCAGCCAAAGGCTTCAAGTTCATGTGGGACACCTGGCGACTTGGATGCAGGGCCGGAGGGCTTGAAGGTTGGTTTAGGGTTTAGGGTTTAGGGTTTAGGGTTTAGGGTTTAGGGTTTAGGGTTTAGGGTTTAGGGTTTAGGGTTTAGGGTTGCTAGGTGGGCCGGGATATGGTAGATTTTCCCTCGTTGGGTTCTTTTGAAGGAATACTTTTCAGAGGGGTTTTAAGGGTCATCCTATGGTCTAGGCTGCACGGCGCAGGGCTTTGGGTGTATACATCCTAGGGTTTGTCGCCTTTGTAGGGCTTGGAGGACTTCTAGGGCTGGTGGCGCTGATAGAGTTTAAAGCCCGGCGGGCTTCAAACCCGTAGCCCGTAAGCCTCAATTTGGCGTTGCGGAGCAGCACTAATCAGTGTTTTTTAGGGTGTTAAAGGAGAGTAGATCAGGACTTTGGGCTACCATCCCTCCCTTGAAAAGGATGCCCGGCTGTTAAGGTAGGGTTCAGAGAGCATGGTGGTCCCGAGAAGAACACGTTTGCCGCTATCAAGGTTTAACCTCTTTTCCCCTTGATTATTGGAGAAGTAAGATGGGGGGGTTAAGAAATGCCCGCCCAAGGAGAAGCGAGAAGAAGTGGACGGAGAAGAAACTCGAGGAGTCGAGCGGCCCCAAATCATAAACACTAGGGTTGTGGGGTTTTGGGGGTGTAGGTTGGGATGTTCCCCCTTCTGCTAACAGTCCTTAATTGGGATTACAACAGGGCGTACTACTAAACCCAAAATCGCATTTCGGGTTTAGGGATGTGCAGATCCCTTGGTTGCGCTTTGGGGGGTGGGGGGGGCCCTAAACCCTAAACCCTAAACCCTACTAAACCCTAAACCCTGGGAGGGAGTCCCTGATTACGTGCACCCCTCTACTTTTTTCATCGGAAGAGGAGCCTTCACTTCGGGGAAGCCTAAATCTCGGGATTGGAGTGCACCCGTAGCCCAGATCTCTGCCATAGTGGGGTAGCATGTTGAGTTGTTTTAGGGTACTTGAGCTCAACAAGGAATGGACAACTGATTTGTTGGTACCATCCCGACCGTGAAATAGAGATGATCTACCCTGACCGCCAACATCCTAAACCCAAAACCGTAAACCCAACATCCTAAACCCTCTAAGCCCAAAACTTTAAACCCCTGAAAACTCTTCTTGAAACCCCCTCAAATATCCCATGAATCCGTTGAAAAACCCTAAGATCGTTGACCCTAAACCCTGTAGGGTTCTAGACCCTAAGCCTCAAAGCAATGAACCCAAAGGTCGTAAACCCTGGGGCCCTAAAACTTAAGGTTGAGGGTTTAGGGTTTAGGGTTTAGCGTTCAGCATCTCAAGTCCAAGCATTCACTAGTCAAGCAATTACTCTAGGAAAATACCCACCCGCCCAAAGAATCCCACAACATTAAGAAATATTTTACTTATAGAACGACCTTGCCCATGCCCAGTAAAACGGCGACCTTGCCCAGTAAAACAGCGACCTTGCCCAGTAAAACGGCGACCTTGCCCAGTAAAACGGCGACCTTGCCCAGTAAAACAGCGACCTTGCCCAGTAAAACGGCGACCTTGCCCAGTAAAACGGCGACCTTGCCCAGTAAAACTGCGACCTTCGGACACCCCCCCCTGCCCAGTAAAAATGCTACCTTCGGCCCCGAAGGTCGCCGTTGTACTGGGCAAGGTCGCCGTTTTACTGGGCAAGGTCGCCGTTTTACTGGGCAAGGTCAGTTCGGTCAAAAAAATCGACCTTGCCCGGTAAAACGGCGACCTTGCCCAGTAATCGGCGACCTTCGGGGTCCAAGGTCGCATTTTTACTGGGCAGGGGCGGAAGGTCGCCGTTTTACTGGGCAAGGTCGCCGTTTTACTGGGCAAGGTCGGTTTTTTTGACCGAACTGACCTTGCCCAGTAAAACGGCGACCTTGCCCAGTAAAACGGCGACCTTGCCCAGTAACTCCTTAACATTTAAATTATATATGAAAGAGAGGTTTAGGGTTTAGGGTTTAGGGTTTAGGGTGAGTCGGAGAGGAGTCGACGGCCGACTGGCAGATCATCGCCACACACTTCCAGTGCGGTCACCAGGCGGAGTGGTGCCATGGTGGTTCTGGCAGCGTTTCGGGTTTGAAGGCCTAAATGCTAAGGGTTTTAGGGTTTAGGGTTTGGGGTTTAGGGTTCAGGGCAAACTCACTTCAGAAAGACTGTGTAGGATAGTAAGCAACGACCCACCGGTGAGATTATGAACCCTACAACTGGTTGAACTCCAGACTCTGCCAAGCGCAAGAAAGAGCAGCCGAGGTACAGAGAGCCTTGGTAGCCCTGTGGTACCCTTGTCCCTTCTTTTGGTTCAAGGTTCTCTTTATAAAGTAACCAGCCAAAAAAACGGTGCCCCTTTGTGACACGGGCTGCCAAGGAGCTGCACACGAAGCTTGGGCTGGACCTCTTGGTGACAGGCCACACCCACGTTCAGTCCATTTTCGACAAGTGGGACAACCTGGCAGGGCTGACCTGCTTCTTGGCTAGCTTTCCTGGTTTAGTGTTTAAGGTTTAGGGTTTAGGGTTTAGGGTTTAGGGTTTAGGGTTCAGGGCATTCTCTAAATCACGGACACTGTTGCGTACCCATTATATGACTCTCCGTACTAAAATATAGCCCCTTCAGACGCTAATCCTAATTCAGAGAACTACCCATGTAATACCCCTAAACCCTGGAAAACCCTGATTCCTAAACCCTACACCCTAAACCCGAAACCCGAAACCCTAAACCTTAGTTAGAGAACTACCCTTGTAATGCCGCTAAACCTAAACCATAAAAACCTTAATTCCCAAACCCTAAACCCTAAACCCCTTAGTTAGAGATACTAACCCATGTTTCTTTCTGAGTGTTTTGAACCAAAAACCCTAATTCCTAAACCCTAAACCCTAACCCCCTAGTTAGAGAAACTAGCCATGCAATACCCCTAAACCCGAAACCCGAAACCCTAAACCCTAAACCCCTTCGTTAGAGAAGCTAGCCATGTTTCTTTCTGAATGTTTTGGTGGCCAAGGCTTCATCACGGGAGGCGGCGGCGGAATCACCTCGGAAGTGTCGCCAGAACCAGGGACCGCCTGGTGGTTTCGGGTTATTTTGGGGTTGTAGGGGTTTAGCGTGTGGGTTTAAGGTGTGAGTTTAGGGTTTAGGATTTCGGGTTTAGGGCTTGGGGTTTAGGGATTACGGTTTAGGCTTTAAGGACTTTCCTGTTTTGCGCAGCTTCATGTGTAACCAAAAGGAACCTAGCCTTAAATCACAAACTGACGAAGTTTTTTCTTCTTTCCTGGGTTACCCTACACCCTAAACTGTTCAAGTATAATTCATTTGGCATGTGTTGTTTGCTCGGCATAGCGCGGAGTTCGGACACTTCTCTCAGTTGCCCAGACCAGACCAAACCCTAAACCCTAAACCCTAAACCCTAAACCCCCAACCCTAAACCCTAAACCCTAAATTTCTTGGGAACCTAGGAACACGACCGGAGCACAGCCTACGGCTTCTTCGACCTGGCATTCACGAAGCTGGGTTGCTGCTAAGGGCCTTAACAACGTTAGCCGTCAGACAATGTATGTATGTATGCATGCATGCGTGTGTGTTATGTATGTATGTATGTGGGCATGTATGTATGTCTGTCTGTCTGTCTGTGTGTGTGTGTGTGCATGCATGCATGCATGCATGCATGCATGTATGTATGTATGTATGTATGTATAAGATGCATATATATATATATATATATATACACATACATACATACATATTCATATGCATATTTTATGTACCTGTTCTTTGCTTTTGCTCACACCGCTTGTTTTTGTTCAAGAGTCGTTCTAGTTTAAGGTTGTTTGCCAAACATAAGGTTCTTTCTCCCTTATGGCAACTCAACTTAAGACTCCTTCCCCCCTAAACCCCTAAACCCCTAAACCCCTAAACCCCTAAACCCCTAAACCCCTAAACCCCTAAACCCCTAAACCCCTAAACCCCTAAACCCCTAAACCCCTAAACCCCTAAACCCCTAAACCCCTAAACCCCTAAACCCCTAAACCCCTAAACCCCTAAACCCCTAAACCGTAAACCCTAAACCCCTAAACCCTTCACCCTTAGCAGCAGCCCAGGAAGGATGAGATCAGGCTTGAGTCCATCAACTTCAAGGGGCTCAAGGTCGGCTCGGCCATCGTGAAGCCCGTCGCGCGGAACAACACGGCCGCGGCGTAAGCCACGTAGGCAGCGGGTGGCCCCAAAAAAGGGGCCACCCAAGATTCAACATGCAGAAGTTGGGGATGTTCCCCGTTATACTAGCAGTCCTTGATAGCCTTTATAGGGATTATAAGAGGCATACTATAATCCCTATTAAGGACTGTTAGTATAAGGGGGAACATCCCAAGATTCAGAAGCACCGGACCGGACGCCAAAAAAGAATGGCACCAGGCTGAGGGTTTCAAAGTTCGTGTGAGGAAACATGGCGTTTTACGATATTCGGGGTACCCTGTTGGGGTCCTTGGTTGTAAGGGGGAATCCTGCTATTTGGGGTTATGTATTTAGGGTCCCTCATTTTCGTAAAATCCCACATGCAACGGACTGCTCGCCTTATCCAGAGGGTTGAAACGAACAGGTCAACGAAACCTAGCACCACGGTGGGGTGATGTTGCATGGCTTTAGATGCTTGCACACGGGAAAGGGCTACGACCTGGCGGAAGGCAGTTGATGTTACGATGTTTATTGTGTTGCTCTATCTTGCTCTGCTCCATCCATCACCGTCCTGAGACGCTGGGCCCTTGGGACATTTTGCTTTTTCCCTATTGGGGTTTCAGAGTCTCTTATTTAGGAATCTATTCAGAGGGGTTCGAGTGCCATCCTAGATGATGATCTACACCTTGAACCTTTTAATCGCGAACCTAAAAGCCTGCAACTAAACCCTAAACCCCAAACCCTAAATCCTAAACCCTAAACCCTGACTAGGAGGGTGATCTTCAGCCGGCGCGCGCCACCTCCCCCGAGGAAGCCGGGGAGGCCTTCTTGTCGTTTAGGGTTTAGGGTTTAGGGTTTAGGGTTTAGGGTTCAGGGTTCAGGGTTTAGGGTTTAGGGTTTAGGGTTTAGGGTTTAGGGTTCAGGGTTCAGGGTTCAGGGTTTAGGGTTTAGGGTCTAGGGTTTAGGGTTTAGGGTTTAGGGTGTGGTGTTTAGGATGCGGGGTTGGGGGTTAAGGCTTTAATTCAGGTCTCTGCAATGCGATCGGTGGTTTGTACAGGCCACACTGTGGGAAAGACAGGGGCAGTTAGGCTAGGGGTAAACCCTAAACCCTAAACCCTAGACCCTAAACCCTAAACCCTAATCCTAGACACACCAGACCCCGAAAAACATCCCCCAAGCCTTTGAACGCCCTCGCAAGAAGCTGATACAGAAACCTCAACCCCAAGCCCCCCTGTCACCCTCTAACAGCCCTGAAGCAACCCCAAACGCTAGACCTAAAACAACTTTCAAGAACAAAACTAACACCCCTGAAAAAAAATACCTTAAAGACCTTAAAATATATATTATATATTTTCAACAAAGAGATGATACAGACTAACCTAAAGACTCTAAAGACCCTTAAACAACCCTGAAAAGAAACCCTTAACAACCCTTAAGAAATCCAAAAAAAACGCCAAGCTTCCCCGCTGTGGCCAGTCGGAGACCGAGTCGGACTCCGACAGCTCCAGCTCCGAGGCATCGACCTCCGACTCCGAGGAGGACGCTGTGAAGGGTTAGGGTTTAGGGTTTAGGGTTTAGGGTTTAGGGTTTAGGGTCTAGGGTTTAGGGTTTAGGGTTTAGGGTTTAGGGTTTAGGGTTTAGGGAGGATCAGGACCTGTCAGCAGAGGCTGTTCGAGCTTTTGAAGGCTTAATGAGGCCTGAGATTTCGCCCTCGCGCTTGGGTTCCCACCCACAGCAAGTCTTTAATGCTTGAGAGGCCACAGAGGCCTACACCCTTCTTGGAGGTGCATATAGCTACAAGGGGGGGATTTAGGTAACGTGACTTTGGTCATGGTTTTACACCGTCCCTGCTTATGACCCTTGGTAGAAGCCTTGAAAAGAGAGCAAGCAGGAGTCAGAGGAGGACTCAGATTCCGACAGCTCGCAGGCAGGATTTTGCGGGTTTAGGGCATTGAGACCTTAGAGGGTCTAGGGTCGAGCACCGTAGTCCTCCCAACAATGGCCATATCCGGCCATATCTTTGTACTTGTCCACTTAGCCCTGGAGAAATGGAAATTGTATATCTTCACGTTCCGTTGGCCAGGACAACGAACAAGGCCAAACCGCGCCAAAAAATCAGCATCAACCAGCGCCCCAAACGCCACACAAGGCACCCAAATTGCGCAAAAGGCGCCAAAAGGCTTCAAAACGCTCGGAAAGGTTCACAGAACCGATGATTTCATGATTTGGGCTTTGGGTTCCTAGCGCGATCTTGAGAATTGCTTAGTTGGGCCACGACACGTTGTAGCTTTTTTGTCTGCGAGGATTCGAACAGCAGTTGAGGTTCAAGAAACTGTAGCACACGAGCTCATCAGGGTTGGGAGTTTGTTGGATTTATGCTGGCCCCGATGAGGCGGAGGAGGAGGCGGAAGCAGACGCCCTCGAGCCACATGACGAGGAAGCACCCGAAGACGAGGTGGGTTCTCAGAATCACCTAGGATCCCCAGTGCTGCCCTTGTTCCTTTCTTCTGTTTTCTTATGCGAAAACCAAATAAGCAAAAAGGAGGTTCCTGCTTTCCTGCGGCCGGGTCTCACTTGCTTCGCGGAGTCAGGGATTTAGATTTGAGCCCTAAACCCTAAACCCTTAAACCCCTAAACCCTAAACCCTAAACCCTAAACCCTAAACTAAGCCTCTCAGGGCTCAAGGCACTGAGGTGCCGTTTTGGTTTCTTTTGAAGCTGGGCCTCTGCTCTGGCAAGCCTAAAACTCTGAAACAAGCCTACTCCTGAACACCGAGTTCAGGGCATTCTCGAATGGTACCCCTCTCCACATGAATAACTCATCATCATCATGAACCCCGAGTTCAAAGCCTAAAGCTTGAATCCTAGAAGCTGTATTTTCAGCCTTGAGGCACAATTCCTGATATCAGCGCAACACACAAGGAGAATCCTACAAGATCCTTCAAAGGGCCATGCGGAAGACGCACAGAGAGCCCAACAACCAGCTTGCTCATTGGGCCTTGGGCGGTTTCCGGGGGCCCCACGACCCTCCTTCTAGCTCGGCTCACGTGGGAGTTTACGAGACTAGGGGACCCTTGATATATAGACCGCCAACTAGTAGGATTCCCTTATAATCAGGACCGCAATAAGGTACCCCCTACTTTCGGGTTCAGCTGCAGGTGATCAACGGGAGGCTGACCCCAATCGATGAAGGCGCGGGAGGGCCAAGGGGACGCTTGAAGCCCTAAATCTACACCCCTGGAAGCCCAAATAATCCCCCAATAAAACCTCTGGGCCTCCCCTCTATCACTCTACAGCCCCTAAGCCCCTCAACCCTAGATCCCAAGTCCTTCATTCTGAGCCCTAAACCCTAAACCCTAAACCCTAACCCTAAACCCTAAACCCTAAACCCCGAACCCTGAGCCTTCCCAAAAGAAGAGGCTGCGCCACACCCTTGGAGCTAGACGAGCTGGAGGAGCTGGAGGAGCCGGAGGTGCGCAGCCGGGAGATGTTTTAGGGTTTAGGGTTTGGGGTTTGGGGTTCAGGGTTCAGGGTTCAGGGTTTAGGGTTTAGGGTTTAGGGTTTGGGGTTTGGGGTTTGGGGTTTAGGGTTTGGGGTTTGGGGTTTAGGGTTTGGGGTTTGGGGTTTGGGGTTTGGGGTTTAGGGTTTAGGGTTTGGGGTTTGGGGTTTAGGGTTTAGGGTTTGGGGTTTGGGGTTTGGGGTTTAGGGTTTAGGGTTTGGGGTTTGGGGTTTAGGGTTTAGGGTTTGGGGTTTGGGGTTTGGGGTTTAGGGTTTAGGGTTTGGGGTTTAGGGTTTAGGGTTTGCGAGCCTCTCGGCCCAGGGCGACTAGAGCCGAGGTCGTTGGGTAGCCTCGTGCCTGCAAATTGGGCCCTGCCATGTCGAACCAGGGGACACATGAAAGAGCGACGCATCCAGCCTGGGAGTCATTGAGGGATCTCTTTGGTTTTGCGGCACATTGCCAGGATCTTCGGGAAGGCCAGCTAGCATGCTTTGATCTTCGTTTGGACGGCGATTTTGTGCCGGCAGGCAAGGACTTCCTGGTGAGAGCGCAGGTGCTGCAACAGGCACACATTTGGGCGGCCAATGGGGATATCAGCGTTTGCCCCTCCACCGCGGGAGGGAAGGCTGTGTTACGTCTGAGAGCTTCGGATTTCTACACCCTGGCAAGCCACACTCGTAGGGTACGAGCTGCGTGGACGGTGGCATGCTGTCAGGGTGACGTGGTCATCTTGGACGCCACGATGGGACCGGCGTTCCTCATGGGGCAACTGGACATTGAAAAGCATGAGGTGGTTCGTAGGGCTGAAGTGTTTTGCGGCGGCTTTAGCGGCTGGAGCCAGGCAGCCATGCGCATGGCACTCGTGCGGGTGCCTTGGGAGGTGAGCTGGTCGCTGGATCATGACCCTACAGACACGCAGTTTGAGCCTCATGATGCCATTAACCCCGCTGTAGCTGTGCATTGTTGTATTGACAAGCGACTCAGGGCCAAGTTTGCAGTAGTCTTGCCAGTCTCCCCTTTCTTCAACGCTCTGTTTGATGCTGGGTGTAGGAGGGCTGTTGAGAGTTTCCGGACCCACCATGTACCTATGTCACAGGCGGCAGGCACTCCACAAATGACCCTTGCTTTCAACGCGCAGGAGACCACCATTTGCGGACACTCCCCTAGTTTGACCGTTGCAGCTACTACAGGACTCACCCTTGCTTTCAACGCGCTGGGGGCCATATCCCGAACCCCTTTAGGGTGTAGTCCCAACCCGTGTGCACACCCCCCCAGTGCTACAGAGGGCACAGGCACTCCACCGCTCATTTTGGGGCTGGGCCCTATCCTTGCTTTCAGCGCGCTGGGGGCCACCTCCCGAACCCCTTTTGGGTTTAGCCTTAACCCGTGTGCACACCCCCCCAGTGCGACACAGACCGCAGGCGCTCCAACACCGAAGGTTCACCTGTCGCTGCGGCTGGACCGTGCCTTTGCTGTGCACGCGCTGGGGGCAATCTCCCTAACCCATTTCGGGTATAGCCCAAACCTGTGTGCACACCCCCCCAGTGCGACAGAGACTCCACGACTCTTGCTGGGGCTGGGCCCTTTCTTTGCTCTCAGTGCGCTGGGGGCCACTTCCCTGACCCCTTTCGGGTTTAGCCCCAAACCTTGTGCGCACCCCCCCAGCGCAACACAGTCCGTAAGCACTCCACGACTGAAGGGGATGAACCCCACCCTTGCTTTCAACGCACTGGGGGCCACATCCCCAACCCTTTTCGGGTATAGCCCTAACCCGTGTGCCAACCCCCCCAGTGCGAAGGTTTCTGCCCTTGCGTTCAACGTGCTGCAGGCCCCCTCCCCAACCCCTTTCGGGTCTAGCCCTAACCCGTGTGCACACCCCTGCAGTGCGACACAGGCCGCAGGCACTCCACTGAAGCTCCACATCTCGCCGGGGCTGGACTTTGCCCTTGCTTTCAACGCACTGGGGGCCACCTCCCAAACCCCTTTAGGGTATAGCCCTAACCCGTGTGCTCACCCCCCCAGTGCGACACAGGCTGCAGGCATGCTGCTGGGGGCCACCTCCCGAACCTCTTTTGGGTCTAGCCCAAACCGCTGTGCACACTCCTGCAGTGCGACGCAGACACCTGCGGATGAACCGTCAGAAACACTTACACTACACACGCCTCTCCATGTGCCCTGGGATGTTCGACCGCAGCCGGGTGCACCTGTCTTGGTTGCGCTCACACCTTCTGGCGTTTGTTGCTTGAAAAGACATGCGCACGATTTTCTGGCACAGCTCAAGTCCCTTTTCCTGAAAGTCATTGGAAGGGGTTCAGGCGACGCAGTGTGCCTTGACGTTATGGGGCGCCCGGTCCCAGAACTTGAAAAGCTGCCAGCCTGGACCATTATTACTTCCATCGATCAAGTGCCCATGCAGCCGCCCCAGTATGCACCAAGCAGTGTCTCAGCCACGAGGGTCAGGCGACAGGGTCAGGGTTTCTGCTTCCAAGTGCCATCCGCTTTTGCTGCGCATTGGTGCATGCACCTGCCCATTGCGCTGATTGAGGCCATGGGCTGGTCGGTCACCTTCGGCGCCTTCCCTCCACGAGCGGTTGATAGGCTACAAGTTTCCCTCCAACCAAAGCTTGCAGGCTTTGTGATATCTCCAGAGACCATGCAAGGGCTGCTGCGTAAGCAAAGTTTCTTGGGGCAACTGTACCAACTCGCCAAAACACAGCCGCCAGGGTGCCCTAAGGTTGAGGTTGAGCTTCAGTGCCAGGCCGAGACTGTGGCGTTCACATCCTTGCCCGCTGCAATGACTGTGGAAACCATCCTCAACTGCTGGCGGTCTGCCAGCCTGTTCGCTGGTTGTTGGCCGAAGGCCAGGGTTACATCGGGCCCGTTCCCGCTCCCTGTCGAACGCAACCTGCAGACAAACGGAGCGCAGCCCCTGTTCCGCCGTAAGGGATCCAGCCGCATTTTGCTTTGTGTCCATGTTGAGCATCGAGGTGGCGGCGCTAAGGATGACGGGGTCCAGTTGGCTAAGACGAGGATTGCCTCACTGTTGTTGGACAGAGGAGTGAGCCTGCATGAAACTACGGTTGTCACAGACCGCCTGTTAGACAAGCTCGGGGCCTCCAAATGCCTGGCTCTGGTTAAGCCTACTGACCCGGCCCAGCGATGGGAGGACCTTGCTAAGAACGCTAAGGCCGCAGGGGTTGAGTGACCTAGTGGGGACAGCCGAGTTGCCAAAGCAGCTGCCCGAATCCAAAAAGCCTTGCGAAAACAACGCCTTCCGGCACAGACCGTGCCAGTGGCCGCGCAATTCCGCTTATGCCCAGGGATATGGTGTGGCATGGACGAGCAGCCGGTGCCCATCTTGCAAAACCTTTGTCCAGGTGCAACAGGTGTTATCCTGCAGGACGCCGCCGCAACAACCCCTGAAGACCTTGCCTTGCTAAGGACAATGGAGTCGGATGCTCTGTGTGTGGCGGTGTTGGGGTACGATTGCCCAGAGCCTTCGACCTGCGGGGGAACCATTAGTATCTCGGCCGAGGATGTGGAGACCGGGCGTCCACACCTCCTCGCCGGGTGCTTCCACAACGTAGGGGCCACGGATGTGCAACCAAAGTACCAGACGCAGGCTGCAGTGACAGTTGAAGGCATGGTGTGTTGCGCTTTCACGGTGTATAGGGATGATCTCCCTGCAGAGGTCCAGTGGTCCCACTTCATTGAAAGCCCGGTTCGCACAGCCCAGCAACAACTGCAGGCCCAAGGCGTTGAAAAGCCCTTCGTCAACCCGTGGGGCCGCACATACCGGGCAGATGGAAAACCGGTTGCGCCAAGCCAAGCTGACTCTTTGCAGTTCCATGCCAAGGTGCCTGACTCCATCCTGCGCACTGTCCTCCAGCAAAGCGGCTTCTGTATGGTGTACGTTGTGCCCAAAGCGTGGGGGGATTCAAGACCCTTGCCCGGGTGGTCGGTTGTTTGGCTCGCAGGCTCTAAGGCTGAGGTTGAACGACAGGCCCTCGTTGTCCCATCTCAACATGGCCTTGTTCGGGGCCGACGCAGGTTCGGAATACGTGTCCCGGCCGACGCCTTTGCTGCTGTCTTTCAGCAACTCCGCCCATCGGACCCAATTCCAGAAAACATCCCAGTCTCTAGGTTGTACAAGGTTGGCCCCTTGCCAGCTACAGCCTCTGAGCGCGATGTCCTTACATGGGCGAGCAAGCTTCCATGGAAGGTCAAGGTTCTGAAAATGTTAGGACCAGCGTACTACCTCCTGGGCACAAATCAGGAACCTCCCTCCCTTCAGCCGGCCTTCAACGGCACGCCTGTGCTTGTGTCTTACGTGCAGCCACGTCAATCCACGCGTCGGGTCATCCAGGCTGAGGAACCCCCTCGTGCGCCAGTGCCATCGTCAGCGTCCGCTGCTGCTGCTGACACACAGGACCCGTGGTCCTCCCAAGACCCGTGGGGTCAGTACCTCGCAACAAAGGCAGCGGGGCCGACGGCGCCGCCACGCCTTCCTCCGCAACCTGCAAAAGGCCTTGACGGGCAGGCAGCTGCACGCCTCACTGAACAAGACAGACGACTGCATGCCCTGGAAACAAGTGTTGCGCAGCTGCAGGGAGCAGTCGAGAAGGAGTCAGTGGACAGGAAGTCGGACCTCAAGAACCATGCGGACGATTTGGGGCGCGTCCGCGCAGACATGCAGCTCCTAAGCAATCAACTGGGTCAACAGCTCAGCTCTAGCATCGACTCCTTGCGTTGCGCCCAAGCCCAGCAGGAGCAACAGGTGGCGCAGGGCATGGCTGAGCTAAAACAGTTGATCCTCGCCCAGGCCGCTGAGAAACGACCCCGCCGTGAAGACTCGGAACTGTGACGGTTTCCGGGGGTCTTTCCCCGCCAGCACTGCCACGCAGTGCTTTTTTGGGTTTTAGCTGCTGGTCGGGTTAGTGGTTGTGCCTCCCGCTTTGTCACTGGGAGAATGACCGTCTTGACTGAGCGGCCTCGTTGCCTTTTTGCCAAAAGACTGCCACCTCCGCAGCCATATGCTGTTCTCGGAGGTTTTTGGCCCTTCCGTCATCTAACCACGTTGCTCTGGCCCCGGAGGGGCTCTGCTACCATCTACCGTCTTGAATCTTTCCCCAAAAAGAGCTTAGTTGTTGCAACGACGCTAGGCCTAGGACTCTTTGTGCCGATATCCCAAGTTGCTGTACTCGAGGCCTTGCCAAGCTCTGGTGCCTCAGCTCCGTGCAGGTGGAGTTGGGGGTCCCGACATGGTACCGCCCCTCAACGATGCTGCCGCTGTTCCGGCATGCTTGTCCTCTCGTCCCACACAGACACGAGCCTGCCAAGACGGACGACGCAGCATGATTGGTGGCGTGCCTGTAGGGTTGGTGAAGCCTCACATCCAGGACCGGCGCCAGTTACACTTCACAGGTACTTCCAGCTGAACCCACAGCAGCGTGTCACGGCACCAAAGGCTAATAGGCGTCAGGTTAAAACCGTGCAGGGTGGGGATGTGTGTCGTATCGTGGTGTGCAACCCGACGTCTGTTCTCCACAAAGAGCAGGATCTCTTGAGCCTACAGGGTGATATCTTGTGTGTGTCTGAAACTTCTGCGGTTGCACGGGTTCAACATATCGTGGGCCATAAGCTCCGGCAGTATGGGCTGACGTCCCACTGGGGAGCTGCAGTCCCATCACATCAACGTGAAGGCCACGCGGATACTTTACGTGGAATGGCAGCGGGCGTGGCGATGTTCACGCATCTCCCCAGTCGCCCGTCCATACAGCCGTTACAGGGTGAGCATGCTAGCTGTGGCCGCCTGGCCGAGGCGTTCGTGAGATTTGGCCCTGTGGAGGTTCGTCTACTGACACTATATGGTCTGCCTGCAAACCACACAGGTGCCATGACTTACAACAACTCCCTCCTTCAGGCTGCCTTTGACAGAGCCTGCTCCTGCCGAATTCCGTGTATTATTGCTGGAGACTTCAATTGCCGACCAATGTCCCTCCCGGCCGGGCAGGCTTTTGCGAGCCGTGGGTATCATGAAGCCTTCCAACTCCATGAAGATAGGACGGGCCAGTCCCTACCTCCCACGTGCAGGGGGTCCACCCGTCATGACACTTTGCTCCTTCACCCGGTGCTGGTGCCCTTCTGGATTGGGGCGCAAGTACTCGCGGGACGACACCTTTTTGATTCGCATGATCCCTTGGTAGTCACTTTGAAGGTTCCCCATGCCCTCCCAACGGTTCAGACTTGGACAATGCCGAAGACATGGGCGGATTCCCCTCCGCCGCCGCATCTGTTCAAGCACCATTGCGAGGCCCTGCTCCCTCAGGTGCACGCGCAACTCCAAAGGTGTCAAACCTCCACTGATGTGGGGACGTGCTTGCAGTCGTGGGCCTCCGCTGTGGAGGAGGCGGTCCACCGCGGCTTGTTGGACTCCCCGACGGACTCGGGTCAGTGTGGTCTCCGGAAAGCGCAACGCGGACGGTGCCGCCCTAGAAGCCTGTGTCAACGCCCTGTCCCACAGCTGGTGAAGGCGGCAAGGCGTGGCGATTTCACCACGGATGTTGAGGCCACTTCGGTTCTGTGCCGGATGCGGGTGCGGCAGGTTCGGCGGCTGGAGGAGCTTGCCCGCACCATTCATGCAATCCAACACCGCCCAGGCAACAACCATAGGAACCGCTGCGCCTGTGACCAGTGGCGGCGTATACGGAATGCAGCAGGATACTCTATGCCTTTCCCCGCTTGGCTCTTGCGCGTTGCCCATTTCCATCAGGTGCCACTCGACCTGCCCGATGCTGACTGGCTTTGTGACTGCATCAGTTATACCAAGTTTGATTGCCAAGCCTTGGCTAAGCAGGAGGCAAAGTGCCGCGCGGACAAGTTCAAAATCAGAATGGCCTTGGATCGGCGCTACCATGCGTCGGCGGAAGGGTTTGCGGCTGTGCGCCCAGCGCCGCATCCCCCTTTCACCAGCGTGCCCCATCGACTGGAATGCCAGGCCCTTCTGGTCCATGCTGAGGATGCAAGCATGTGTACATATGCCCTCCCTGCAGGGGTGTCTCTGCACCCGAGCGCCCCGTTCACTGTCAATCAGGCCACCATCCCGCAGGCCACCAACGAGGGTGACCACATTTGTGTCCGTGGCCCATCACTTGGGGAGTCCATTTGGGTGTCACAGGACCAGGTGGCATGCACAGCTCCCGAGCTTGCCAAGGCCTTCAGTGACTACTGGGGGCCGCTCTGGGGCCGTGACCGTACTGAGGAATCACAGCAACTTGCAGGTTGGGAGCTCTTCCAGGCAAACACGCAAGACCTTTCAGGGCCATTGCCACGCATTGATGTTGACATGTGTGACATACGGTTGTGGCGACAAGCTATCCGGCGAATGCCCAAAATGAAGGCCACAGGAATCTGTGGATGGTCCCCGTCTGAGCTCAAACTTTTGCCGGACTGTGCTCTGGAGGTTCTGATCCGCATCTTTCAGATTGCCGTTAAGTTGGGTCTGCCTGCTCACATGCTTGAGTCGCGCGTCTGTGTCCTGGCCAAGCATGAGGCGCCTGAGCACATCAAGCACAGTCGTCCTATTGTCATATTCAGTACTTTGTATCGTCTTTGGGGTTCAGTTCTTGTGAACCAGGTGCTGCACACGTGGGGAAACACCTTTCCACCGGCAGTCATGGGGAGTCTACCAGGCAGGGCTGCCAGTGATCTGGCGGGGCGACAGCAGCATGCCATTGAATGCGCCCTGCTGCAAAAGGAGACACTTTACGGGGTTGGGGTTGACATAGTAAAATGCTTTAACCAGCTGCCATGGCCTCCCTTGCGTGTCCTGATGACACGAGCAGGCATGCCTGGTGACCTCGTTGACTTTTGGTTGCAGGGTTTGCGCAAGGTTGTTAGGCGTCCTGTTTTCCTCGGGTCGGTGTGCCCTGCTGGCATAAAGGCCTATAACGGTGCGCCGGAGGGCGACCCAGTGTCGGTCGCCGCCATGGCTGCCGTGTGCTATTGGGCTCACAACTTCATTCAACCGTCTTCTGCTGAGTTCGGCACGTACGTTGACAATTGGAGTTGGCAGGCGCCGGCGCTCCCAACGTTGAAGCATGCCACCTCATACCTCCTCCGTTTCCTTCAAAGTCTCAAACTCCCTGTGGACTGGACTAAGTCCTACAGCTGGGCTACAACTCCAAGTGGCCGTCAGTGGCTCCGGACAGGGCTCGCTGACGTGTTGCCGCCTGAAGTGCAACTGCCGGTTGCGCGAACGGTCAGGGAGCTTGGGGCTGCTTTCCAGTTCGATGCCTCCCAGCATGCAACTGTCCGCAAGGGCAAAGTCGAGCTGGGGCTTGAAAGACTCCGGAAATTGGAAAAGGTGCCACGTCCTATTCTGGAGAAGGCGCAGCTGATACAAAAAGGGGTTTGGCCCAGCTGCTTGTATGGACTTGAGGGTGCCTCCTTGAGTGTGCAGGACGCGTCCCGGCTGCGTGCCGCAGCCACGAGGGCCTTGCTGGGCCCTTCGCAAGTCGCAAGCCCCCACTTGGCGCTCACATGCCTCCATGCCTCACTTCAGGACCCACATCTCTTTGCCATTGAGAAGCAGGTCTTGCAACTGCGCCGCTTCATACACCATGCGCCCCATACGGCTGCATCCATGTTGGCAGTCATGTCTGACTTCCACGAGGTCCCTCGCGTTACAGTGGGCCCTGCTACGGCCTTGTTAAAGTCGCTTCACTTCCTGGGACTGAAGATGGACCTTGATGCCCGAGTGAAGGGCCCGGACAATGTTTGTCTGCAGCTGCAAACTGCCAGTGCAAAAGACGTTCGCAGCTTCCTCACGAGTGCCTGGGAGTGCCATGTGGAGCGCACCGTTGCCCATAGGAACGGCTTACAGGGTGTAGGAACACCTTGGGGTCAAGAGACCGCCCGCATCCTCCGCCAGGTTGGGGATGCGGAGGCACTGGTGTTGGCTCGCTACGTGTGCGGTGCATATAGCTCTGGGGCCGCCAAACATAAGTGGGAGCCCGCCGTCCCCGATATGTGTCCCCTGTGTGGCGCAAAGGACACGAAGGAACATCGCCTGTTGACATGTTCCGCACTTGAGCATGTGTATAAGGATTGGGCCGGTTTGATGCAGTACTGCCTTGACCGCTGGCCTCATTGGTTGCATGGACTGTATGCGGTCCGAGCAGAAGGTGCATTAGTCACAAACCTGATTTTCGCACAGCGTCGCATGCCTGCGGCTAGCAACAAGGCTGCTCAGGAACTTGCGCGTCACATTCCGCGCCTGCTGCTCTTCACAGATGGCAGCTGCCGCCATCCCACAGTTCCGGTTGCATCGCACTCAGGTTTCGCTGTCGTCATGGCCCTAACTACCGACGTTGAGTTGGTGCTCGAGGAATTTGAGAGATGGCGAGCCACAGGATGCCACAGCAACCTCTTCTGTGTGGTGTGCCAAGGCCTGACACCAGGGTCCCAAGGGATAAATAAGGCGGAGGCATATGCCATCCTCCAGGCTTGTCGTTTCGCAGCGCAGTGCCCCCATGATGATGTTGAGATCGTTTCTGACAGCAAGGTTGCTCTTAGGAATGCGCACGTTGTGGTTCAGGGTGCTTTGGGTTCTTTTCCTGAACTGGCGAAGGAAATGCAGGCCTGTTGGCGCCCTTACTTCAAGCTTACCAAGGTCGCTTCACATCAGGACATGACTTGCCTCGCTGGCCGAGACCTACTAATGGCATTGGGCAATGACTACGCGGATACTGCCGCTAAGGAGGCGGTCAAGGCGGACCTGAGCATCGTCACGGAGATCGTTGATCAGGTCTTTGAGTTCACTACGACGCAGCGCGACTGCATGCTTGTAACGGCCCGTTACATGCTGGCGGTGTCGGCAGAGGCGAGCCGACTGTTGCGAGCTAAAGGTGACACTGCAGTTTCCTTGGAGCCGGTCCTTAGGAAGAACCTGGACGAGGCCACTTCGCCGGCGGAAGCTTGGCGGGAGCTTGACCCCAAGCCAGGCTACCTCTGGACCACGAAGACGCTGCAGAACGATTGGCTGGTCGCCTGTCCGTGGCCTCCATGGTTTACCTTCCCTTTGTGGCAATGGCTACGGCGACTACGATGGGAGTTGCCTGGTGCCCACAAGGGCGTGTGCAATGGCGTTACCAACGTTGAGTTGCTGGTGCACTTTGTCGCCTCTACAGGCGTTTGCCCACCAGCTCGTGACCCTCGCCCGGAACACGCTGGTGAGTACTTGGACGCACGACACACTGACATGCCCATGCTGGTCCCACTACGGGAGTGGACGGCGGCGATCCTTACGGCAGCTCGTTGCCTGGAGACTGTTAGTGGTTGTCGGCTGTTACCTGACCGCAGACGGAAGGTATACAGCTTACGAACTGCAGGCGTGCAAGCGCCTCGGCATGGACTCCAGCAAAGACCGGTTCTTGGACAGCTTGATGGTGTTTGGGATCTCCTAAGTGAGGTTCTACATGATGGCGGAGTTTCCCCTCTGCTGGCCTCTTGTACAGAGTACACAGGCCCAGTATTCACCCCACCGCAGGAAGTGTGCAGCGAGCACCATAGCCTGTCGACACAGGAACGACAGCGCCTGTTCAGGTGGCTTAGAAGACTCAGACATTGATGGGACTTCATTCTGAGGTGAGGTGCTGCTTCTTGCTGGCCCTTGCCTCCCTCTTACCCAGTTAAAGGTTTAGGGTTTGCGGTTTGGGGTTTAGGGTTTAGGGTTTAGGGTTTGGGCTTTAGGGTTTGGGGTTTAGGGTTTGGGGTTTAGGGTTTGGGGTCTAGGGTTTAGGGTTTCGGGTTTTAGGGTTTAGGGATATGCCCCCAGCACCCTCGAGCCTGTGGGTGGTTAGTATTTCAGTGCGGGGTCTCTGTCGTAGTAGTGCTCCTTATCGCCCCAGGGTTTTGGGGCTTAGGGCCCCAGAACTTCCCTCCACCAAATCTAAGGGTGGATTCATGGGCCCTTCGTTTGTAATTACAGGGTATATATGGAGCATTAAGGGTTTTCTTTTAAGGGCCCATACTAAGGGACCATGAAACTACCCCTAAATCCAACACCATACTTCCCAACTCCCCGGAAGCTTTGGCAACCAAGACTGCTGCAAAGGCGCCCCCAAAAGGGTCTTAGAGTTAAGGGTTTAGACCCTTAAGCTTCAAGACACTGAAAAACTCTAACCCCGAAACCCCTAAACCCCTAAACCCTAAACCCTAAACCCCTTCTAAGCCCAAAATGCCTGGGTTTTGCACCATTTTCGAACTGACGCCTTGGGCAGCTGTCGGAGCTCTCGGCCACGGCAATCTGGTCCGGGGCCTTGATGCTGTCTCCAAGAGTGGCTTTGGGTTTAGGGTTTAGGGAGTAGGGTCTAGGGTTTAGGGTTTAGGTTTTAGGTTTTAGGTTTAGGGTTTAGGGTTCAGGTTTAGGGTTCAGGGTTTAGGGTTTAGGGTTTAGGTTTAGGGTTTAGGGTTTAGGGTTGAGGGCATACGAAACCCTTCGGCCGAGACCGGAGCTTGGGTGTAAGGCCCGTCTGCAACCCCACCACTCCTGACTGCGAGAACCTGGCCAAACCCCACAACCCTAGCACCCTAAAACCCTGATTGCGGAAAACCGTCAGATTTGCCCTTGAAGCAACTTTTCAGGTTCGGGTTTGGGTTTAGGAAGTTTAGGGGGTTGGGGATGTTGGGGGGGTTTAGGGCTTAGGGCCTGGACCAGCAGCTTCAGAGGACAAGCCAGTGCGTTAGGACTTGTCGCCGGGGACCGTGCACAGGCTTCTCCTCCATTCCATGGAACGAGCTACAAGAACAAACCACGGGTTCTGAAAGGTGAAGGGATCCAGGGATCATGGGATGCGAAACCCTAAACCTACACCCCGAACCCTGAAAGCAGCCCCGAACCCCTAGAAAGCAACCCTGAACCCCCGAGCACACATCCCGAAACCTTACTGGCTTATAGGGTTCAGGGTTTAGGGTTTAGGGTTTAGGGTTTAGGGTTTAAGGTTTAGGGTTTAGGGTTTGTCAGAGCCCTGGATCTGAGGCGAAACAAAATCCTCGGCCGGCCCTCTCCGCGAGATGAAAGGCCCTCGGCTTGGTCAGCCCAGATCCAGAAATCACCTTGTTGGGGTTTAGGGTTTAGGGCTTGGGGTTTAGTTAGGGTTTAGGGTTTAGGTTTGAAGCTTCAGGGTTTAAGGGTTTAGGGCACTATAGTGGTCGGAATATTTACTCATAGTGTTCCCTTATGGTCCGTAACTTAACCAACAGTTGAACTTTAACCTTTTTGGGCGTCCTTATTTCGTAGGAACGATAAAGTTTAACCTTTTTTTCCCCTTGGTTATTGGCGAAGTAAGTTAAACTAGAAAAACCCTCCAAAACCCTATTCTAGATATCAAGGCCGTGCGCCTGTTTCGGTTGCAGGGTTTCGGGGGAGGCTGGGGGTGATGTTTGGGTTTAATGGTTTTGGGGACCTGGGGATGTTTAGGTTGTTTAGGTTTGTGGAAGCCCGAAGCTGATCAGATTCTGTAGTTCGGGTTTGGCTCGGTGGCTTCCAGTAGATGATCGCGCGTTGTGATTTTTGGGCTCTGCTTCCCTGTACTTTAAAAAAGTTTCGGCCCTAAAGCCGAAGCTCCGGGTCAGTGAGGGCGCAAGTTCTGCATTTGGCTTTTCAGTTGCTAGCAGCGGCTTCGCTGAGAGGTTCATGAGTAGCCCCGGAATCCCAAAGCGAGTCACTTCAGACCCTAAACCGGAAACTTTTGGGGTTTCGTGGGGCAGAAGGTTCAGCCAAAACCCAAACTGAGGCTTCCAGGGCTTTACCCCAGCTCCATCGGTTGTGCAAACACGAAGCCTTGCGTGCCTAAACCCTAAACCCTAAACCCTAAACCCTAAAGCCCCAACAAGCGGCAGGCTTTTACATATCTCCAAGCCCCACACCCCACTTGAAGGTCTAGGGCCCGGAGTTGACCCTTGTGTCATGTTTTTAGAGTTGGGGCTCCCGTATAATCCCCTTAGATCGGTAGCCTTCTTTTTTCAAGGTAACCCTAAACCCTAAACCCTAAACCCTAAACCCTAAACCCTAAACCCTAAACCCTAAACTCTAAACCTACTCCTGGGTCTAGAGGTTCATGGGCACTCAGAATTTTAAGCGCTGCCCGTCACCCGCCTCGGCCCGGCCCGGCGCCAGGAGGCTTTTGGGGTATTTGGGTGTAGGGTTTAGGGTTTATAGGGTTTAGGACTACTGTTTGCTCAAGAACCCCAAAAGAATAAATGATCCCTATATTACCCTTAATAAGGAAAAAATTGGTTTTGGGAGTTCTTAAGCAATTAGTAGTGTCCTAGTGGCTCGTCAGCTCTCTTGGTTCTTACGGGTAAGCCGGGAGGGCGCTGTCAATGATATCCCAGTTTCTAAGATTCATGCGAGACCTGGTGCATTTTGGGCGTGGCTCGCGGCAGCACTGTCTAACTTCTAGGTCGTGTTCGTCAAGGTCTTCCACTCCAGGCGAAGTGAGTCTTCGGACTCTGCTACGGGGGTGGCTGGTGGCCGAGTCCACACCGTGAAGGCCACCATTAGATCCCAAAGCTACCCCATGGAGCTCTCCATGCACATGCATGTGCTGCCCCTGCGTCGCGGGGCTTTCAATCGCCCGATCTCTCGAAGACTGAGCCATACACAGGAGGTCAAAGTGCTTGCCGGTTTCCAACATCGCTTGTTCCACGAATCTCGGTTTCTTGAAAGCCTGGCCTTTCAATCACCACTACCAGTACCCCGGAACAAAACAGGGCTGGCAGTTCGGCCTGCGGTGCCCATGGCAACAGGAGGGGACGTAGGCCTTGGGCCTCGGTGGATACCTGACTGGTTAAGCCAAGTAGGTACATGCGTGCCTACTTCTTGCGTCCCCTGAACCAAGCAAGCCTGTGCCCCATGCACTTACACCGCAGACGTGTTGCCGGTCAGGCCTGTAGCAGAGCCTACACCTGAAAGTCCGGAGAGGCCCGGGGGGATTTGTTCTTGGGATGGTGGGTAGGTGAATGAGGTGTGGGATGGAAAGTAACGCAAGTATAATAAAAGGGGGCGTGTACGGCTACCAGATTGTCGAACATGGCCAAGTGGTGGATCATCATGGCGTTGACAACAGTAGTCAGGTTACGCTCGGTTTATGCAAGTGTGCTTATCAATGGCAGCTGGCATGCAGAGCGGCTGAAAATGCTCAATCATTCTCGCCCAGGTGAGTCTGAAGGACTTGATACGCACGTTCGCCCCATTGTGGGTGCAATACATAGACCCTAAACCCTAAACCCTAAACCCTAAACCCTAAACCCTAAACCCTAAGAGACTGCTTCGGGGACCATGGAATCCGGCCGCACTGCCGAATTACAGATCACATGTCCTTTTAGATCCGAAGAATCCGAACCCTGAGTAAAACCCCTAAACCCTAAATCCTAAACCCTTGACCGTCACCGACTACACGCAGGCTTCACAAGATCCCTCCTCCCGCAGCCATGGTGCACAGCAGGCCGCCGATTGCACTGTAGGGTTTAGGGTTTAGGGCTTAGGGCTTAGAGCTTACGGCTTCGGGCTTAGGGTGTACCTTCTGGGGGTGCAAGAAAAAAAAATATATATATATACCCTACTTCACATGCTTGGAGCACATGCCTGGGAAGCATGTCTTTGCTTCAACCTTTCCGGCTTGAGCGCAGCCAGATGTCCCTAAACCCTAAACTCCGAAACCCCTAAACCCCTAAACCCTAAGCCCTAACCCCAAACCCTCAACCCTAAACCCTAAACCCTAAACCCTAAACCCTAAAACCCAAACCCTAAACCATAAAACCTACCCACCGACAAGGCCCTTCCTCGAGCCGCCAACTGCGGCCCATGCCTTGGCGTCGCTCCGCGTCAGCGCGAAGGCGCTGGCGAAAGAGAAGCCCACGGCCGAGCTTCAGGGGTTCTTTGGGTTTAGGGTTTAGGGTTTCGGGTTTAGGGGTTAGGGTTTATGGTTTTACATAGGGTCTTAGGGCTTCAGGGTTTTGGAGTTTTTGTGCGGTTGTTTGTGTTCAGGTTTTTCCGTTCCGGGCTTTAGGGTGTAAGGCTTTCGGGCTCCAGGTGCACACTGCAGGGCTATGGTTGTGGGTTGGGATGGTCCCCCCTTATACTAACAGTCTTTCATAGGGACTATAGTAGGGGTACTAGAATCCCTATTAAGGTAGCTAGACCCTGCGCCTGTCAGGCTGAGGGTTGAGGGTCTACAGCTTACGTGGAAGTTCATGGTTGGGTATACCTGTGGGTGTTTGTCGGGAAACTGTATGTACCTGTAATTGCCCTGAAGATCTGCAAAACTTTCATGCACCGACATACAGGAAATGCAAAGTTGCCCCACATCCATCGTCAACTTTCAAGCCGAAACCCTGGCCACTTTGAGCGTTTAGGGATTTGGGCTAATGGCCCATTCTTGCTACCCATGAACCTCCGAGTAACGCTTGGGCTTTTCCATAGCCCAAGTCCTCGACACCCCGAACCTCTCAAGGCCCTGAAACCCTGACCTCCTCAACCTAACCATCTGACGAGGTTGAGTTTAGGGTTTAGGATTTAGGGTTTAGGGTTTAGGGTGAGGGCCTAAAAGGCTCAGAGTGTCCTCATCACACCCAGGCTGCAGATGCTTCAGCGACAGCGTGCTGAGGGGATCCTCTATGCAAGAATGGAGGCAAGACATCCTGTTGGGGGGGTTTAGGGTAGGGTTTTGGGTTGAGGGTTGAGGGGTTGAGGGTTGAGGGTTGAGGGTTGAGGGAGCAGGGTGCTGCGCCATGCAGCTTCAGGCTGAAGAGCTGCTTGGGGGTTTGGGGTTGAAGAGCTCAACCCTCCTTTAGGCCGAAGTTACATCGCCCCAGAGCGAGAGTTTAGGGTGGTGGTGCTGAACTCTTAACAAAGCACTGCAAATTATGGCCAAAGACACGGCAGAGGAGGTTTGCGTGAGGGTCCTCTTGGCTTGGTTCTGTATTTGAAGGTGTCTGCGTTTCGGGTTGCGTCAACGCACCACCCGGGCAAGGCCCCATCAAGCATGCCGCTTCCTCAAGTGAAGTCCAACAAAGCAGCGCACCCAGTGATGTCCCGGGCTCTTTCAAAAAAACCTTTGGCACCACGGAGAACTTCGGCTTGCACACATGGGTGGTTGTCAAATGATGGTCCCTTTTGGGGCCCCTAATATAATACGGCACCTAATTTTTAGGGTACCCCAAAAAGGGATCATAATTTTGACAACCGCCCACATGATCTTCTAGGTAGGATAAGGGGGACCTTTAAAAGGGAACCCTTCTGAACCCTTTTTCTGGCTCTCTCAAACAGGGGCCTTATTGACAGGGTCTATAGCCCCAAGGGTCCCCTTTATCCTATTCCCTGGATCTTTGAAGACCTTGTAGACTTAGTTTACCATCTTCGTAGCTTCATGAAGTTTTAGGGGGTTTCGTGCTGACCCTAAACCCTAAACCCTAAACCCTAAACCCTAAACCCTAAACCCTAAACCCTAAATGGGGCGACTCGTGAGCCTTTATCGCCGTGGTTTAGGGGCTAGCTTCCCTGAGAGTTCCCTTTTGGACCGAGTCTTTCTGAGGTTTCTCTGAGACCTCGCGTTATCCATCTGACCGCTGTCTTCTTGTACAGTATTGTGGTAGTTATGTTCCGCAGTAGCAATGCAGACAGCTACTAGCCACGTTCTGCAAGCTGGCCTGTCAAGCGCACTCCTACAGGACGCTCCTCGCAAGAAGCACGATGGAGGGGTTTACGGTATTCGGGGGTACCTTGTTGGGGTCCTTATAAGGGAATCCGATTATTTGGGGGTCTATATTAGGGGTCCCTTGTCGTGCACCCCCCTATTGCCCCAAATCCTGCTAAACCCTACACCCTGAAGGAGGATGCACCTAGCTCCTGGCAGAAGAGCGCCCTTCTACAGTATGTTCAAGCACTCTTCGCAAGCATGGGTGGCATGATCCTTCCTTGATTCCCTGAACTCAGACCCTCAAACCCTAAAAGCCCTAAAACCCTCCCTATGCTTCACACCCCCACACCCCTAAAGCGCTTCCTGCATCCGGCCTGGCGCCTCTTACTCCATCCTGTCATCATCGGGGGGCTTGGGAGTCGTTCAAAACCTTTTGCTGGGCTAAGGGGTTTTAGGCTTGGTTGGGGGAATGGGGTTTAGGGTATTTAGTTTGGAGTAGGGTGATGCTAACCCTAAACCCTAAACCCTAAACCCTAAACCCTAAACCCTAAACCCTAAACCCTAAACCCTAAACCCTAAACCCTAAACCCTAAACCCTAAACCCTAAACCTTGGGATGTTGAGGGCTTGCCACTCTAGGCCCGGCTGGTGCCCCTGGACGGCGCGTGGGAGCAGACGGCAGTGGCCGCAACCTCAGCTGTTCGGGTTCGGCCCGAACCCGGGGGAAAAATGTAGGGTTTAGGGTTTAGGGTTTAGGGTTTAGGGTTTAGGGTTTAGGGTTTAGGGTTTAGGGTTTAGGGTTTAGGGTTTAGGGGAAGGAAAAACTTAGTCGTAGAGTATGTAACCTTTAACCTCTTTGGGGGGTAATAGAAGCCCCTTATATTCCCAAAGGTTAACCTTTAGTTACCCCACGTTACTGGACTAAGAATAGAGGAGACTAAGTTGCCAGCGTCCTGCTCCCGAGAACCCCTATATCACGTACCCTAGGTACCCATTCAAGATCAATAGCAAGCCCTGCCCCTAAACCCTAAACCCTAAAAACCCAAACCCTAAACCCTGAGCCCGAAAGCCACACGGGGTTTCATAAAAGTGGGCCCAGAATTCGGATTGAAGCTGGCGGCCGAAGTCAATCAGAAATGGATGCTGGCCCTTAGTAGGGAATGGGGGGGAATTAGGGCCCGATAGAATCCCTTAAAGGGTAAAAAATAAGGCCCGAACTTCCCCATTCCCGACTAAGAACCAGGGAGTTTTGCAAAACTGGGGGGGGGGGGGGTGTGGGCTTCAAGTGGGGCTTTAAGGTTCAATTGGTCGGGGCTTTCGAGACTGTCTTAAGGCTTGCGGTGCGAACCAGGGGTCTTGGGGTTGCGCGCTTCAACTTCAGGACCCTCATCAACCCTAAACCGCCAATCCCCCAAATACTTAAACCCACAAGTGCGCTAAGGGCTTCTGGTCATTTTTTTTTTTTTTTTGGGCGGGGGGGGGGGGGGGGTTATCTGCTCTTCAGCCCCCTGTGACGACTTAAATCTCCGTGGTTTCAAATCGAACGTGGGGCTTTGGGGGACTTCGGCTGAAGGTTGAAGGTCTTTTTGTCTCTTTGGGTTTTGGGTTTAGGGTTTTTTGGGTTTTAGGGTTTCAGGGTTTAGGGTTTTGGGGGGGGAAGGAAGATGTGTTGGGGGATTGGGGGTCAGGATCTAAGCTTCAGGCTTCAGGGTTTTTCTAAACCGGGGATGTTTCCCTAATCTTGTGCCCTAAAACCCTAAACCCTAAACCCTTGTGGCCCAGGGCCGATCCCTTGCCAAAGCGCTACCGCTCGCTCCGCTGCATCCGCAGAAGGTGCACGGGGGCTTAGGGTTTAGGGTTTAGGGTTCAGGGTTTAGTGTTTGGGGTTTAGGTTTAGGGTTTAGGGTAGAACTTGGGATGTTCCCCCTTATTCAAACAGTCCTTCCCAGGGATTGTAATCGGGGGTACTAGAACCCAATTAAGGACTACTGGCATGAGGGGGAAGATTCAGCCCACAACAAGCCAACAAAAGCCATGAACCCCCAGGTCCGAACCCCGAACAAAGGGTTTAGGGTTTATGGGGTTAGGGTTTAGGGGTTAGGGGTTAGGGTTTAGGGCTAAACACATGCTCAAAGCGCCGTGGGGGCTGATCTCCATGATTCAGCCCTTCTCGGGGAAAAAACATTTAAAAAAACTAAGCCCGAAACCCTAAACCCTAAACCCTAAAAGCCCTAAACCCTAAAAGCCCTAAAACCCGAAAGCTCTGAGTCCCTGAGAGCGGCTTGTCGCAGGTGCGCGCCAGGGATGACAAGGATGGCAAGGTGAGGCAGAAGGCTTCGCAGAAGGGGTTTTGGGGAAGGGGCGGAGGGGGGGAAGGGGGGGAGGGGGGGGGGGGGGGGGGGGGGGGGGGGAGGGATTCCGGGAGTTTGTGAGTTTACAATGCAAGGGTGGTGGACTCCAAACTCAAAGCCCATCAGCTTGCTCTCTACATGGGTAGGTTTGAACATGACTTGTAACTTTTGTTCACCCTTATTCCCCTATGTCATACTTATAAAGCCACAAAAAAAGCAAATTTTGCAGGGCCCCTGAACCTACCCCAGTCCAGGACTCTTGCTTTCCGGTGGGGGGAGTTGCAGGGTCAACGTGGCCGTTTCAGGGTGCAAAGCAAGCCAGGTATTTAGGGTTTAGGGTTGAGGGTTTAGGGTTAAGGTTTTAGGGTTTAGGGTTTAGGGTTGAGGGCTGCTCACTTCGCCCAATATTTGAACTTTAACCTTTTTGGGTGTCTTGATTTAGTAGGAATGCTAAAGTTTAACCTGTTTGTTCCCCTTGGTTATTGGCGAAGTAAGTATGAGGTCGAGCATAACAATCTGGTTTGGGGTGCCCCCAGGTTCCGGGGTCCTCAAGGCAGGGGGGTTCATCGGGGGTAGATACCTAGGGAACCGTACGGAAGCTTAGGGAGCTTTTTATAGTTGTGAGGGAGTATTCGGGAACCTTTGCGATACATACCCCTCTTAAGCAGCCCCCCCTCCCTCAAGAACCCTATAACACACGCTCAAAAAATCTCCTGGAGCATCACATGACCTTGAATTCTGGACCGGTCCCCAATCCTCCACAGGGCAACGCGATCTCCAAGGCCGAAAGGGAGTTTAGGGTTTAGGGTTTGGGGGGGGGGGGTAGCAGGGAGGGGTTTTACAGGGGTCAGGTCTTTTGGAGGTTCGGCCCTTCCGGAACATAGCCAGGGTTTCCATGACATCCCTTTGTTGTGGAGGTTTCGGGTTCTAAGCAAGAATCGAAAACCTTGGCTACTGACAGGTTTCGGGGGGCAAGGTGCGGGATTCAGAGGGTTATGGCTGCAGCGCAGGGCGCGAAGATGGAAAGGATTGAACTACATAGGACGGATATGAAGCTGTTCCTACATTGCTAGCCCTGGGAACTCCTCAACCACCGGTAAGCTTAAACCTTTATGTGTGTGTGACTGGGAACTACAGTGGTACCCTTTTGCTTTTATTTTGGGTGATGGGTTCCGTTATAAATTAGCCGACAGCAAAACGGGTGCCCGAATAGTCTAAATGGCCCCAAAATAGGTGGTTCAGAGTTAAAGGGCTAAACCCTAAAGGATTTAGGCGCTCCGACACGACTTTCCTTGGCCAGTCGCAGAGCTTGCCTACAATCTCGCCGGGCCATCGGCCTGACGCCCAATTGCTTTTGAGGGCTTTGGGGTTAAAGGTCTAGGGTTTATATAGGGTGTAGGGTTTAGGGTTTAGGCGGTTTAGGGTTTGACGGCTTTTGTGCTGACGAGAGGGCAAACTTCAGGGTGTTGGGTTTAGGGCTTGAGGGGTTGCGGTTTTGGGGGGTTGAAGGAACCTGCAAAAACGACGAGGCCAACATGCAGTCGCGATTTGGCGAGCTGGCACCATAAACGCAAGAACTGCAGATCCCCGGAAACACTAAGCACCCGGAAACACCAAGCCTAACCCCTCCACGACTCAGAACAAGCTGACCTCCACAACTCCAAGACCCCTAGCCCCACGCATCTCAGAACCCGCACATCCTAACCCCCAGCATCCGAAGTCGATACTAATCCCTAAGCGTTTAGGGTTTAGGGACATTGCCACGGCGGCGGACTATGCTCTAGGGTTTAGGGTCCAAAGTTGTTTATGGCTTGAGTGCGACAAACCCCAGACATGTAGAGCCTAGCTCGAAAACCCCCCGAAATTCTAAACCCTAAACCCTAAACCCTAAACCCTAAACCCTAAACCCTAAACCCTAAACCGTCGAAGCTCAGGGCCAACGCGCAGAGGGAAGTTGCCCAGGCGCAAGGGAATGGATGTGTTCTAAGCAGGGTTTAGGGGTTTAGGGTTGGGATTGGGATGTGCCCCCTTATACAAACAGCTCCTTAATAGGGATTATAGTACCCCCGATGATAATCCCTATTAACGACTGTTAGCATAGGGGGAACATCTCAAGTTATTCAATTTGCGGGCAGATGGTCCCATAATGAATCTCGTGGGCTCCTTCGAAGGAAACCTAATCCCTTCAGGCGCCGGGATTTTACAAACATCTTCGCATCGAAATCTCTGAAGTGAGACCCGGGTTTAGGGTTATGAGACTCTGCAAACCACTTGCAGGTTCGTTATAACTGGCAAAAGAAGTGGGGGAGCTCGAGTTACACTTGGCGATGACCTTTTTGGGGCCCCACTTTTCAAAACACCTGAACCTTCAAGTAGCTCAGAACCCTAAACCCTAAGCCCTAAACCCCAAGGCTCCGAAGGGATGATTTAGGGTTTGAGGGGTTTGAGCGCGGTTTTGCCAGGCGCAAGAGAGCCGAGTAGACCAAGACTAGCATTTCCCAAACTAGGGGACCTCCTTTTTCTAGCCAAGATGGTTCCCTTTGGGTGCCAACTACCTGTGCTCTAAGGAACCGTAGAAGAAGCTTCCGTGCCCGAAGTTCTAAGCCCTTGATGCTGTTTGTTTTAATGGTTCGTTCAACCAAGCCCAACGTCCGGGCGCAAGGTTTGTTATTTGGGGCTTGAGGGTTTATGGTAATTAGCCCTGAGATTCAGAGTCATAGGTGCATCTCCCTAAACCGGGGGAGGCGGGGGAGGGGTTGCCCTCAATGTACACCCTTTTTGCCGCTCCCCAAGAAGGTACCCCTAATCTCGGAAGCGCTCTTCACCCTGAACCCTAAACCTCCAACATGCATCATCGCGCATTTCAAGCCTTCTCTAGTGGTACACCGCAAGCCGTGGGTTTATGAAAAATTAAAGAGGGTCTGTTTCCCTAAAAGTGTTGACCGAAACGTTGAAACGCAATGCTTTTGCTTTCGAACCTATGTTCAACTCCATAACCCCAAGCCCCACGGCCCTAAGCCCTAAACCCCAAACCCTCGGGTGAACCCTCAACCCTAAATCCTCAGGGCAACATAGATAGAATTGTGTGCGGTGTTTTTCCGAGTTCTCCAAGTTGTTCGTCTAAACAGGCTCCAAAACACCCTGAAAAGCCCCAAAACAAAGCCCTTCCGACCCTGCAAGAGGCCGCCTTCGTCCTCCCCAGTAAATTGACGATAAACGTCCCGGCAGGCCAACAGATCAATTTACTTCAACCTCGGGAGGCCCCAAAATGACCCACAAAATCAAGAGGCCCGGAAGGCTTCGGGAGGCCTCCACAAGCCCCCAAAGGATAAAAAAATCATACCTGGACGTTTCGCGCAAAACTGTCGGCCAACACGTTTCGGTCAAGAAACGTCCCTGGAGGATACCAAAAGCCCCCTGGCAAACCCTTCAAAAGCCCCCAAACACCTCTCCGGCCCCCCCCCCCCACCCGCAAAACATGGGGTTTAGGGTTCAGGGCTCCAGTCTACCCGACACTGCTCAGAGGCCCGACTACAAGGCTTGCACCCACGTGCCCTCGACATGAGATGAACAACCGAAGAGGAGTTCAGGTTAGGGTTTAGGGTTCAGGGTTTAGGGCATAAGGTTTAGGTACATGGGAATACCTACATTTTCTACATTTCTTTCAGTGGAATAATCTTGACTGGGGTTCAGGATTGAGGGTTCAGGGGAATCTGCAGAGCATGGCTTTCACACCATCCCTCAGTAGACAGACGCCGTGGAATTTCAGAGTCTCACCAAGTGCATACTCGCTGACTATTGCACGTTAACGATTATCGCCAGAGCGTTGATAAAATGATGTCAGAGCAATTTTGGAAACACCCTAAACCCTAAAGCCTGAACCCTAAACCCCTGCCATTCTTGCGGTTGAAAGATCGTGAATATGGTTGGTGCTGGTGCGGCAATATTTTTCGGGCAAATGATTTCACCTGACGTCGATTGTTGGGCCCAATACTACATGACCCCGCAAGAAACGATGGATGTCGTTTGATAACTTTTGCCCTACGAGACTCTTTGAGAATGAATAAAATTTGAATTCAAGAGCTTTAAGATATTCTCTGATAATTTGAAATTTTTCTGAGATATAAGATACAGGATATTTGATAGAGGTCTTAAGGGGTATTTGTACGAAGTGATGAGGATTTCAAGATGACGAAGGAAGAAAATGAAATGAGGATGGCTTTAAGGTAGGAAGGAGGGAATTCATTCTCATAAAATCTGAATTCCGAGAAGATAAGATATAATTCTTTCCTTAATTTAATTTAGATTTATTTCTATGCTTCTTTCTAATATAAAATATCGATATAAAAATGGATATAATCTTTTTTCTTCAATCTGAGTTAGGATTAGATACGTCGATTTGATGTCGATTATGAATAATTCATTGATGTGATGGTTATTTGGAATATTTATTGAAAGATGAAATTAGGAGGAAGGATTTTTATATTGTGATACCTTGGGTATGATAA
>CAJNDS010002455.1:216466-283966 GCA_905221605.1 Symbiodinium natans
AGCCAAGAGCCACGGACCGGTGGTTTGTGCTACTGCGATGAATGTCGAGGTTAGCGGATGGAAGTGTTGCTTCCGAGGATAGCTGGAGTGATCGCCGTAATCGCGGGTGGTGGTGGGCGCCCTAAAGGGGCTGGCGATCAGGTCGGCTATGCCTCCTGTGTTCTTGTTTTTGCCTGAAGCTGACCGGGGTAGAAGTCGCGAATTCATCGATTTTCTGACCGCTGAGTGCGTCCCGAAAACGGGGGGTGTTTAGCACAAAGAGGTCAGGTCAATTCCATGGGGTGCTAGTTTGACTTGTACATGTATTTCGGGTTCAGACCCTTCTTGGACATGGACCAGGGATAGATATCCGTCGTCATCGTGGACGTGCCTGGATAGAACTTTGATTCTGTGTCCATTCGCAGCTGTAAGCTGCTCAAGAAGGGCCCTTCTTAGTACTGTAGCAGCCTGTATTGTACAGTTTTCGCCCCCGTGGATAGTGTTCCTGTACGTCGTGGACTTGATTGGCCAACTCGCATCCGGAGGAAAGAGGAGCCAAAAGGGTCGGGCGTTGACGAGGAATAGATCCTTTTCCCTAACCTCGGGATAGTTATCTGTTCTCTTTACAACTCATAGCCGGAGGCCGGAGGATACTGAGGGCAGGTGGCTGTTCAGGTGAATATCGGGATAGGTGTACAACACGCAGCCGGACGGCTAGTGGATACATCTAGAGCGATAGGTTACCACCCCCTGGAGATAGCAACTCTGGGGATCCTTCCGATAGTTAACGTCGGGAGTGGCTTGGAACGATAGGCTAGCTACCTTGAGTTCCCCGTTAACAGGGATACTGTTACTTCTGGTGCAACATTACAACCTACAACTGTAAATATACAACTTCTTTCTCCTCGTGTGGCCTGAGCTAGTTACTGGAACGGGTTGCGCAAGTTTTCATTGGTTTGGACACTTCGCACATGATATATGCTACTCGAGCAGACGTTTTTTCCGTGATTTTAACCGGCGCTCGCTCGGTGTGAATGTGGCCCACACAATAGCAGGGCACTGGGAACGCGCACAGCAACCTTTTCAGCCTGGCGGACTTACATGTTTGGAACGTAGTCCTAAGGACGTGGCCTTGAAGAGCGACACGAAAGCCGTCCAAAGCAAAGACCCATCAAAAGCAATCCGACGGGTCAGGCGATGTGAACGGGGCTATAGGTCTTCAATTTGAGCTTTGGACAACTTGGGAAAGTAGTCCAGTCAGTAGGATTTCTAGCTCAGGGAGTGGATTCATGTTGCATGCTGTAGGTGCATCATCTTCCTCCCCGGCCGCCCGTGACGAACCTGGTGTTTTGGCTCAAGCCCTGCTTCAATCCAGCAGTTGTGGAAGCAGTTGTGGACAGATACACGACAAGATATTGCAAGCCTGCCTCCCTGGATTGACGCGCGCAGAATCATACAGAATCGCACAGCTGGTAGTGTGATAGCACTGTGTTGCAGCACCTGCGTCTGACTCTGCCCATGCCAGGATGGCCAGGCCCTTATGACCAAAGTAGCTCCGCTACATCTACTGCAAAGTTGCATGCGGATCTGTGAGCTGTGAGCGCTCAGATGCGCTGGCTGCTGTCCTGTGTTCTGAATGTTCTGAGGTGATCGTCCCGAGTTCATCATGAGGACCCGTCCTGAGTATTTGCAAAGGTCTTTTCTCAGCCTTGTTAAAGCTTTGGGAACTTTAGAGGCTTCGGTCCCTTCATGCTTGCTGCTCCCCCCCCTTTTCTCCCATATTGCTGCCATGTATGAGGAGTCGAACAGTAGCCCACACGGCTGCTCCACGCCTTGTCACTGCCTTGCTCAGGAGATTGCAGAGGTGCTTGTGCTCCGGAGCAGGGTCTGCGCGAGGAGGACGGTTCTTTCAAGGTTCTTCTCTGCTTTGAAGTGCCCCCGCAGTGCTCGCAGTTCTCGCGTCTCCAGAGTGTTGGTAGTTCCCTCGCAAATGCCCAACAGAGCTTGCCCACCTGGCGAATAGCAGGAATATGAGCAGTTTACAGGGCATGCTGACGAGGTCGTTGAAGGCAAAGAATGCTCCGCTCCCACATGATTCAATCAAAGATCTGTCCAGAATCGTAGATGTGCGCTGCCAACCGACACAGATCAAGCTGAGCACACGTAAGGCTAAGCGGAGGGGCCATATCATGCATTTGGGGCTTAGGCTCTTGAGACCGATATCAAAATTTCCTGGTTGTTTTTAGTTGAAGGGAGGATCTCATGTTGCACAATGTTTTGAGGATTTTTTTGGAAGGGTTCATCAGCCAGTGTACGTGATTGATACTATGACTTGGAAGGGCTGCTTTCCAGCGAGCCATATTTGGTCCCCAAGCATGTTGTTTGCTGGTGCTTTCACGCAGTTCCGAACCGTAATCCCCTTTTAAGTCCTAAGATGCCAGCGGCAGCAGTGTTTTAGACTTGTTTGGGGAGGGCAGGATTGAAACCAGTATCAGTGTATCAGGCAGGGCCCCCAAGCCACGAAGAGCTTCTCTTAGCCAACTTTGTAATTTGGGGCAGGAGGGCGACTCCCGCGCCAATGATCTAACGATGAAGGCCGTCTTGCAGTGAAACTTGCGTGTTTGGGCAGTCTTGTGCGCTTCTTTGTGCCATGTTCAAGAGCAAATTTATATTTGCTGGCTCTTCATGAATCGTTCGGGTCTATTCATTCTAGCCCAGGACCTGCAGACCGCAGGGTGAAGCGCCATTTTTGAGTGTTCATCGGCTTCGTCTTCGCTGTGAGGCTTGGCCTCCGCTGATGGCTTGCATCTTGACAGCAAGGCCCTGCGTTCTGCCACAGGCCTTCAAAGTTGTAGGCAAAATGCGCAGCAGGCTGGGTCTGCGCCATTGGAGATCTCCTGCCGAGGCTTGGAGCTTGTGGGGTTCGCTCTCGGATCGCTTTGTTTCCGCTACAAGCTGCGGGTGCTGACAGGATCCAGAGCAGATTTCGCTATGACCGAGGCCTGGGGAGCGGTGAGTGAAGACTGCGCTGCATTTCTTGGCATTCTGCTGTCCACAACAGAATGGTTGCAGTGCACTAGCTTGACGGCTACGCCGGCTAAGCTGACGACACATCTCATCAGTTCTTTACCTTTGAAACCAATTGGATGGGAAGTTTACATAGTAACTGATGTGTAACCAACTAGTATGTCACACGTCGCGAAATCAATACGCTCCATGTCGCTCTTCATGACATCCCACACTCGTGTACAGCAGACTGTCTTGATTCTTTTTTTTTGTCGTCGGTGCCGCTCTTCGCAGCACCACTCGATGATTGTTGTTCATCATCAGTGTTTTCACCCCCTGGCAACCCACTGCAACCACTATACATCCTGCTGGACCAGCAGGAGGCTCTTCCGTGCTGTTCCTGATGTAATGGCAGGGCTCCCTGGAAATTGAGTCTGCTTCTTCTTCGCAGATCCTTATCGTGTTGTTTGTCCTCATTATTCCTCATTACTGATATCTCGTTGCTTTGTGACAAACCATCAAAGAAACCCGCGGCCACCCGCTGTCCTACTTCACAGTTTACAAGTTTTGCGTTTGCGGTGTCGCCTGATTTTCTGAGTCTAGGGTTTCTATGTGTCCGTGGTTTATTGGATTTCCATGCTTTCTATGGCTTCCCTGCTTTCCGTACCAGAACCGGTTAATGTGACGCCCGCAGATGTAAATCTGAACCTTCCTTATGGGAATGCCAAACGAAGCTGTGCGTCGGAGCACAGATGAATACTGGCCCTCACAGGTAGCAGATCCAAGACTTCCTGAAGCACAAAGGTGGCAGGCGAGACGGATGGAGAGTTCATGGAACCTGCAACGCACAACAGTGTCTTTTTCTCTAGCTCGTGCTAGACACCGATGTGTTCCAAGTTTGATCTTTGGTGTTTATGACTCGCAGGCATCGAGGTTGTAGGCAAATGCTCCTGAGGCTGGTTCTTCGCCATGGAGACGTCAGGCTGGGCTTGGAGCTCGCAGGGTTCACTCACGGTTTTCGATTGTCTTTTTTGTTGGATCTTGTTCCCGCTGCAAGCGGTGCTGACACTGAAGGATCCAGAGCAGATCCGCTATGACCAAGGCCCGACATACATGTTTCGAATGCTCTTTGCATCTCTTTTGCCCATTGAAACTGTGGAGGTACCGGAAGGAGCGAAGCTGTGATGATGTGCCGCAACCTTGCCGGGTTTTCCGCTTGCCCCCACTCCGCATGTGGGCACCACGACCAGAAGCGTGTGCACGCATGCGCGCATCAAGACTCACTTTCGCTGCCCCCAAGTGGCCGCTGTGCCCTCGCTCCTAAAGGAGGCCGACGCCGTCCAGCTGGAGCGTCGCCAGCGCCTTCGTTTCCAGGACCTGCCCAAAAAAGGGCGGGGACGCACCAACGGGAAGCTCCGAACCTGCCCAGAACCTCTGAAGAGCTGTCGTCGCTCACAGCTCGCTCACGCTCACTCGCCTGCAGCAGCTGCGGAAGGTTGGGTGTGAGGACGCTGCGGAGGACGGCCAAACTCCTGAGCAGGGGGGGGGGCGGTGCGGGAGCAGAAAAGGGGGAAAAGAACAAAAGGAAAAGTAGTCATGTGCTGCTTGCCTTGCGAGGCTCTCCAGCTGGGGGTGCCGGGGACTTCAGCCCTACGGCTAAGGCATTGGCAGATGGGAAAGCTTGAGCGCTTTGCAGCTCGCCGCCTGCTCTTCGAAGACTTCTGCAGGTGCATCACCGCGTCGGCGTCGCTCCGATTAATTGAAGAGTGTCCCCTACGGCTCGGAAGGTGTCAGGATCCATCGGCGGGACGCCTGCCTGGACTCGGACGACGTGTGCGTGCAGTCCCTGCCCAGTCTTTGCTTTTGGCCAGCAGAAAAAATTAAACAGGTCGCGTCGGGTGTCCTCAGAAAGGAGGCCAAAGGCTCCAAGGAAAGCATGGCTGTTGCTCAGCTCAAGCCCGCCGCGCCATAATTCCGGCTTTGGGCAAGATAGCGGTTCGGCCTCCAGACATAGACCACGAAACTTTGAAAGGTGGAAAACAGCCACCATGTTCTTGTTGATGTTTGCTTCGACGACGTGTGTGAAGTCCCCAAGTGCAACATTGCTGCAACTTGAGACGTTGAAACGCCACTGACAGCGACATCAGTCGTACCGCTTTTCATCAAGCGAGACTAAAACAAGTCGATCGATAGAGTGCTCCACCCGAAAAAGAACAAGCCTCAGAGCTGCACTTTCGAGACCCCAACTCCAGGAGGAAAAGGACATGACCCATATCACCCGCTTTGAAGAGGGAAGCGCCCCTCACATCAGAAAATGTGCGGGCGGGGTCAAGACGCTGCATTCCCTTGTGTGAGGGTCGTGACTTTTAAATCTACAAATGATTTGTAGAAGCTCCGCGTACCACCGTAACTCAGAGCTGCACTTGTCATTTCTCGAAAGTCGGGCCAGTCTAGCCGGTTGAGCATGGGCTGTGGTGGGGGAACCGTCGAGTCTCGAGCATTGCTATGAGTCGCTTATGGGGGCCTGCCAGGGGCTCGCGGGACCCTAAACAGAGGCTTCGCAAAAAAGAAAGGTGAAACTTCTCCAGACGTTAGAGAATGCCTAGAGCATTTTCCGAGGCCCCGCACTCCGGCGAGACTCTGACTCCACGTCGAGCCGCTGCCTTGACGAGGCTTGCGTCAAATTGCCATGCCAAGAGTCCTTGCAACCAGCATCTGGTAGTCTGGCTGCTATGGGAAACGCCAGCGGCGCAGATCGTGTCTGCTTCAAGGAGCCAGCTCGCAATCGTTCAACTTGAGTTGGCTAAGCGAGTGCTCAACACTGCAGCAAAGCAAGTTCCGCAACGCAAGGGCTCCTTTCATGAAGCAACGAGCTTCTTAAGCAAAAGGTTTGGTTCAAGTGCTTTCAAGCTGCCACTTCTACTTGTTCTGCAAGCGACATCAGCACGACAGCGAGCTCTATCGAAGCTCAGCGATCATTTGCGTTTTCCATGAATTGCCTCCCCAGAGGTGCTACAAACGTCCTGGCCTTGATGTATCAGGGTGTTAAGGGGTACGGGAGTGGGCCCTCTGGGTGAACGGCTGCGGGTCTGTGACCCCAAGGGGGGGCGATTCGTTCTGCTTGGGTGCGTGCTGCAGCCGTTCCCTCGCAGCATCGCCCGAGCTTGCCGAGCATCGATGTTATTTGTGCTGGTATCAATCGTTCAGTTTGGACACCGACGCCTACATAGTACCCTACCCCTGTAACATATGCCACTGTTCCGAGAAGTCCCTTTGCTCAGCAGATCGGACCGAGTCAGGGTTCCGATGTGTCGCCTGCGCATGTTAGCACCATTCAGCGGATTTAGCGCCCATGTATTACTTGTGCGCGTCGCCGCTCGCAACCGCTGCCACGTGATTGCTCGCTTTCGTACATGGCCCTGTCAAGTAGACTCTAAGTAGACATTGCGTTGACCAGGCTGAGTTTGACAAGATGGAAGCTGCGAGGGTGGGCGGGCAGGGGGTTGGGGGGTGGTTAGACCTGGTCAGGCTTACCCTGAGCTCCCACTTCTCTTGAAAGTCCCAAGGGTACTTCTGCATATCTCCAGCTCATCCAGACTTATCCCCGGGCGATCCAGGCTTATCCCCAAACTGTCCATGTTCATCCCAAGTGCGTCCCAGACTTGCAAAACTATCCATCCCGGCCATCCGACATCTCAGTTGCAAGATGGTGGGATAAGCGAGGATCGGTCTTTGCAAGCCAGCCCCGTGCTTTCAACTTGCAATCAGCTGCTCGTGCTGCACGAGACGTCAGCACTAAAGTTCTACCATTGCAGTACGACTTTCCTCGAGGGCAGCAAGGGAAGGCGGGTGGGGGTTGGGGGTGGTTAGGCTCATGCTGACCTTGTCCTTTCTCGAAAGTCGGGTTGAGCTGGCAGAGCCGTGAGGCCTTCATGAACGGAACCATGTACAACTGAGAATGATAGTTGCAGAGACGAGCGCTGGTAGCGTCACCCAAATCCGAAAGAGCGGCGTCGCTCTCGAGGAAGCGTGCGGCTTCGGAAGCTGCTCGATCTTTGCAATCCTCCCGGGCCAGTGCTTTGGTAACGCCCTGGAGAACCAACCCTACCTCAACCGCCTGGCAGGGGTCTTCGACCGCCTCTGCTTGAGATTCTGAATCAGGGTCCAGGGACCTCAGTACTCCTCGATCTCGGATGGGAACTGCAGCAGTGGCAGAGACCACCTGCCAGAAGGTGATGCCTCCATAAGCCCCAGATCCACCAATCCATCGGCGTCCACGACTGCGTGCAGTGAAGAGGTGCGTCCCTTGAGTGGTCCCCAGGAGTGACGCAAGCACCAGCGCTCCAGGGCAGCGGAGCGGGCAGACCGCTTGGCGCGGGGCAAGCCGGTGTCGTTCTCCACGGCCGCGCCGCGCTTGGCGCGCTCCTTGCGGTCTCGCCCGGCATGGCGCAGCACCTTCTCTCGGTAAGCCGAGTCGGGTTCGGGAACCGACCCCCTCTAAAGGAAGGGGGGGACATTGCCTTGGAGCGACGACTTCTCTCCCTTTCCATCCCCTTGCAAGTCGGAATCCTAACCCTCAACTTCAGTTCTGAAGGCCCCAGTTCAGAGGCCTTCCAAAAGCCCAACGACAGCTTCAGCTTCGGAATGGCCCGGTTCAGGATCCTGCCTGCCAGTGTCCGTGTCCAGTGGAAATAAGCAGGGGTATGCGTGGCTTGCCCTGCACGAGGTAGCTGCAAAACGTGGACCCAGACGTGGGATCCTACAATTGGCACATTCGTATCGGTGGGGGAGTGAAAATTGTAATCTACATTTTCTGCCCCCGCTTGCGGACGCCTCCCTCGCAGGCGTCAGGCAACAACTGGACCAGGGCCTCTCGCCAATCAGAAGGAATGCGATTCTCGAGGGCCTTTCTGCGCTGGGCGGCCGCCATCTTCCGCATTTTCTTGGCGACCGCTTCGCGACCCTGTAGCGAAGTGCACATCGAAGCTAGGTCATCGGGTCGGCAGAAGAGAGACAACGAGCCGGTTTTCCGCGAAGCTGAGGTCCCGATGCGCTTAATGCCAGCCTCCGCTTGAGTCGGTCCATCTTGCCTCCACCCTGCCTCCCTCTCTGCCGTTTCCAAACCAGCCCCGTGCCTTCAAGTTACAATCAGCTGCTCGTGCTGCAAGCGACGTCACTATTTGATGCCTTCTGACGTCTTACAAAAATGCTGGGGAGGGCTTGTCACGTGCAGACCAATGTGCACACACTGAGGGTGATTGCATCGCGGAATGTACTGAGCCATCTGTGAGCAGGTGTCACATTTGGATTCCGTCCGGTGCTGGCCACAGGGAGGCCCAGGGAGGCTTCGTTTCGTGCAATGAGGCAATGAGGCTTTTCGGCTGCCTGTTGTCTGGTGTGACCTTGAAGCACACAAGTCCCTCTAAGGGCATGGAGCATGTGACAGCGCGTCCATGTCATTCCATGTCTATGTTCCTGCTACATAGGGCCTCCTCAGTTTGCTCCCAAACGAGCTGATCATTCTCAATTGGAGGTCAAGACCCAGAGAGCCCGTCTTGCGCCGCAGCATCAGCCCATGCTGATAACCTGTGTGCCGACAGTACTGAGTACTTGTACCGCATTGAGCGTTGTGTCATTATTTTCTGTCACTGCTAGACATGGTGCAGATTCGGGAGTATCTCCACACCGACAGACGTCTGCGTGCAGCCCACGCGCACGTTTGTTTGCGCAGCTGTTAATGCGTCCATGGCGCACTAGCTTCGAGCTATCATCGCGCAGAAAAGTGGGATGTTGGTTATTCTCAATAGATGGTTCGTCGTGACAAGTTCATTTTTCTTGTACAGACAATAATGATGAAAGTTAGCCTCCGAGCCTAGTAGAGTTATCCCAAAAGAATGCGATATCTTGGAGGATGAGGGGGGACGAGCTACGAAAATACTTTTGTTGGGACAAGGTTGTTCCTTGGATTCCTTAGATTATTTTATGAAAATGCATGTGAGTTAGGACTTGAAATTTGAATTAAATTCTTTCTCTAAGTTTCAACGGAATGTTTCTTCATGACAAGATTGAAGAGTTTAGGGGTTAGGGATGGTGCTTGTCCCTCCCAATGGCCCTATTCAAGCAAGTTCTGTGAGCCGTATGTTGGGATTTTCCATATATGTCATCATATACAAGGTGGCTTCAGAAACGGCAGCTAGACACGACCAGATCTGATTCATCCATATAACCCATCATGCGTTTGTCCCACTAGGATCACGAGCATCATGAGTATCATGAACTATCATCCGAATCATTGGGGATTGCCCTATCTTGCTTGTAGAATTACGTGGATGCAAGATTTATTACAATTCACCAATTTACGTTGTGTTTGGGTCCGCCGAGAATGCGAGAATCGTGAGCATCATCTGAGTCACTACCTCTTGCACCGAGGATCTCATATTTGGCATTCTCAAACCATTTCACACCCCGGCCACGCGCTTGCATAAAATCTCGCAACCCAAGCTCTCACCCCGCATTCTTGACATATGCAGGACTCTCAATCTTTATTGTCACGCCCCCACTGACATGCCGCACTCACACACGCACGCCCCACACTCTCACAGCCCGCGCTCTCACATCTCCAAAACCTCATACCACATGCGTATCTCACGCGCAGGAACAACCGCCATCAGATCACTTCATGCAGACATGTGAGGACTCAAACTGCAACAGCACCCTCCAAGCTCCCAAAGTTCTCCGGTTTGTGTTGGGCCTGCAGCCCCCTGTGAAATCGAAACCCGGGCCCTTCGCTACGTGGTCGAAGCCTTGCAGGTTGAAGGGGTCTTCAGGTCTTGGCTTTGTGGGCACTCGGACTCAAGGCTTTAAAAAAATGGAGCTGGCGTGGCGCACAGCGGAGTGAGGGCGCAGGTTCTCCGAGCTTTGGTTGAGAGCAAGTTGGAGCCTTCTGGCAAATGCTGTACTCATAGTATAGTTGCTATAAACTCTAGAGCCGCAACATTTTCCCGGTAGTTCGTATACTGGGATACAAACGTAGAGAAATGAGCGGTGGGTAGTTGCAGAAGCATCGGACGCCATGCCTCGAGCCTTCAGAGGGCCCATGGGCTCAATGCGCTCCAGGCTTCAATGCCACCCTGAGACCGTCACCCGCATCACAAGAACCTGCATCATGCTCTGGGGTGTTCTAAGGGATACTCGCAGCAGCAACAATCCTCAAACCCAAGACAGCTTGCAGAAGAAAAAGCCCGAAAATCCTAAACCCTCCAAGTCTACTGCTAGTATGAGACCTCCAACCTGGCCACAGCCTACTATATACCCAAACCATCCCTCCAGTCCCCAACCGCCCCAAACAGGCTTAGCCTCCCCCCCTCCCCCCTCCCCCCTCCCCCCTCCCCCCCTCTCCCCCCTCCCCCCCCCCCCTTGCCATGCCCAACCGTGGCCACTGGTCCCGGGCGCCGCTGGCGACGCCCTTGCCGCTGTCGCCCGGAGCCCAGTGATTTTGCTCTCAGTGCCTTGCGAGCTCACAGGGTTTATACCGGGTGTAGCGATGAGGGTTTAGGCGGTTGAGGGTGTGGGGTGGGGGATTGCGAGGGAGTTTGGGAGCAATGGGGCTTCAGGGGTTAAGGATTTAGGAGTCTTTGTTGGGGCAGTTTGGGCGGGTTGGTGGTGCTCTCACGGCTTCTTGTATGTTTCGAGCACGATGTGGAGCTTCCAACCCTGCCGCAGAAGCCCAACAAATGCCCACGCCCTGACTCAACCGAGAGGCTCAGGGGAGGACGCCGGGAGCCCGAGCCCGGACCTGGAGGTGAGGGCCTCGCGTTTTGTATTTTGTTGTTTGTGGTGTTTCGTTTTTTCATTTTTTTTTGGGGGGGGGAGGGGGGGGGGTTGGACGCTTTGTTTGAGTTTAGGAGTTTCGGGATTTCGGGGTTTGGGGGTCTGGGGCTTTTGACAGACTCGCGGCTTCTAAGTAACCTGTAGCGGGTTTCGAGAGCTTCGGATTCAGTTGAACCATTGGTGTGGGCTGTGCCCGCCCTGCAACTCCCGGGCCAAAAGCCCCGACCAAGTTGAAGAGGCCAGGGGAGCAATCCCAAGGCCGAGGCACCCTTTGAAAACTCCTCTGAAAACCCTCTCTGAACGGGATCACAAAGAAGTTTCCCTAAACCCTAAACCCTAAACCCTAAACCCAAAACCCTAAACCCGAAACCCTATAAACCCAAAACCCCTGTGAAGCCCTAAGCCCTAAAGAATTCTTACAGCAAACAGAATGACATCCTACAACAAAACAGAGAAATAGAACAACACAAGGCTTTAGGAGTCGTGCATGGGCTTTCAAGTAAGTCGATCCTTTGGACGCCCTGTACAGACCGCAGAACTGCTTTGAGTCCCCGGCACCAAGAAGTATATTCTGCAAACAGGATAGGGGCAGCGCGGATGCGGGCGCAAGGCGTGGGGCCGAGGATGCTGACTGGTCTGGGTTTTCTTCTATACGCAGGCTCACAAAATATGGGTGCCCCCCCCCAACGTAAGTTGATCATGCTTGGACTCCCTACATAGAGCGGAGGGAAGGAGTTACATAGGAGCCTTCCGAAGCCGGAACACTGGAGCGAATCAACGGGCTCCAGGGGCCCGCGCCAGCCAGTGTTTCATGCCCCGTAAGCTGATCATTTGGACCGCCGGATCATCTCCTCGTTGGTCAAGTTGACGGGATCAGGTTTGGTCATTGTTAATACAGGGGCCTTAGTAATTAGAATTAGGTTTTGGGACCCATGATATCACACTTATCATAAGAAACCCCCCCAAAATAGTTTCAGTAATCATTCAACTAGGCCCCGACCCAAAACCCAAAACCCAACACCCTAAACCCTAAACCCCAAGCCCTAAACCCTAAGCCCTACACCCGAAACCCTAAACCCTAAACCCTAAACCCCAAGCCCTAGACCCTAAACCGTTCTTGTTGCCTTGTCGCTCCTGGGAGGTCGATGCGCTGAAGGCAAGTCTGGCTCGAAGGGCACTCGGCACTGAGGCCCGGAGAGGTTTAGGTTTTAGGGTTTAGGGTTTAGGGTTAGGGTTCAGGGTTTAGGGCCCTTTTAGCCTTGGAGAGAGAATTGTCCCATCTCAAGTGGTGCTTATTCGAGTAGGGAAGTTTGAGTGCCATCTTTGAAGGCATTGACCAAGCAATCTGGCACAGGATAAACCGGAACCCTAAACCCTGAACCCTATCAGGCCCTATCAATATCCTAAACCCTAAACCCTATCAATCCTGATCCCTAAGCCCTAAGCCCTAAGCCCTAAACCCTAAACCCTAAATCCTGAACCCTATCAATATCCCAATCCCTAAAACCCTATAAACCTCAGGAGGCGGAGATGGGTTTACGTTCCGGACGCTTCAGGGGCTCAGGTGTGGATATCAGCGGTCTGCGGTCTTGGATCTAGAGGTTTAGGCGACGATTTAGGGTTTAGGGTTGAGGGTTTAGGGTTGTAGTGATCAAAGGCTGCAGCAGTGGCAGCTGTCGTACTATCCGGTTGACAGTCGCCATGGTTCGTCTTGCGATTTTGTTTGTGATTGCGGCCCCATCACAGAGGACTTTTCATTGGCGCCACTACGACGGAAGCTTCAAAGATAGGTTGGATCCAGGCCTGTTCCCCGCGTCAGTGGAGGGAAGCGGCTGCCTTGCTGGTGCCACGTAGGTCGGCATATCATGTCCAGACTGTCCTCATACGCAGTAATTTTCTTTGATCTCTGACCGTTCGAGGGAAACCCTCACAGCCAGGCCTCCGCAGAAAGCTGCTGTGCAACGGCGCGCGGCGTCGAAAGCGCCGCCGTGGCGCTGGCTCAGGCGCCGTGCCAAGCCTGAGCAGAAGGTGACTTTATATATTTTTAAATGAGGGTTTAGGGATTAGGGCTTAGGGTTTCGGGTTTCTTTTTAAGGCGTCTATCGGAGTTTTAGGCTTTCAGTGTCTGCGGTCCTGGAGGAGCCAGCAGGTTCTCACTCCAAGTGTACGGATCAAGCATTTGAGGGATTGCAAAGAAGCCACAGAGCTTGTATCTGTAGGCGCCAGAGGTTGCAGTTCCCGTTTTGGGCTGGTCTGAACGGATTGTCAAGTCCAAGAAACAGAGCTTTGTTTCTCCACGGTATCCATTCAAGAGCAGTTAAACCCTTCAACCCTAAACCCTAAACCCCATAATGCTGCCAGGCCGGCCTGATTAGTGTATGCATCTTTCAGAAAACTTGGCTCTAAAAAAGGGGGGGATGATTTCAGGGGGATGTTCCTAATACGCGTGTTTATCATTAGGCAGATGTGTCTAGTAAAGAGGGGGGAAAGGATCCAGAAGGTTTTGCCTTGGTTGCTATCTCTGCTTTTTGCGGGGCTCCCGGTTCCGCTTGCAGCAGGATCGATGCTTTGCTGCTCGACGGGATTTATGCAAGATGCGTTGGCCCAGACCTGCAAAGGCGAAAGGATTCTAGTTTGCCTCTGGAGGTCTTCCAAGTTGTAGCCTCTCAGCCCGAGTCGTCAGCTTCTCAGTTGGATGTCGGCTGCGGCATTGGGGATACTGTCGGCTGCACGTTGGGCGCGCGTGCTTGATCCAGCTGGAACGGCTCCGATTCATCGTGTGCCACGAAGTTTTGGTCCAGGTTAGCCGCCCGCAGAGCCCGGAGTCCCCAACCAATTTCTTGTACAGTAATGCTGCACACGACAGCGTCCGAAATTCGTTGCGGGGCCATGCCTGGCGCAGAAAGCCGGGCCTCCGGTTTTGCTGCTGCCGTGCGTCTTTCCTTTTCCAACACCGTGGACGTGGCCATGGAGGGGACTGCTACTGCAAGTGCCCCGGAGCAACAGTTAAGGTGAAAGAGAAGCCGCACACGGATTTGATGTGACGCGTGAAGCTCGTCATAGCTCGTACATGCAAGTGTCTCACTGACTGCTGCCCTCGCGCAGGTGATGTTATCGGAGCAGTGAAGGCGTGCCTGGCTGAAGAACTTGGGTCAACCGGTCAACTCAGCTTTCCAAGTTTGGGTCAAGTACAAAGTAGTTAAGCTTACATCCGAGGAAGTTGCCTGGAGAGCTTTGGCACGGAAACGTCTTGCTGTCACGCGGCACGCGGAAGTTCACGGACACAGACGAGATGCTGCCGCAGAGGGAGGCTGGCAATGAGTTCCTTGCGAGGAGCACTTGAGAAGATATCCCACCAAATGTTGCTTTCGGGCATGCGCTTTTTGCGATCTCAGGTTGGCCCTGACCAACTACAGCCGCTTACATTCAGCCGGCACTCCGCTCCAAATCCCAACAGAGCTCGGCGGCATTACCATCCCGCAGATTCAGGCCCTTCAGCTTTTGCTGGCCAGTTTTTGTCCTAGCGGCGCGTTCTGGTGAGTGGCACTTGCCGACGAGGCCCTACTCGCCTTCATGCAGGGTCTGGTCCTCATGGCTGCTATGTAGTCCGTCGCTGTCACAGTTCTGGCTGTTCCACTTGCGCAGTGTACGCTCTGCAGTTTTCTCTTTGATAGTGCAAGGTATGGTCCAGTGTTGGTTTGGCACCTTTGGTGCAGAGTGCGGGCAACCTTTGTCCTTCGAGTGCTTCAATCTGCGCCTTAGAGAGCAAACGCTTTCGCAGCATCATCGATTCATCGCTGCGTTGATGCCCGGGACCCAAGGTATCATGCGGACTACTGGATCTTGCGGCCGGCGACTGCAGGAGAGCGCAGAACAGAACATGACGGAAGGGCTGCAGAGCTGCTGGTGGCAAATGCACGCAGTCAAAGCAAAACGCAGAAAGCCGGCTTCCGTGGCCACAGGAGCAGGTGGGCGCGGCTGCAGCTATGTGGAGTCCCGCGGCAACCGCGTTGAGCAGCCCTTGCGAGTAGCCGCATGCAGCAGAGGGTTCCGTCAACTCTCAGGGCGCATTGCTCCTCATCTCAGGCTAGTGGCCGAGAGCACAGAAGCGCAACGTCCCACGTGGTTTGTATCACATGCCTGGAAAGAACCAATCGTGCCTTGATGCATCCTTGCTGTTTGTCCTTTCCAGAGAAGCTTGAACCCTTTCAGCATGATTGCTGCAAACTCTCAACTCTCCAGCAGCCCTAAACCCTAAACCCTAACCCTAAACCCTAAACCCTAAACCCTAAACCCTAAATCAGGTGCTGTTCCTCCGGTGCTTGCTCCGCCACGCGGCCGTGCGAGACTTGCGCGGAGACCCTGCATACTGGGTCTGTGCCTATGCGAACAACCAGCACGCTCCCAGGCAGCCTTGAGCTGGGGGAGTCGTATTATAAAGCGATAGGCCTTAATCATTCGAACAGGGTCTTGGGGATTCCTTATTATGATCATAGGATAATGTACCCCCAAGAATTACCCAATTCTATTTATGAAGGCCCCTATATAACCAACTCTTGACGTTTCGCAAAACCCTCTACCAAGGCACTGGGCGATGCCATCCCGAGAGGCCGCGTCACCCCTGGGTAGTTTCTAAATTGGGGCGCCGCTTAGGGTCCTTACCACAGGGGTGCCGTGCTATATTGGGGAGCTAAAAACGGACCCCGATTCAGAGAACCACATTCGGCAGATCCTGTAATGAATTGATCACATGGTTCGTAGCAGTCTCCGTTGCACGGGCATCGTACGAGAGACTCTTCAGACAAACACAATCCAACGGACCCCGCTCGAAATCCCGACATGACCCCAACCAACAAATGCGTCCGACAGATCCGCGCAAATCATCATTTTACTTGGCGATGATGCTCTGCCGTGGAGTGCTGCTGGTGCTGGATGCTGCAGCCACGCCCTTTCAGAGAATCTGGTGCCACTCGGCGCGTCTGTGTGGTGCCTCACGGTGCTTCCGATTTCCCGTCTGCTCTGCTATTAGCAGCCGGTTGTTCCAGCTCAGGCTGCTTCGAGGAAGCAATTGCAGCGGCCCGGCTGTTGTGATTGCTCTGCCTCTGCATCGCTCAGGTCATTTAGATGAGTCTGAAGTCATAGATCTTCACAGCAGGTTGAAAACTCCGCCAAGCTTTTTCTGGACGTGGCGGCGACAAGCGGCGATGTGGCCCACATCCTTACGGACCGTGGGTAAATGTGGGTAAATCTGTAGATTGTTGGAGAGCACAGCCCCGCTTGCCTAGGTCCCAGGTGATGCTTTCCAGCAAATGGCGCATGTTTGCAGCGTGCAGTTGTGCTTCTCATCCCTAAACCCTAAACCCTAAACCCTAAACCCTAAACCCTAAACCCGAAACCCTATCAACCCTATCAACCCTATCAACCCTATCAACCCAATCAACCCTATCAACCCTATCAACCCTATCAACCCTATAAACCCCATAAACCCTATAAACCCTATAAACCCTATAAACCCCATAAACCCCATAAACCCCATAAACCCTATAAACCCCATAAACCCCATAAACCCTATATATATATATACCCTTAAACCCTATAAACCCTCTAAACCCTATAAACCCTATAAACCGTATAAACCCCATAAACCCCATAAACCCCATAAACCCTAAACCCTAAACCCGAAACCCTAAACCCTAAACCCTAAACCATCCTGCAGGATGGCCTTGCGGGAAAGGAGGCCAAGTTGCTGCCCCTGTTGGGGCTTCTTGCCAAATCCCGGCGTGAGGAACTTTTCCCGGCCAATTTACTGGAGCACGGACTCGGAGTCCGCATTGAGATTGCCGAGGCTACCAGGGAGGAAGACAAGACGCGAATCTTGAACAGCATTGCCTGCCCACGGGCAGGAACACAGGCCTTGGATGAGGCGCCAAACGGGGAGCACGACAACTATGGAACCGTGAATCGAGCATTGAGGAGCCACTTTGCGTTGAGCAGCCTCTATGCATGCTACGCTCAAGACGCAGACCCGACCAATTTCCTGTCTGCACTCCGTGCGGACGCTGCCCGCCTTTCCGTGCAGCTCTCGTTGACTGGCTGCAAACACTTCAGAGATGCACAGATGCGAGCGCTCTTGGCTCATTTGCCAAGAACTCTTCTGTGCCTCCGCCTGGACCTTGGCCACACAGGCCTGCAGACCATCGCAGTGGACGGCTTTTGCTGCCAGCTGCGCACACTGCAGCTTCGCTTCTCCGGGGCGTCGCTGCGAGAAGCTGGTGGCATAGCATCTCTCCTCGGCACGGCCCAAGCTTCCTTGCTCCACTTGGAGCTTTGGTTTGCAGCCTTGCCGATGCTTGAAGAGCTCAGTCTCAGCGAAGCTTTGCTCCTTGCCTGCAAGATCCCAAAAAAAGCTTCGAAGAATCTTGAAGACGCTTCGTAGCTTAAGGCTGAAGCTTCGCTTGGAGGAGTTGTCTCTCCACGTCCAAGGCTGCCCCAAGGCCCGCGATCTGCTGCAGTATGTTTCTGAGATTTCGTGCTGGTTCAGGGTTGAGTGCTCCCTGAGAGGTTTCCCAATCTTCGAAGCAGGCATTGCGCCCTGGCATGACGATGTGTCCGTGCCCATGCAGCGCAGCGATGTATGGATTTCGGTTGGCCGTGCGAAGTCGGAAGCCAGGCACGATGCCGCCCGAAAGCTCCAGAGCCGTGACACGGACTTGCAGATGTGGCTCTGCATCGAGGACTGCGCTGGGTTTTCTACCAGGGGATGACTAGCCTCTGCATGCTTCTGCAGAAAACGCACACGTCTGGGAGGATGCCGCGACGTGGATACAGCAGCTCCGGCGTCTGCTGCCCAAGCACGAGAAGCCGCTGGATGGCCTCCGCTTCCAAGGCCCAGGCCTCAGACGGCTGCTTTGCAGGCGTCCGCTTTCCACTGGTCAGGCACCGGCTCGGAGAAAGGGCAAAGCACGAGAAAAACAGAATCCGAGATCGACCAGGAGCTAAAGCTTCCCTAACCCCTTAACCCCTAGCCCTTAATCCTAAACCCTAAGCCCTAACCCTGGAGCAGGACTTGCCGTTTCCATGCAGCCACGGGCGCTGCCCACGCTTCCATGCGAACCTGCGCCTTGGCTTCATCTCTGTGAATGCCTGGTTATATAAGTGTCGTGGTCCTTCCAGGAATGGATATTGCGACGAGCACTTCTTCTGCAGCCTCCGGCGGAGTGTCTTCAACACCCTCCAAGAGGCCCGGCCCATGGCTCATTAGCGCGGTTTAGGGTTTATGTAGGCGCAAAGAAATCCCACGGCTTCTTGTTTGCTAGAGGCTCGGCGTTGGTCCGAGTTGGCTCTGATCTTTTTCGTGCAAGCAGCTGCCGACATCGAGTCCAAAGGCCAGCGTCCGATCTGGTTTTGGGTGGACGTTTGAGCTAGCCTACAGAATCAGAAAAGCTCAAGCATCCGACCGAAAGAAAACAAGCAACTTCGGTGATAGCTGCGGTTTGGGATACAAAGGCCTGCTGCTCCTGATTCTGCTATCCCTGCACCTTGGCGAACATGTATACAGGTTCGCCAGCATTTGCGAACCATCGCTAGGCCTTGAACATGCATCGTCCAAGTGGCATGGTGCACGCAAAACATCCCAGGTATCCGGTTCTTGTCTTTGGCGTGGCGAACGAGAGCGGCTTCTCTGTGTCCTGGCACTGTGGGAGTTAACCTCTCGTGTATCCCCGCTCTGCATGCGGGACTCGCGGGACCGTTTGAGGTCTCCTCGCTGTCCACGCTGTTTCTGGCTCTGCTGGTTGCCACCTTCGCCTTCGCAAGTTTCCGTTTCGACCAGATGCAGCGAGCGGCACGAGAGTTCTCTTTGTCCTCGGAGGCTTTCTACTCGAAGGCAGACACGCTGCCACAACGCATGTAATTTAAGTAGGTGCTCCCATAGTCCTGTGCCTACCAACAACAACAGGGCCCCTGCACTGGCAAAGTCATGCACAGAGGTGATGCCCAAATCTCCGTGCGTGAGCAGGTGTTGGAGGATGACGGGCACCTGTCCCACACCTCGCTGGTCTTCGGTGTAGCTGGGGACAAATATCCAAGCGTGGACCAAGTGCGGCAGGAGCATGTTTGCCCGACTTTCAGACAAAATGTACAGTAGCAGAATTAGCCAGCAAGCAGAATGCAAAGCATCAATCAAACACACCCAAACAATTCTGCAGGAGACGGTGAGCGACTTGCAGCTTGGCTGTAGGCTCCGTGCAGTGCTCCCGCTCTTCAGCACCTGCTTCCGAGGAAAAGCAGCTTTCTGTCCGCGCGGCAGCACCTTCCGAACTTTGAGCTGCTTGGGCTGCTTCTGGGAAGAGCTTCGAAGGTGTCTGGGAGCTTGAGCATCTTCCTGAGGAGCGCGGTGCGGGAGGTTGTGAGGGCAGTGGATGCAGAAGGCATGGAAGCACACCTGAAGTGCGGAGATGAGGCTCTCCTTGCTTCTGAGTGCCAAGGCACCGGGGAAGTGTCGGGATACGTTGAATCTGCACGGCAGCATGTAGGCCTTTACAAGTCTCGGCAGTTTTCAGGAGCTGTGGACATCTTGCAGTATGAGATCTACTGCAAAGACATCCTGCACATGCGGCAAACATGGAACGAGCTGAGCAGGCCCGAACGGCCCCTGCGAGTCTGTGCACGGAGCCAGTCGCCCTGCATTTCATCGTCATGGTTCATCGCCTTTGCCAGGGCTTTCCAGGGCGAAGAGCAGCCGATCCGCATCGTGGCCTTGCGAGACGGCTTCGCAGAAGAAGACAGCAAGCGCAGGTGCTGTGAAGTCGTGCTTTGCGTCGAGGGCCGCGTGCTCAGTGAGAGTGGCGCGTCGTGTGGCGTACGATTTTTTTCTCACTTCGCAGCAAGGCTACTTCGCCACCGTGCTGCTTTTGGAGCGATCTTTGGATTCCGCAGAAAGGAAGCTTGTAGGCCTCTACCGCATGGCTCCTCGGCTTGTGGACTTGTGTTTGCGTACGTATGGCGAGCGCTCATAAACCCGGAGTTAAAGACTTCACCATGACCCGGACATCACTCCGTGATTTCTTCTGTCCAAGAGTAAAGTTAAACAGAACGCAACAGAACTGCAGAAGATTCTAGGGCTCAGAATTTCGGCCTTCTGGTGGAGCCACGACCCGGCAGAGGCCAAGAAAGCAAGCAGGAAACGAAGGTGAAGAGGTCTCCGAGACCTTCTCTGTGGCTTACCATTATCCTGGGCCTGGTCAGGGCGACGGCTCTGCTCTGCAGCGGGTATTTCGCCTCACAGTACTTCCTGCGCTACGGGCCGCCGGAGCTGCGCGAGAGGCTGCCGGGGCTCGGTGCTTTGCTGAAGATTGAAGACGCGGAGGACAGATCCTGGTTCCTGGCAACCAGCCTGGCCCTTCCCTATGCCGCCCTTGTCCTTGTTTTCAGCAACTTGTCTACACTCTGACCCAGACATGCAAGGGCTTCGGAGCTTCAATGGGTTTCGCAGGGAGCTCCCTGCAGAGGTCTTCTGTTGCAATGTCCTGAGAACAGACATCTCATGTGGACCAAAACGGAAGTGCTTCCTAGGTTTTGATTTTCAGTACGAACACGAACGTGAAAAAACATGGATTTCAATCCTTTAGGCCCTGAGAAATGTTCAGCCAAAGCAGCGTCAACAAATCGTAATTACTGCGTTAGCGCTGGGGCACCGTTTCGCGGCCAAAGCGATGGCACTGCGGCACCACGTCGAGGCCAAAGCAACGAAAACAACTCGTTCATTTTAGCACTATATAGAGCCTCACTTCGAGGCCAAGGCATCGGCAATAAGTCGTATTTCTTAGCACTGGGGTTCGAGGCCAAAACAACAGCAACAAATCGTACCTCTTAAAACTGGCAAATCCTACTTCTTCTTCGCCATGGGGCACCACTTCGAGGCGAAAGCAACGGCAACAAATCGTACTCCACTTCGGCCAAAACAAATGGCAACAAACCGTACGTCTTAGCAGTGAGGGGCCGCTTCGAGGCCAAAGCAACGACAACAAGTCGTATTTTACTGGGGCACCATGTCGAGGCCAAACAACTCGTACTTCTAGCACTGGGGCACCACTTCGAGGCCAACGCAACTGCAACAAATCGTACTTCTTGGCATTGAGGCACCACTTCGAGGCCAAAACAACGGCAAAGAAATCGGCCAAGAAATACATTTGTTGCCGCTGCTTTGGCCTCGAAGCCGTGGTCCAGTGCCAAGCAGTACGATTTGTTGCGGTTGCTTTGGCCTCGACATGGTGCCCCAGTAAAAAGTACGATTTCTTGCCGTTGCTTTGGCCTCGAAGCTGTGCCTCAATGCTAAGAAGTAGGATTTGTTGCCGTCGTGGTTTCCCAGTGCGAAGAAGTAGGCCAAAGCAACGGCAGCAAATCGTACTTCAGTCTTTCTTAGAACCAAAGCAACGGCAACTAATTGTACTTCTTAACATTGGGGCACCGCTTCGAGGCTAGCGGTGTCAGAAAAGTTGCTGCTTGATCCTTCGATGTCGGCACTTCATATTGTTGAGACACAGAAGTCCCAAAGTGTCGGATGAATGACCCGCCGATAGGGAAGTTGAGACAGTTGAGCTGGATTTCGACCGTCGTGAGACAGGTCAGCTTTGTCCCATTCATGGACTCGAAGCTACGACATGCTTACGACAGTAGTTGAGGCAAAGTACTAGAGGAACACCTCGCTCAAATACTTGTCTTTTGCAAAGACTTTCCTTGCGAAACGACTGGTTAGCTTGAGGTCACGACCTTCTGCGGTGCCGCCGTCGGGTGTCCCGCAGGCCGACGTAGCAGGTTTGTGCAGCAATAGATCGGGCGTGCTCAGAGATCGTGCCAGGCTGCAGTCTTTGGTTGCGCACTGTTCAGAAGGCAATCGCAGGTGAAGGTTAGGGGAGGAAGTGCGCGGCCAAGTAATCCAGCAGACGGTCCAAATCCTTCAATTTTCAACTTGTGATGTCTTGCGTTCTTCATGACCAGCAGCAGACAATGGAGGCTGAAACCTTCCCAGATCATCTTCGAGCGGCACTTTGGAGTCCACGGCAACTGCTATGTTGTCAAGGCAAGGCTGGCGAAGCAAGAGTTCCCTGCAATCTTTGTTGGCGCGGCTCAGCTAAATCATGTCGTGCGCTTTTCTGACCTGAGCGCCTTGAAGGTCGCACTGATCCAGATAGTGACAGTGCTCGTGCAAGCCTTCGGGAAGGTGGGTTCTCATAATCTTCGGGGAGATACGCCATGTTCGCAGTAAGCGTCCGAATCAGTGCAATCCAGGACGTACAGTTGCCCCCCCACCCCCCCCTGCCAGGCACCACTTCTGGGAGGAACCGTCACATTTGCAATGTATCAGAACATCCCAGCAGCCTCGGTGCTGAAACGATGCTTCTGGATCTTCTATGTGCTGCTGACCTTCAACAGCCTGTACCCGAGTATCCTCTTTGTGCGGCCAGATTCCCGCTGGTGTCGCTATGGCTCCTCGGAGTGAGCAAGAGCGAGTAGTGAGGGGAAGTGTAGACGGTGTGTCTTCTGCAGGGGACAAAGCCGAGGTGCTGCCGTCATGGATGTGGTGATGGATCTGGGGTACATGCTCACCTACTTGCTCGCCGTGGCTCCTTGTTGACATGAAAGTAGGCAAGATTTAGATACGGCCGTGCCGAGAGTCAGATAAGCACGGCTCAGGTGAACGCCATGTCCGAGCTGACGCTGGAGACGGCCGTGCGTGGCAACTTCGGGGATGCGGAGGAGCTGGACCTCAGCAACAGCAGCTTGGGCAGAGTTGAGCACGAATGTAAGTGCCGCCAGCACTTTCGGGAAGCTCGCGTCATGTGCACTGAGGCATCAGCCCAACCTTCGCCTTCCCCTCTGACATCCTGCAGTTCCTGGCAGTGTACATCAGCCTTGCGCACACCTGTTGCGCCTGCCGCTCTGTCGAACGTGCCAGGGATCTGGGCAGTCTGGGCGGTGTGGGCGAAAGATTTGTGGAGCCAAAGCAATCGAAGCGACCAATCGTTGACAGCACGGTCTTTCCTGCCCGTCATGGCCGGCTGGTGCTGCGATGCCTCAAGGCGCTGTACTCTCCCATCCTGCTTCTGGTGCTTTTCCTGCTTCTTCGCTCTCCGGACATGTACCCTGGCCACTCCGGCGACTTCAGCTGCTTCCCGTGCCGCTGCTCTGGGTCAAGGTGGGGGAGGCGCCTGGAAAGCTGCCGATTAGCAGCCGTACTCCGGCAGTCGGAGCTGGCCCTGACTGGTTTGCACAGCATCGCCGAAGGAGCGTTCGACCCCCTGGGCTGCGGTGTGCGGCGCCTATCCCTCTCCGGGGGGTGGTTCAGCTCGCTGCCGGCGAAACGATTCCGGCGCCTGAGCTGCCTTGATTCCCTGGGCCTGCACAGAGGACGGCTCCGGCACCTGGCGGATGAGGCCTTCGATGGCCTGGCGAAGCTGCGCCTCCTGTCGCTCAGCCAAAACGATCTGAGCGAGCTCCCCACCCAGGTTCTCAAACCGCTGCTCAGCCTGGAGCAGCTCCTTCTGGGTGGCAAGCGCAACAAAGATGGCAATGCAATCGTGATGGGGAACAGGCTGGTGAGTTTGCCGAACTTCTCGCAGAACCTCTGGCTGGAAGTGTTGGATGTCAGCGAGAACCAGCTGACAACCTTGGAGGACGCCAACTTCGCGCAGCTCCACAGACTCCGGATCCTGGACCTCGGCCACAACAAATTCCTCAACGTTCCCGACCACGCCTTTGCAGGCTTGACCTCCCTCCAGACGCTGTGTTTGAGCGACAACAAACTGCCGAAGCTCCCGGAAACGGTCTTTCAGGGCTTGACCTCCCTTCAGACGCTGGATTTGGGCTGGAACAAGCTGGAGCTCCCGGAGGCGGTCTTCCAGGGCTTGAGCTCCCTTAAGACGCTGGATTTGAGCGTGAACAAGCTAGAAAAGCTCCCGGAGAAGGTCTTCCAGCCCTTGACCTCCCTGCAGACGCTGAAGTTGCGGACGCACGCGCTAAGAAAGAACCCGTGGGTCTTCCAGCCCTTTTATTCCCTGCAGACGCTGAAGTTGGGAACAAAGCCCCCGGAAGCGCTCTTCCAGGGCTTGACCTCCCTGGAGACGCTGGATTTGAGCAGCAGCAAGCTGACAGAGCTCCCGGAGACGGTCTTCCAGGGCTTGACCTCCCTTCAGACGCTGGATTTGGGCTTGAACAAGCTGGCAGAGCTCCCGGAGGCGGTCTTCCAGGGCTTGAGCTCCCTTAAGACGCTGGATTTGAGCATGAACAAGCTGGCAGAGCTCCCAGAGACGGTCTTCCAGGGCTTGAGCTCCCTGGAGACGCTGGATTTGGGCTCCAACTGGGGCTCCAACAAACTGACGGAGCTCCCGGAAACGGTCTTCCAGGGCTTGAGCTCCCTTAAGACGCTGGATTTGCAGGACTACAACAATCTAGCAAAGCTCCCGGAGAAGGTCTTCCAGCCCTTGACCTCCCTGCAGACGCTGAAGTTGGGGATAAACAAGCTAACAAAGCTCCCGGAGGCGGTCTTCCAGGGCTTGAGCTCCCTTAAGACGCTGGATTTGAGCATGAACAAGCTGGCAGAGCTCCCAGAGACGGTCTTCCAGGGCTTGAGCTCCCTGGAGACGCTGGATTTTCGCGAGAACAAGCTGGCAGAGCTCCCGGAGACGGTCTTCCAGGGCTTGAGCTCCTTGCAGACGCTCGATTTGGGCTTGAACAAGCTGGTGGAGCTCCCGGAAACGGTCTTCCAGGGCTTGAGCTCCCTTAAGACGCTGGATTTGAGCATGAACAAGCTGGCAGAGCTCCCAGAGACGGTCTTCCAGGGCTTGAGCTCCCTGGAGACGCTGGATTTTCGCGAGAACAAGCTGGCAGAGCTCCCGGAGACGGTCTTCCAGGGCTTGAGCTCCTTGCAGACGCTCGATTTGGGCTTGAACAAGCTGGTGGAGCTCCCGGAAACGGTCTTCCAGGGCTTGAGCTCCCTTAAGACGCTGGATTTGAGCATGAACAAGCTGGCAGAGCTCCCAGAGACGGTCTTCCAGGGCTTGAGCTCCCTGGAGACGCTGGATTTTCGCGAGAACAAGCTGGCAGAGCTCCCGGAGACGGTCTTCCAGGGCTTGAGCTCCTTGCAGACGCTCGATTTGGGCTTGAACAAGCTGGTGGAGCTCCCGGAAACGGTCTTCCAGGGCTTGAGCTCCCTTCAGACGCTGGTTTTGGGCTTGAACAAGCTGGCAGAGCTCCCGGAGGCGGTTTTTCAGGGCTTGAGCTCCCTTAAGACGCTGGATTTGGGCTCCAACAAACTGACGGACCTCCCGGAAACGGTCTTCCAGACGATGAAGTTGTCCGGCAACAAGCTGGCAGAGCAAGTGGTTCACTGTGTTGAGGCCACCTTGAGCTGTCAGAACTGCAGCTGCGAGGCTTCTTGAGGCCACAATTTTTTGCGATGCATGGTGTTCCCTTAGTTGTTTTTTTAAAGTATCTGTATTTATTTGCCGTAATTCAGATTGCCTAGAAAGGGAATTGCACGCGTTTTCATCTTCTGCAGGGCCGCGCCTGCTCGTGAATCTTCTCAAAAGCCTGAGGCAACACGACACAACTGCCGGAGACGGAAACCTTCAAAAAAACATGTGGGCTATCGTCTAAACTCCTATTACCCCCTTAATATCCCCTACAGTAGTCCCCTACCAGCAATCCCCCAAAAGAACCCCTTTTTGAGGAGTTTATAGACTATGTGAAACAGGGTTTATATTACTGCTGTTGGTGAGTGTATATAAGGTTCCTTTTTAATATTGGTGAGTGTATATACCTGGTGTCCTTTTGGGGGTACAAGAAATATATACCCTAATCCCTTTTTGAGGAGTTTATAGACTATATAGCTACACAGCTCAGTGGCAACTCCAGGCCTGCGAAGCTCTCTGCTCCTCGGCCTTCCCGAGGTCATCTCTTCAAGACGAGACGCAGGATCCTCGAGTTTAGGGTTTAGGGTTTAGGGTTTAGGGTTTGGGGTTTTCGGGTTCAGGGGTCTAGGGGTTTTGGGTTTAGGTTTCATTTTAAGGATCCTCCGCTACTGGGTTTCCTGACTGCGTTTCACGGGAGACACGTTCAAGTAAAAGACTCACCTGTGAGAAATTCGAAGGGGATGGTCCTGCACTTGCCGAGCGGCTTTTGATGGCGATGATAGATAGAAAATCGCATGCGCACTTTACGTTTTTGTTCGAGGCAAATATGAGTTAACCCTAAGCCCCTAAGCCCTTAAGCTCCAAACCCTAAACCCTAAACCCTAAACGCCTAAACCTCTAGACCCTATGATACTGTTGTACCTGATATACCAAGTGGCCTAGCGGCAACCGCCGGCACTGCCATTTTGCGTTAGAGCTTAGATGGACTTGATGCGGATGTCCAAGGATGCCCAGGATTTTAAGCCTTAGCCGCCAAGCTCCAAGCCCGAAAAACTAAACCCTGAACCCTGAACCCTAAACCCTAAACCCTAAACCCTAAGCCCTGAACCCACAACCCTAAACCCTGGACCCTAAAGCCTAAACCATGATGATAGAAAGTCGCAGGTAGCTGTCCCTCTCTCCTACTAGTAAGTCTGATGTAGCACCTAGAAGGTACCGTGAACTCTTCGAAGCTCCGTTGCGCGCAGTGCTTGGGATTCTAAGGCGAACAGGATGACATCCTACAACAAAACGGAGAAATGGGAAAACAGAAAGTTTTTGGAGTCGTATGGCTGTCAAGTAAGTCGAATACAGGGGCCTTAGCAATTAGAATAGGGTTTTGGGGCCCATTACACGAAAAAAAACTGAAAATAAGGAACCCCTAAACTAGTTGGGGGTTCGACTTTTGGGGGCTCATGGGGCTTAGAGGATCTCTGGAAGTTTTTGAGCGCGGGGGCCGCGTCCCCGAAGTTCCTCAGCCCCAAGGCCTTTTTTGGTGTTAGCGTTTGCTTCCTAAACCCTAAACCCGAAACCCAAAACTCTAAACCCGAAACCCTAAACCCTAAACCCTAAACCCTAAACCCTAAACCCTAAACGCTAAAGCCTAAACCCTAAACCCTATACACCCGGGAACCGGCGCAGGCAAGCCGAGAGTCCAGAAATAGCTCGGTGGTTTCTCGAGATCGGCCGTCTCTCGGCTGTCACCTTTGGGACGGGGCTATAGGGTTTAGGGTTTAGGGTTTAGGGTTTAGGGTTTAGGGTTTATAGGGTTTAGGGTACGGGGGCAACCGAAAGGGAACAGGGAAAGAAACCAACCCTCAACAGTTGCCTAAATGGATTTCCCAGATCGAACCAGAAACAAGAACACCCACCCCTACGGGGACAGGATAAGGGAGAAGGGACGGGACTACTCCAACCCGTTAAACCCAACCCCAGGCGTACGTACTTTTTCAACAAAAGCTGACGGCTCTTGGCCATCTTGAGCCAAACAAGATTTCCGGGTTCATTGACCCTTCCAACCCCCAACACTAACTTCTTTCTACAATACCAGTTGCAGCTCCGCACTCCCCCTAGGATTTCCTAGGACACATTGGAGGTGCAGATCTTTTGGCCAAAAACTGCCATTAAGGCAGCAGCCAGCTGCTTGAAATGCACAATATGGTTTTACGTCATCCAGGACGAAATTATAGCACATTGGCTAACCCACTAACCACAGAGAATCTTTTTCCACCATGATCCTCTTATCATTGAAGACTCTTCGGCCTTCTTTACCACAAACCGTGGTCTTCGCTACGCGAAAAACTACTGACTTCTACTATCAGGGATTTCCATACCCTTAATAGTAACCACCACATTGTCAGCACATTGGCTGTTCCAGCGCGCCTGTCTCCAGAAAGAGAAAAACCATCCCTTCATCCATACCATCCAATCACTTCTTTTTCCGATTGTTGGCAATTTTGAGGTGAAGTTGCAGCAGAATATACTCCAGGTCCGAAACTGTAAGAACAGGATCCTGCACGCACCTTTGAATTGAGGATACCAATCCTTCTCTCTTTGCGTCCTCAATCGCTTGGCAAGATTGACCCAGCTCCGCATTCACAGTGGTAGACGCTGGTGCATCCGCATCAGATGGACGATCCTTTTCCTCAGGACCTTGCACCATTACCACCTCTTCCTTCTTGGGACTTTGACTTTTCTCCTTCTTCTTTGTCTTTCCACCGACATTTGACTTTGCGCGCATTTTCGAGGCTTTTTCCACTGCAGAGACCACCACATTGGATGATGATCCACCCTTCTCAATGATCGCCGGCATCTTCTTCGGCTTTGGAACCATGAGAGTGTAAGGATCTTCGATAGCTGCAGCTTTCCTCTTTTTTTTTACCTTTTTCATCTCCTCCTCAACGGCAACCTCCGTCTCCGAAGTCTCAACCACTTCTTTTTCTGCAGGAATATCCTTGCTGGACTCCCTTTCTAGGGACCTCTTTTTGCCTCTTTTGGAATCTTTCTCTTCTCCCAAATTGGCTCGCTCGTACCATATCCTCAGGTCATTGACCCATTCTTCCACCTCCGCGAGCGAAACATCATACGACTTCACTACTTCGTGAAGTTCCAGCACGGACAACATACCATTGGTCCACGAAACCCATTCTTGATCCATTTGGTCAGTATCTCCAGTGAACTTCAGGAGTTTGAACAATGGGTCCGCCTCTGCTCGAGCCAAATCTGGCTGGCCCTTGGACAGAATATCGCCTCCATCAACAGTTCCGTCATTTTGGTATCATCGTCATAAACCATAAAATCCTCCTCACCATCATCGAACTGTTCAGGAGAGATCTCCTTTTCTCCACCATTTGCACCAGAACTTCTCCTTGGACCATCCCTTGGGGGCGTCCTTGGAGACCTTGGCCTCTGTTCATCCAGCGGAACACCATGCTCGAAGACACACCTGTCACCATAACGACACTTCCCAGACCGAGCAAACTGGATGCACCTCACACCAGTTGCATCATGCGAGAACGCACAATCCTTTCCAGCGAAACAGTCTCTCCCTGCCACATAGTATTTGCACCAATACGAATGTAGCACCACATCATCTTCTGAATGGATGAATTTGCAGTCTTCACCAAATTTGCAGCGATCTTTCCCCTTGCTGAACCAATAGCAGAAGCCTTTCTTCCTCTTCTCCAAGCGCTCTGCCTCGTACCGATCCATAGGGCGATTCTGCTCTACATGAACATTGCCATGTACCTGGGAACTGCTCCCTTCACCCAAAGTGCTATCAGTATTTGATGCTTGGAGTACAGCTGGAAAACCTGGCCTTGGTCCTACCACCTTCATGATTGGTTTTCCGCCAGCTCCTGAGCCATGCTGAGACGATCCAAAAACATTGAACATCTTCGTGAAGGCCTTTCTAGTGCCAATCTTCTGCACCCTTTTGATTGGACGTTTCATTGCTCCAACCTTGCATCCAGATGCGTTCAAACGACACAACCTCCTATACCCAGCTCTATATCCCTTCTTCCAAAGAGCCATAAGAATTTTAGAGGCAGTAACATTCTCCACCTCTACCTTTTCCAACGGTCCCTCACTTCCCGGAACAAACCCATCCATATCTGAAGACCTTTCCATCTTTTTTGACACCACTTCGTCAAGGTAGTCTTCCGAGATCCAGGGTAAGTTCCTCTTAGAGGAAGGATTGTCATCATTGTTTGGTCCTTCACCAGGATACCCTTTTGTGCTGTCAAAGATCTTACCAGTAGTGCGGTCCTGCATAGAGAAATTAGACGCCACGCGGGAGTACACTGACCACAAGAAAATCCTTGTGTCCGCCAGTCTTGATGACCCACTGGATGTCTCCTCTTCCGGAGAAACTTCTGGCGCTTTGCCATCCCTTCCAGTGTCACCAATTGTCTCACCTCCAGCATCTTCAATGGGGATAAGGGATTCATTGGTCCCTTGATCAAGTACCGCATCCTCCGGTCCAAGAACTTCCAGCACCGCTGTCGAAGGATCCACTTCTTCATCAGCATCGTCGTCCATCCTTCTCCAGAGAACCTCCAATTGATCTGCACAAGTCGCCGCCTGAAGGAACTCCATCAACCGGGCCCTCCCGCGCTGCCAGAGAAATTCCGAAACCATCACTGACCCTTGGGCTCCGAGGGTAAGGAACGGATGAACCAATTTGGCTACCCTCGCCATAAGTTCAATGTGAACTTCCATGCCTGGACTGCGACTCCAATCATAGGCAATTGCCTCCATAGCAGTTCCAAACTTGTCAGTATTTTTGAATTCCCCTTCCAGACCAGGAGATAACAATGCACCCATCACCGAAAGAGGATAATTTCCCACCGCCGGCAAGCACGGATTGTCATGGAACGAATGATGCAAATCACCATAGTATCCTTGATCTCTCCTTTGAAAAAGGAGTGCTCCAGTCCCTAGCTGGGCATTCATTTCATCCACTTGAACCATTTCAGCACATATCCTCTGTGCCATGTACGCCATTGCTGGCCAGACGGAACGATCGGTAAGACCGCGACGCATAACCCAATCAGTTGTTGGCGACTGAATCAGCGTCCTTGGATCATACACCATAACCACCATCGCACCATCACCCATTGACTGATCAGCATCGTCCTCCAGTGCCAGGTTCTCATCCTGTTCGCTTGCACCCTCGGATGACATGCTAATAACCAAATTTCGATCCATCTTATTGGACCCTTTTTGGCAGTCTCTTTGCCCCACCGGCAACTTGCCAACTGCAACCTTCCAATAAATCCGAGTCAGAAGACCTTTAACCAGCAATTGCTGAGGGTCCTTCTTCACCGGACAAACATCCAATATCTTCGCACCATCACCACGGAGTTCATTGCTCCCACCTTCTCCTTCTTTTTGGTCAGTCTCCTCGCCAGAAATTTGCACTGCTCCTTCCAGCGCCGTCTCCTGTCCAGCCACTTCTTGCCCAGGAAGAACTTGAGCGCTTTCAGATACATTCACCTGTCCAGCAACACCTTGCCCAGGTAAAACCTCATCCGTGGAGCCCACCGCCAGCGAACCAACCATAACTGAGCCATCCCTTGCTCTTTTTTGAGACTGTTCAGTTCGACGAGAAGGTTGTGGTAGCGAAAAAACTTGTGAAGTCACTTCTTGGCGGGTCTCCCCCCGCGACGCTTTGTCGCGCCCTTCGCCAAGGTGAACCGATTTTTTCTGCCCGTCATTGGGGCCTGAAGAACCACCCAGCGGAACATTGCCACGAATCGCAGTTCTCTGTGAATCCCTTTCTTGCAAAAAGATTTCCCTCATGCGTTGCGCGGCATTGGTCTCCTCCTCGCTTGAATCGCTTGAGGAAGCGGCATAAGAGACCAAAGCCTCCGCCTGTTCATCATCATCCACCACATCTGCCCACGCTCTGCTGAACCGATACGACAACCCACCACGAGGCTTCAGTTCCAGTGGCTTTGGCTTTTCCACCACTTCCGCCGGTTGCACTCGTCGTTGTGAACGAGAGCGTGGCACCTGTCGCACCTGTTTTTTATCCAGCAAGGGCCTTCCCCTTCTCACAGGGTTTGATCTTGACCGATACTTTTTTGTTGGCGGGTTCACCGGCGGCATTCCAACCCCCACCAACTGCAGCTTCTGTACGCACAGCGGAGACCTCTGCGCAAGCGTCCAAGCATCACGGTACCTGACCTTATCAAAAAGCTCCCGATAGGAGCCTCTCGGCATGGTTTTTGCACCGGAGCCTTCAGCTTCACGCACCTGAGTGAGGGTTCGCGCCGCCTCTCTTCCAGTTCCTTTGCTCCCAGAAGATTGTTGTACCCGTACAGATGCATCGGAAGGAACTGCTTTTTCCGGTCCTCCCGGACGATATCGGACACCACCAACCAATTGCAGAATTTTGCATGCTGTCACTTTGTTGATCCCTTTGTCAACCAAATCTTCCACAAAGATGAACTCTTGCAAGTCCGACACATTGGTCACACCAAGTGTAATCATCACCTCACTTACATGAGGGGTATACACCCAAAGGTGTTCGTTGCGAGCCATCCAATTTTCAATTGGCTCCTCCGGATTTTGAAGCCGAGTACCAGTGGATTCAGCCACCGAATTCTTTTGTTCATCAGCTTCTGCTTCATCCAGAATACCTTTTTCACCTTCTTTTTGTGACACATTGGTCATTTGCAGCGCTTTTGGTGCTGAGGATGATGACGATTCAACTCCTCCACTCGCAGGTGGCTGAAAAGTGCTCCTGTCCGAAATCTCCCACCCTCTCTCTTTTTCAAACCGGACCTGATTGGCCACATGTACCAAGTGTTTCAGGTGCGCCAGCCGCTCATCTGACATCTCGTCGTGAGAGTACTTGCAGAAATTTAACCCTTTCCGGCACCGTCCTCTGATGTAATAATCGAAACAGCACTGGTGGAACCCCGCGTCCCTTAGTGCCTTCCTGGAAGCATTGTCCCAAGATTTGCCGGGCTCCCAAGTCCCTTCCAATGCTATGTCATCGTTGTGAAGATACCTGCATGTAGTCCCATATTTACAACCACCTTGATTGTAATACAGAATAATACAGACACAGACGACCTTTTGGCTCACCCGACGTAGGTTCACCCTTTGATGCACCTTTGCCAAAATTGTACTTGGCCCGGAAGGCAAAAATCCTCCCGCTCCTGCTGTGCCTCATCCACTGTACCTTCCTCTGTGGGAGGGTCACCGATGTTCCCATCCTCATCTCCAGCTTCTTGGCTGTTCTTTGGCTCAGTTGATCCTCCTTCTGGCCAACCTTCACCATAACGACGATGCTCATAGGGACACCCATCACCATTGCGACACCTTCCCTTATTGAAGAACTTGCACAGCTTGCTGTATCCAGGTGACACAGTCTGTGGAGTCATGTAAGCCTTTTTGTACTGGTCAGGATCCATGTAGGCTTCCATTGGCTTGTTCTCCCTTTTGCTCATGGATTGCACTGCACCATCAAGCTCCTGCAAAAATAGCTTGGTGTCCAACCAAAGCGCGTTCCAAAACTCATCTTCCCCTTGATTCAGCACCGTTGCCACCGCTTCACCCACAACTGGTCGAGTAAATCTCCTTTTTCTGCATGCCAGTTCGAAAAGCGCGTTGTGGTACTGTTTTCGGGAAAAAGTGGTTAACTTTCCCAAGCCTGTGCTTTCTGTACCATCAGGCTTCCAACCATCATTTTGCAAGATGCCATACGCGCGCCGAGCTTCCGCATTGAGGAATGCATGATCTGCAACACACTCCTGTAGCTCTTCCATTGGGCGACCCAACAGCATCCCAGTGATTTTTCCAACATAGGCCTCATCTTCGTTTCCATTCTCAAGAAGAGCTTTATAGATCTTTTCTCCATAAAGTTGCCTTTCCTCTCGTTCTTCTGAGGATAACTCCTGTACCACAAGCCCTTCATCGGATTGCTCTTCCTCCTGTTTCCAGTCCCATTGACTGTTGGAATCTTGGTACCATTGACCAGCATACCATGAATCTGTCCACCACGTACTCCAGCCGCTGGGTTTCCATTTACGCAGCGTCGAAGAAGAGTCCTCCTCGTCCTCTTCCAAAACCAGAAAGGTGTCCAAGATTATGGTACCATCATCTTCCACTCGTTTCACTGTTCCATTGACAGTATCACCAAATTTGAACTGATATGTGTTGTTCCCTTCTGCAGGAACCAATACATTCACATCACCATGGTCCAAAAAGGCTCCATACCCATTGATGCAGCGCACTAGACCCATGATCTCATCTCCCTCTTGATAGCAATGTTCCCCAGGTGATTCCAAGGCTCCTGCTCGGGGCACTTTCTTTGCATGCTCTTCAGAAACCATCTCTGTATCATCGGCTCCTGGCGCATCCTTTGTCTTCACCTTTGGGTCACACTGCTCGTCCTGCTCCACGAGTCCCACAGGCTCATCTCCTTTGTGCTCCTGGATTTCAGGACCTCCCTTTTTTTCTGCCAAAGGCTTTGCCTCATCTGCTGCAGTTCGCTCGGTGTCGACTTCCGGCGAGCTTCCAGACGGCAATACTTCTCCCTTCATGGGAGTGGACCCATCATTGGAGTCTTTTGTGACGCCTTCTGCAGCAGGCAAATTTCCTTCCACTGCAGGGCCATTGAATTGCTCATCCACGGCAGGTACATTTTCTTCCACCGCAGGCTCCTTTGGTTCCATGGTTTCCAAAGGGGAATTGTCACCATCATTGACCACAGCTGCCTCATCGGCTCCGGTGTAGCCCTTGCCATTTCGTTCCTCGCAGCTAACTTCAGGTTGCACCAGTGCGTCCACCTGTGAACCTCCATCATCAGCTGCTGCGGAGACCTGCGCCCCATTGTTGCAGTCGCCCGTGGAACGTGACACCATATGCACCTCAACCCGTGCTTCTTCCGCACTCCAGGTACTATCTGGCGCATTGACCCGCGCATCATTGGCGCTCCAGGCCTCATCTTTCAGATCTTCCGTGTCTCCAGCTATTCCAGAAGCTTCTTTTTCCCCTTGAATGGCAGGATTCTTGGCACCAAACGAAGAGACCTCCTCAGTCGTAACACACAACTTTTTCCCTCCGTCTTCCAAATCTCCAGGACCACCTTCCTGAACGACAGGTACCACATCCACCACTTGCTCTTCTGCAGCCGACACAGTTCCGATCTCCACATTGGGCATTTTTTCTTCTGGACCCACCGATTCCACCGCTGCCACACCCTCAGAAAGCGCTTCCATTTCTTCCCGATCCAGATGTTGAGCTCCAGCGATGTCTGCTCGGTTTCCAGGAATCCCCTCCCCATCAGGAGAACCCGAGGTCGGGGCGTCACCACCAGCCCCAGGACCGCAATCCCTGAAAGTAGAGGAAAAATCTTTTTCACCTACACTATTTACACTACCCTGGAATGCCCTCGTAGACTCAGGCGTCGGAGTAGAGGATGAAGAACCCAGTGCAGCCTCCATTTCCAGCTCATTGCCCGAAGGAGACCCAACCACCTCGTCACTCTTCATCTTTTCACCTACAACCGGCAACGTCCACTTGCTTTCCTGCGTATCCAGGCAGTAGTAATATTGTCTCCCATCTTCATGAAGGTGCCATTCCCACGTTGTCCCATCGCACGCTTTGATCAGATGCTCATCTTTCCGAAAACCATCCCTTTCAGAGACTTGACGCATCTCATCCTCTTCTTCTGACAACTGTCGCAACCTTTCAGCCTCCATCTGTAAGATCTCCTCCTCCCCCATGGCGTATTCAGCAGCTGGTGCAGCTTCAAAGCTGTCCGCACCCTTCTGTTCGTAACCGCTTCCACCACCTTGGGAACTCGAAGAGGGATCCCCTTTAATCTTGTTCAGAGGCCTCCTGGCCGCTTGCAGCACTTCTCCAATCAGATCGGTCTGAGACCCTTGGTCTACCATTCGGCCCGAAGTCGAAGTCGACGGCTGATACCCATGTTTTTGCAACACTCGTAAAACAGTCACCTCCATTTCACGATCTATACCACCAGTCACGTCCCAGTTCCTTTTTTCACCAGGCTTTGGCGATACAGAGACAGCACGTCCTTCAGCTTCAGCATTGCTAACCATATCCACATTGGGATTCATACCCACATTGGGGTTTTCCGCAACCAAGGCTTCTTCCAGATGTTCTTCAGCACCGGGAATCACCTCTTCCAGCACCGCTCTTTCACCCAGAGACTCAGCTGCACCATTTCCAGCTCCACCATTCTGTCCACCATCCGAGGAAGGTTGGAGCCATCGCTTGGGAGAAGGCATTGCTTCTTGATCCCAAAGATCTTAAGACAACACTCAGCCGCAGGGAACCTAATTTGGGCTCATAACCTACGGGGGCAACCGAAAGGGAACAGGGAAAGAAACCAACCCTCAACAGTTGCCTATATGGATTTCCCAGATCGAACCAGAAACAAGAACACCCACCCTAACGGGGACAGGATAAGGGAGAAGGGACGGGACTACTCCAACCCGTTAAACCCAACCCCAGGCGTACGTACTTTTTCAACAAAAGCTGACGGCTCTTGGCCATCTTGAGCCAAACAAGATTTCCGGGTTCATTGACCCTTCCAACCCCCAACACTAACTTCTTTCTACAATACCAGTTGCAGCTCCGCATAGGGGGTTTAGGGGGTTTAGGGGGTTTAGGGGGTTTAAGGTTTAGGGTTTAGGCTTGGGTGCATTTTGAAGCTGTCTATAGGACTGTCGGATCTCCTTAGTCTTGTTGAGTCCTCGGCCCATAGCTTTAGGGTTTAGGGTTTAGGGTTCAAGGTTTAGGGTTTAGGGTTGAGTGCCTCAAATCTAGGAACCCTCAACCCGAATATGCCCTGGAGGAGCTACAGGGTTTCAGGCTTTTCAGGATCACCGATTGCTGCGTGTTTCCTTACGGAAGGCCTGCCGGCAGCTGCTGGGGCGAGCTGCGCGTGGAGGACGCTTCTTGGCCCACGATGGCTCATGGGCCACAGATCAGTAGATCAGTTTGGGTTCGGCTGGGTTTTGATGTCTGCGTGGGGTTGCGGATCCAAACTTGCTGTGGCCCTGGAGATACCAGCCTCGAATTCAAAGGCTGCTATGTAGCCCCTTTAAAACCTCTCAAGATGACGTGAGTTCGTGAGCTTTGGGCTTCCGAGAGTCAGAGAAACCGCAGCTGAGAATCTGCGGGATGAGTGTAGATCCACAGATCCAAGCAAACCCTCCAAGCACATAATCAGACCTGAGATTCTGAAGTCATTTCAGATGCAACAACCCCTTGTACCCCCAAGCCTCCCAGACTCCAATGCTGCGCGGCCGAAGAGTTGCCAAGAAGTGCATTGTGCTCTGGACGTCGGTGTTCAACTTGGTACTTTGTAGCTCTGCAACCGAGTGGTGTAGAAGAGGGAAAAACACATGCAGAGGACAATGGGCCAACCTGCTAGAATCTGACTGGAGACTCGCAAGTTATACTGGCGAAAGCGGCATCGACTACTTTTACGACTGGGACAAGGATGGAATTCCTGACATAATTCATGTTGAGAGGAGCCCCGGAGGGGCAGCAGTCATACGTTACTTTCACCATGCGGGCCAAAACAACTTGAATGTGCAAGTTGGGAATTCAACGCCCGATGGCCTCAAGCTCGCATCATGGGAGTCCTGGCAGTTTGTCGACACCGCCGATTGGAAACACGAGGGGCGCTCTGGAGTGCTTTGCTGCCACAAGCGCAGTGATGGCCTGGAGGTGCTGGCATGGGTGGACAATTTGGCCCTTCAAGGTGGAGGAATCTGCGGCAGCCAATCTGGAAGTGAAGTGCTTGTGGCATTTGGGAGGTCATCAGGGACAACCCGTTGCCAAGTTCCCTCTGCGGTTGACTGGGACCATGATGGACGTTTGGATTTGCTCCTGGGTTCACCTGACGGGCACGTGCGCTTCCTTCGACGCCAGGTAGACGACACTCTAGAAGAGCAGGAGCTGCTCGCCGAGCTGGGCAGTGCAGTCGTGTCGTTGCAGGCAGTGGACTGGGACGGAGATGGAGACCTTGACCTTTTCGTGGTGACTCGATATCAGATCTACCTCTGTGAACGCTTGTCTACGGGCCACTTGCAGTTGCTAGCTGGAGCAGAGCTGCCAGGCCAGCTGAGAGTTCCTCCGACCAATGGAGCCTGGTGGAGGCACAGCTTCGCCGACTGGAACGGTGATGGTCTCCAAGACATGATCTCCTGCGCCGTGAAAGGTTTCTATCATGCATGGAGCGAATGCACGCTGTGGCTTCGCTCGAAGGAGTGGCTCGGGAAGGAACTTCCCATACCCAATAGTGCCTTCAGTCGAATGGAAGCATACAAAGCAGACAACTTTTTTGTACTTGATTGGAACGGTGACGGCAGCTTAGATCTCTTGATGAGCGCTGACAATTCGCTCCATGTCTATACTCGATTGAACAGCGGGGAGCTAGATGGCATGCCCACGATGATTGAGCAACCTTGTGGCAGACGCAGACGCGATGCATTCCGTCTTTCGTTTGTCAAAGACTGGGACGGTGATGGCAAGCCGGACTTGATTTGCGTTGCTCGAAACCAAAGCGTGGCTATCTCGAAGCAGTCGACAGGCTTTTCGTTTTCCGAGCTCTCCATTATAGTTGATCTTGCCTCCTTGGGCGTTGCCGAGACGTGGCCAAACGGCACTTGGCGCTATTACTTTCGCGCTGCTGTGTCAGACGTGATGGATTGGAATGGTGATGGCTTGCAAGATTTTCTTCTCACCTCAGGTGCCGTGCTGCTGCAGACAAGAATGGCGGGAGAAATGTTCAAGATTCTGCACAGCGTTGTCCCTGGAACGAGTGTCTTGGATGGAAGCATTTTGAAAGCTGCCGATTTCAACAAGGATGGACTGCTAGATGTGGTCATGGTTGCCGAGGCGAAAGGACAGGCAACTGTATTCTTGCAACTAAATGGGTCCCTTGAAGAAGCTCAAACTCTGAAGTTCCAGGCAAGCGCACGAAGGAGGATACCCCCTCGTGCAGTCCAAGTCGTGGATTGGTATGACAGTGGCGTTGCAGATGTGCTGATAGGAGATGGATTTGGACATTCTCACCAGGGGGTAGATACACTCATTGGCATCTCCATCAGAATGCTTTCAAGTAGCTGCGTCGCCAAGGCTGCATGCAACTATGCTGGCGTTTGCAGCGACCGCACCAGTCTGTGCAGGTGCGATGAAGGCTACATTTCGAGCGGCGACTGCGCTGCGTGCGCTCAGGGCTATTTTTCCAGCGGCGCCCCACTCCAGAGGCAGTGCCTGCCTTGTGCTGGCCGATGGAGTGGCAAGAGCTGCTCTGGAAGAGGCACCTGCTTTGACGATCTTTCGGCAAAGTCACCTGGAAGTTCTGACTACAAAGCTGGCAATGGCTCCTGTGCTTGCAATGATGCACGCTTCTATGGGACAGACGAGAGAGGCCTACGATCCTGCAATCTCGGAGAATGTGGAGCTTGGCAGCAGGAGGTGGGTGGCCAATGCAGGCCCAACCTGAACTACCTGATCATGTTGCTCCTTTTTGCGGCGCAGGTGTTTGGCATGTGGATGTTGCTTTATCCAGTCGTTGCTGGCAGTCCCATGGCCATTGAGGACATTTCGCTGGACTCTGGAGTTGTGGTCGTGACCACTGCCTCGTCTCATGGCTTGCTTCGTCGGCCCGTGCTGCCAGCAAAGGTTCGCTTCTCTCAAACGGGTCATCCTTTGTTGGACTCCAAGGCCTTCTATGCCAAGCCAATGCACTCACAGAAGAATCGATGTGTGCTGTTGGAAGCCCCGGGTCGTGCCATGACCCGCAGGGCAGATGCTTCAATGGGATGGTTGATGATCTCACGTACCAGGGTTGCGCTTTGTCTTGGCTTCTTCATGCTCCCTCTTGGCCTCCTGTGCGTGGCTACAGGCGCCCTAGCCTTGTGCTTGTACATCTATGCTGGGCTCCACAACTTCCACGCCGCCTGCGCTGTTGGGGTGACATTCACACTGGCAGCAGCAGCGCAGCTCTGGAGACGGCTGTCCCTCCGGACATCGCTCCAGAACCAGCTTGATCACTTCAGGACCAAAGTGGGGGTTTAGGGTTTAGGGTTAGGGTTTAGGGTGTAGGGTGTAGGGTTTAGGGCTTAGGGCTTAGGGTTTAGGGTTTAGGGTTTAGGGATTGGGGTTTTTGATCATTTCAGGACCAAAGTGGCGAGTGTTCCACCACTTGAATGCCCACGCGGAGCCGATCGTGGAATCACAACTGCAAGGTTGTTGGAGCTGTGGCAGGCATTTGAGGTCCATATTCGAGACAGAGACATGTATTTTGTTGTTGCAAACCTTGTGAAACCCTTGACTTCTACCTGCAAGCTCTCTTACGTTGAGTATGTGGGCCCGGCCCAGTTTGCGTGGTTTGTGAGCCATTTCTGGGGTACCCCCTTTTGCCATTTCAAAGATGCCCTGCGCCATCACACCAGATGGGTCGGGGAGAAGCTTGATTGTGCATATTGGATCTGCTCCTTCAGCAATAACCAGTGGGCTATTCAAGCAGAGCTTGGTTCTACCTGCGAAGAGTCGTCATTCTTCCTTGCACTGAACAGCCAGAGCTGCAGAGGAACTGCAATGGTTCTGGATGAGGAGGTCAAGCCTCTCACAAGGTCGTGGTGCTTGTTTGAAGTGCTTCAGACGCGACTGCTGAAAGAGCGTCGCAGCGACTACAGAGGCCTGTCTCTCTGCACAAATTCCGGCGTCTTGGGTCATGGCTCGGGTTTAGATGTGGCGCTGGCAGTTGGCCGGCACTTGACGAGTTTGCGGTTGGAGGATGCCAGTGCCTCGGAGCCTGCGGACAAGAAGATGATCGATGAGAGGGTGGAGTGCATGGCTGGTGGCTTCGAGGCCACGAACGAGTTTGTTCGGGTGACCATTCGGGAGGCCCTGGAGTTGGCGGAGGCTTCCTTTCAAGATGACCTGTCAAAGGTGGTGGCCATGCTGAGTTGAGTCCCAGGACATCCTGTGTGTCGCAGGTTGAATCCCAGTTGCCTTGCAAGCAGCAAGAGTCACATAGAGTCACATCGACAGACCGTGGCGTCGAGGCGGCCCGCTTAGAGTGAAAGGTTTAATTAAGGTCAGAATGGTACGGGCTCAAGTCATCTAGCGTCTCGGGCTTTAAAGCTTCAAGGGCTTTGGGGCTCTAGGAAGAAGCAGAATGCCCGCGAAAGGGTCATGGCAGCACAACATGTGTCCTCAGCTCACCGAAGTTTTGAGAGTTGAAGCCTGCAGGAGCTTCGCAAACAATTAGTTGCACAGGAATGGCCGCCGAAAATAGAGTGAGTAGCGGCTAACGCGTTTCAAACTCTTCTTCTCAGCCGGGGGATGCTCCGTTCTTTACGTGGCACCTGCTGAAATTACCCAAAAGATGTCCGAACGCGCAGATCGAGAAGTGAGGCAGCCTCGCATTGCCTGCAAAAGTGCGCACCATGCTTTTGCGGAGTTGGGTTTGTCCCCAGTAAGCTATGGGTTAAATCAGTTGACTATTGAGGTCCCCTAAGCCCTAAACCCTAAACCCTAAACCCTAAACCCTAAACCCTAAACCCTAAACCTTAAACCCTAAACCCTAAACCCTAAACCCTAGCACCTAAACCCTAAACCCTAAACCCTAGACCCTAGACCCTAGACCCTAAACCCTAAACCCTGGATTTGGGATAGCGAATGGATCTGAGTGGAGTTCCAGTCCAGTCTCCGGTCCAGGTCCACCGTGGCCCCTGTTTCCCAAATGGGTATTTCCCAAAATAGGGGTGCCCCTTTTATGCCCCAAATAGAATGGAATCCCCTTAACGGGAACCGGTGCCCCTAATTTCGGAAACCCACAATGAGGAATCGCAAGCAGTGTTGCCCGGAAAGTTTTCCATTATGGAGAGAGGAGGCCTCCCGACACCCCCTTTCCCTCCCGGGGCTTGCTGGGCACTTGGACTCAGGCTGCCAGGAGGCTTGGAGCATCTTCCCCCCCTTCGGAAGATGTCTGCGCTGCTTAAAACGGAGGTGGCGCGGAGTCGGGTACAATTTTCATGGGAGTGTTCTGACAAAATGCTGTACTGGTAGTCTAGTTGCTAGAGTTCTAGAGACTCAAGAAGATTAACCGAGCTACATACAGCAAAGAAAGACTCACTCTAGAGCAAGTTCACAATTTATAACTTTGGGTGTTGAGTCGATCTACTGGCGAGTATCATATACAGCATCATATGGTATAATGCATTTTTCAGCTGGATGAGCAAAGAGGAACTGGCCTGTGAAAATTGAACTTCAACCGACGTGATCGCCGTACATTCGTCCCATCAGCCACAATAGCCGTTTGAAGTTGCAGCATGAGGGCAAGGCGGCCAGGGCATGCCGATACAATATGGTGCCCTGGCTTGCGCCGGCGCCCACGACAGGTCGCCCGAACCCAAAGTTTGCGATCTCGGCCTACAGCTGCAGTCTATATGCACCACGCCTACATGCAAAGAAAGAAGAGTTGTCTGAGCACGCGGCAAAAGTTCACACACTCAGAGATAATGCATGTAACGACATATGTGGTACAAGGCCAGAAATGCAGATGCACTTACGTAGCTGCATGCTTGCACATAGTGTGGTAGACACGCCGGTAGACAGGTGAGCAGCTGCGTGGGTAAGTAGACGAGCAGCTTCTATGTTCGTGCCTAACCTGCGCTTCAAGGTTTTGATGTGGTTTGCATGCAGCCACGCATACGGATGTTGCATGGACGCATACTCTTGCTCCTGAAGCCTTTCAGTCCTGCGCATGTCTCGCAAACGTCACTTCGGAATCTCATCTGTGAAGCGCAAAGGTTGTTGGGTGTTACCACCTGCGCTAGAAATTTTGCTTGGGTTTCTGGAAGACTTGCTTTTTGCATGTGCTTACTTGGATCCTCTGATTGGCTTGGGGACTCTTGAGCAACCTTTTCTAACAGTCCGCCAAGGTTTTAGCATGGTTTCCTGTATTGAGGAGTGTTTGGGTCAATCGGAAGCACAGGGCAGAGATGCTTGGTGAGAGTGACCTGGGTTTTATGCACCTACAGCCCGCGTTGCTGAGCAATTTCACGGCCGCGGTGCTCCTAAGGAGCTCGAGAGTTCGGGCCGTCTTAGCATGAAGAGCCAAGGGCATCGGGACCCGTCTTGTGGCAACTGCCACACAGAGGGGCGATGTGCCTCCATCGCAGAAGGTGCTGCCCGCACATCCCAGTTCTTGCTTCTTTGTCTTGGGAAAGAGGCTTCTTACAGCCCTTACACCTAGCAGCTAGCCTCATCATCACCATCCCAGGTGAACTCCAGCAACTAGGAAGTATGAAAACTACCTCAACTGTCACCATCTGTTGAGACAAAGAGCTTTGAGTTTCCGCCCCGAAAATACTTAACGTAGGAGCCTCGGAGGGTATAGGGTGGATAGGGTTTAGGCTTTAGGGCTTTCAGAATTATAGCACAACACGCGTGAGAGGTTCCCGCTCCTGCATTAGTTGGGATTTTGCCACGTGGCCCTCTGCAATTTTGCGGCAGCTGAGCGTACTCACCAGGCAAAGCAGCACCTGGCGGCGGCTGAACAACGAGGGTCCCCGAAACCGTTGGGGGGTTCAGGGCTTGGGGCACAGGCCATTTTTTTTCGCAATCTCGTTTCACCTAAACCCAACCCCAAACCCTGAACACTGCGTCACTCGTAACATGGTCCCGTCGGCATCCTCAGACTGCAAAAAGATGCGCAAGGCTCCAAACAATAGTTCCCCCCCTCCCACCGCCGAAATCTTCTTGTTTGTCCCACCATACCATGTTCTTCTGTATCGGGATGCGCTTAAGGGTGAGTACTGTCATTTGGGTCCGAGGACTTCTCAACTCGTTGATATCCGTGGCGGCGAGATGTTGTCAGAAGCTGGGCAGATGGGACAGCTGAGACGATGTACAGCTTAGCAGCAATTTCAACAAACCCTTGTTGAGGTTCTGATGCTGGTCAAGGACTTGCCTCTTACACAGGGCATGGTCCAAGATGCTGTAAAATGGTCGGAGTGAAAAGCCCGTGGATGCTGGGATCTGCTGGGAAGATGAGATACGGAGCCCCATATAGAGGGTGTAGGGTTTAGGGTTCAGGGTTTAGGGTTTAGGGTCGTGACCTGCGCGTTCGTGCAGCTTAGTGCCTTCGGTGCTGCTGAGTCCATTTGTACAAGTTTCAAGGTGCCTGGGAATTCAGAATACCAGCCCCTAAGCCCGAAACCCTCAACCCTAATCCCTCAACCCTACAGCTGAATGTTTCCTTTAAGTCGCCGCGATCCTACGTGCACGCTGGTCACACGATGTGCAGGTGCAGCAGCGAGGTCCAGGAAAATAAGGGTCCCACATGTTGAAGCTTCCCGCATTCCAATTCTCATCAAGTCCATATGGAGAGCCTAAACCCTCAACTCTAAGCCCTAAGCCCTAAACCCTAAGCCCTAAACCCTGAACCCTTAAACGCTGGCCATGCGCCGTGAGCTTCCGGAAAGTTACAGCGGGACAGCTGGTTTAATGTGGGTTTAGGGTTTAGGATTTAGGGTTTAGGGTTCAGGGTTTAGGGGCCACAGCCCTTAACGCCAAGCTGTCTTCTTCAGAGCAACGTGGGTTCAAGAATGGGAGGGCGTAGTTGTCCGGTCTCCCACCTGCCTTCCTGCTGCGGGCTTTGAGCACAGCAAGGCATGGATGTTAGACCCTAAACCCTAAACCCTAAACCCTAAACCCTAAACCCTAAACCCTAAACCCTAAACCCTAAACCCTAAACCCTAAACCCTAAACCCTAAACCCCGACACCCGAAACTTCCAAAACACTGACAGCCCTAAAGCCCAAAGTTGCAACCTCTAAGCCGACAACCCCAAGACCACAGACCCCAGCAAAAGTTTGTAGGGATTTGGGTTTAGGGTTTTAGGGTTTAGGGTTGAGGAGTTCAATTCTTTTCTGAAACACCCCAAAAATAGAAGATCACGCCGTGTGGTACCCTTATAAGGAAGAACAAATTGATGTTCTTTCCCTTTTCTTTTTTGAGGGGGGGGGGGTGCTTAAGCAATTAGTAGTTAGGGTTTAGGGTTTCGGGTTTAGGGTTTGGGGGGTTCCGGGGTTCCGGGGTCTGAGGGTTTAGGGTTTAGGGTTTAGGGTTTCGGGTTTAGGGTTTAGGGTTTCGGGTTTAGGGTTTAGGGTTTGGGGTTTAGGGTTTCGGGTTTCGGGTGAAGGATCCAGGGTTGGGTCTGCAGAGGGGCTCTTGGGTTTGGAAGTCCAGCGCAGCGGGTCAGGGGCTTCAGAACCGTGACTGGGTCCCCCTGGGTTTAGGGTTTAGGGTTTAGGGTTTAGGGTTTAGGGTTTAGGGTTTAGGGTTTGGGGTTTGGGGTTTGGGTGAAGGGTTTCGGGTTTTGTTGGGGGCTTGATAGCTGAGTAGGTAACCTTTAACCCTTTGCGGTTCTCCGAATACTGTTGTGCTTTAAAAATCGGAAAAAATGCGACCCCCCTACCATAGTTGGTGTCCTACCATAGTTGGAAGGTTAACCTTTTTTGGCCCAGGGTACTCCGCAACTTTAGCAACTAGGGGGGGGGGGAGTCAAGGGAATTTGCAAACAAGCCACGCAGCTCTGGATCTGGAAGTTCAGGGTTTAGGGCTTAGGGTCTAGGATTTTGGGGTTCAGAGGTGTTTCCACAACAACCTTAGCGGCCAGCCTGCACTTGGTACAGTCTGCTGGAGATGGTCAAGCTTGTATTCTTCGAAGCCCTTAAACTACTAGTTGCTTGCCCACCAAAAAATAAGAGATATTCTTCCTGCTAAGGGTAAGGTCGAGATTTTTCTTTTGTGTTTTTTGTGGGTTCTTTAGCAAATAGTAGCAAGGATCCAGGTGGTAGGCTTGAAGGATACGGGTCCGCGGCTTGACGATTGCTTTCTGATTACGTTATCTGACCTGAAGTTCCTGCGCAGCAGCTCAGTGTTTGGAAACCCTAAACCCCAAACCCCAAACCACCAAACACTGAACCCTAAACTCCAAACCCCAAACCCCAAACCCTGAACTCAAACCCTCAACACCAATTCCTACAAACCTCAATCAAGCCCCAAACCCTCAACCCCAAATCCCAACCCCCCAAACCTCCGCTTTTATTGCTTTGGTGGGAGGTATAGCTAAACCCCAAACCCTGAACCCCAAACCCCAAACCCTAAACCCAAAACCCCAAAACCCTAAACTCCAAGCCCAGCGCGGTGAGGCATGGTCTTGACCGGAACCCCCACGGCAGCCGGCCAGGGAGCTGCAGGCAGCGATTTTGTGCGGCCTGGGGTTTAGGGCTTAGGGTTCAGCAGCTCCGGATCGAGCAGTTTTATGTTGAAGTTTATTTACGGCTCTGATATAACACCCACCCACCCACCCAGAGAATCCCACAACATTGAGAAAAACAAAATACAAGTATCTTCCAATCATCTCAGTTTCGAAGGCCTAAACGAACGGACACAACAAACACACTTATTATGGGCCTTAAACCACGGGCCTTAAACCACGAATTTTGGGCCTTAAACCACGAATGATGGGCCTTAAACCACGGGCCTTAAACCATGAATTATGGGCCTAAAACTACGGGCCTTGACCACGAATTATGGGCCTTAAACCACGAATTCTGGGCCTTGAACCACGAATTGTGGGCCTTAAACCACGAATTGTGGGCCTTAAACCATCAATTGTGGGCCTTAAACCACGAAGGTCATTAAGGTTTAATTTATTATATGAAAGAGAGGTTTAGGGGTTGAGGGTTAGGGGTTAGGGTGGGTTTAGGGTTTAGGCCAGTTTCGGGTTTAGGGTTTAGGGGTTGAGGGCCTTGACAAGGTTCAGGACTTGGAATGTAGGGTTGAAGAGGGTCAGGGTTTAGCGTTCAGGGTTAAGGGTGCTTAGGGTTTAGGGTTTAGAGTTTACGGTTTAGGGTTTAGGGTTGATTTAGGGGCATGCCTGGAACCCTCAAGCCCTGACCCTCTAAAGCCGTAGACGCCGTGCACCCTAAACCCTAAACCCTAAACCCTAAACCCTAAACCCTAAACCCTAAACCCTAAACCCTAAACCCTAAACCCTAAACCCTAAACCCTAAACCCTAAACCCTAAACCCTAAACCCTAAACCCTAAACCCTAAACTGCCGAGAGCGCCGCTGTCCATTTGCATGGGGCGCTCGATGGGCGCTTTCGTGGCTAGGCAGGGCACCTTCCATTTTACTCCGTGAAAGCTCCAAGAAGCCTGCGAGCCACTGACAGGCTCCATGAAGTTCGGGAGGCCCCACCCTGCTCTTTCTCTGCAAAAAGCAAGAAAGCCCCCCTTGAGGGGGGTTTGGGGGGTGAACCCTAAACCCTAAATGAGAATAGTTTGGGTGGTTGGGGTGGGACTACATGCTAACGCAAGCGAGCGGCCCGGGTGCTTTTAGCACCAGCGAGCTTCCCTTCTACACACCCTAAACCCTAAACCCGAAACCCTAAACCCTAAACCCTAAACCCTAAACCCTAAACCCTAAACCCTAAACCCTAAACCCTAAACCCTAAACCCTAAACCCTAAACCCTAAACCCTAAAACTCTAAACCCTAAGACCCTAAACCGTAAGCCCGAGAAGCCCTCGAACTTGTGCGTGCACATCAGGGCCGGGGGCCTCCCTGAGGACATGGTCGCATCCCCAGAGCAGGTCTTAGATTTAGGGTTTAGGGTTTAGGGTTTAGGGTTTAGGGATTAGGGTCAGAGCAGGTCTTAGGGTTGTTTATTTGGAGGTTCCGGGCTTAGGGTTTAAGGTTTCGGGTTTTGGGTTTAGGGTTTAGGGTTGGGTTTAGGGTTTAGGGTTTAGGGTTTAGGGTTTAGGGTTCAGGGTTCAGGGTTGAGGGTTTAGGGTTTAGGGTTTAGGGTGTAGGGTTTAGGGTTTAGGGTTTAGGGTTTAGGGTTTAGGGTTTAGGCTTTAGGGTTTAGGGTTTAGGGTTTAGGGTGCATGGGGGATTTGAAGCAGCAAGTTGCTCCGCAACTGTCAAATCTTGATCCGGTCTTGTTGTGAAGGCCTAAGCCCTCCCCCCGCAAAGCTTAAACACCCTACACCCTAAACCCAAAAACCCTGAACCCTAGAAAACCTGAACCCTAAAACCTAAACCCCAAAAACTGAAGCCCGAAACCCCGTACGCCTGAAAGCCGAAACCAAGGCCCTGCAGCCCTAAACCCTGACCCTGAAATCCTCGAACCTAAGCCCGAAAATCCTAGCCCTGAACCCTAAACCCTAAACCCTAAACCCCTAAACCCTAAACCCTAAACCCTAAACCCTAAACCCTAAACCCTAAGCCCTAAGCCCTAAGCCCTAAACCCTGAGACCAAGGCGAGGTGGCCGGCCAACCGGGCCCGGCCACTCGCACGCATCGCTACGAGGTGCTTCCGCGGCATCAGGATGATTAGGATTTAGGGTTTAGGGTTTAGGGTTTAGGGTTTAGGGTTTAGGGGTTTCGGGTTTAGGGTTAAGGGTTTGGGGTTTAGGAGGGAGGGCGCAGAACTCTCTTAGGATTTGGGATTTGGGGTTTAGGGTTTAGGAGGGCGCAGAACTCCACCGAAAGCTCTTGGGGTCTGGCGTTTAGGGTCAAGGGTTTTTTGGGACTAGGGCAGACCCGGTCCAGTCCAGATGTGTGTCCTACGTAGAATAAGGGGCGGCCCTTAAAAGGGATTCAGAGGTCCCCCTAATCCTATCCCCAGTGTAGAGAAGTCTACAGATGCAGGTGATGCGAGCTTCGTGGATGCTGCCTCTGCCGGGGCCTTCGCAGACATCCGCAGGGTCGTTTGTTGAAGGAGGTTCCCTAAACCCTAAACCCTAACCCTAAACCCTAAACCCTAAAACCTAAACCCTAAACCCTAAACCCTAAACCCTAAACCCTAAACCCTAAACCCTAAACCCTAAACCCCAAACCCTGAACCCTAAACCCTAAACCCTAAACCCTAAACCCCAAACCCTAAACCCTGAACCCTAAACCTTCATCCCCAAACCCCAAACCTGTTGGACCTTACTTCTCTCCTACTTAGTGGGCAAGGGAAAGCGCTCCTTAGGTTCGGCTGAGGGCTGTGGAAGCAGAAAGTCTTTAGGATTTAGGGTTTAGGGTTTAGGGTTTAGGGTTTAGGGCTTAGGGTTTGGGGTTTAGGGTTCAGGGACAAAATGGTCTGAAAGGGCTTCAATAAAGTGCAAAGAGACCAGATGCGAGATTAGATCAGCCTCGGGTCTTGTCCACCTCACTGGAAAAGGGCTGAGGGTTTAGGGCTTAGTGTTTTTGCAGAGCGTCGACATTCAGTTGAGATCATCCGCGTGTCCTCACGTGGTGTGGATGCATTCGGGAGAGGCTACATGGTGCGTTTATCCTGAGCCCTAAACCCTAAACCCTAAACCCTAAACCCTAAACCCTAAACCCTAAACCCTAAACCCTAAACCCTAAACCCCAAACGCTAAACCCTAAGCCCTAAACCCTAAACCCCGAACCCTAAACCCGAAACCCTGACTCCGAGCCTCCTCAAAATTTTGTGCGTGCCGTCTAGCCGAAACCCTAGAACTGTGAGCCCAAGCGTCATTAGGCCGTAAGCCCCAAACCTAAACCCTCCGCCCGAAACCCTAAACCCTAAACCCTAAACCCTAAACCCTAGACCCTAGACCCTAGACCCTAAACCCTAAACCCCTAAACCTTAAACCCCAAGCCCTACGCACAAAACACCGCAAAGCCCAAGCCCAGCAAACGCGGAGGCTTCGACCCGTGGGTTAAGAGCGGCCAGGGCCCCATTCAAGTTTGGGGTTTCAGGGTTTGGGGCATTAGGGTTTTAGGATTTACGGTTTCGGGTGGGTAGGGGTTCAGGGTTTAAGGGCTTCTGGGTCGCTGAACCCTGGATCCTGCACAACAAAGACCCCTGAACCCTAGGCCCTAAACCCTAAACCCTACCCCTAAACCCCTAAACCCTGAACCCCTGAACCCTAACCCAAAAAAAACCCTAAACCCTAAACCCTGACCCCTAAGCCTCCTCTGTGCTTTGCAGAGCCAGGCCTGCAATGCCTCGCCTCACGTATTCAGTTCTCCAAGCCCCAACCAAACCCCAAAAACTTGAACCGCCCGAAACCCTAAACCCAAAACCCAGAACCCTAAACCCCAAACCCTAAACCCTAAACCCTAAACCTAAACCCCAAACCCTAAACCCCCAAAATGATTCGGCACGGGCTGGGGGGCGCAACTCCTGGCCCAGGTCCGCCTCTCCCGTATCAATCCTGCCGCATTTCCGCAGATGGAACGTCTGGATGCGACTTGCCAAGATCGGAACCCCAAGCCCTAAACCCTAAACCCTAAACCCTAAACCCTAAACCCTAAACCCTAAACCCTAAACCCTAAACCCTAAACCCTAAACCCTAAACCCTAAACCCTAAACCCTAAACCCTAAACCCTAAACCCTAAACCCTAAACCCTAACCTAAACCCTAAACCCTAAACCCTAAACCCTAAACCCTAAACCCTAAACCCTAAACCCTAAACCCTAAACCCTAAACCCTAAACCCTAAACCCTACCTAAACCCTAAACCCCTAAACCCCTAAACCCCTAAACCCTTTACCCTAAACCCGAACTCGAAACCCTTCAGCCCTTGAACCCTAAACTTTAAGCTTGAAACCCTTGAACCCTTGAACCCTTGAACCCTTGAACCCTTGAACCCTTGAACCCTTGAACCCTTGAACCCTTGAACCCTTGAACCCTTGAACCCTTGAACCCTTGAACCCTTGAACCTTTGAACCCTTCAACCCTTCAACCCTTCAACCCTTCAACCCTTCAACCCTTGCACCCTTGCACCCTTGAACCCTTGAACCCTTGAACCCTTGAACCCTTGAACCCTTGAACCCTTGAACCCTTGAACCCTTGAACCCTTGAACCTTTGAACCCTTGTGAACCCTCGAACCCTTGAACCCTTGAACATTTAGAACATTTAGGACCCTTGAACCTTTGAACCCTTGAACCTTTGAACCCTTCAACCCTTCAACCCTTCAACCCTTCAACCCTTCAACCCTTCAACCCTTCAACCCTTCAACTCTTCAACCCTTCAACCCTTCAACCCTTCAACCCTTCAACCCTCAACCCTTTAACTTGGGATGTACCCCCTTATATTAACACTCCTTAATAGGGATTCTAAATATGGGGTACTATCAACCCGGTTTAGGACTGTTGGTATAAGGCGGAGCATCCCACCCTTCAACCCTAAACCTTGTCTTGCGTTCGGCCCAACGCAGCTCCTACTGGGAGTTTTTCTAAGGGTTGAGTGTTTGGTTGCTTAGGGTTTAGGGTGACTGTTTGGGGGTTTAGGGTTTAGGGTTTTGCGGGTGTAGTTTTTGGGGTTGAGCCTTTAGGGGTTTGAGTGTTTGGGGTTTGAGTGTTTGGGGGTTTAGGTTTTCGGGGTTTGGGGTTCTAGTTGTTGTTAAGAGTCAGGCCTTCAGGGGGGGCTTTAGGGGTATTCGGGGTAGAGGGTTCTGGATGCAGGGTTTCAGGGCTTCAGGGAGTTTTCGAGGTTAGGGCTTTGGGTCCTTTCAGGGGCTTCCGGTGGTTGAGTGTCTTTATGGTTTAGGGCGTCAGTTGGGGGCCACACGCTGAGGTTTCATGTTTGCTAAAGCTCTAGGCATTGAATCTGAACCCACGCCCTATATTCTAAACACTAAACCCTACAACCCCTAAGCCCCAAAAACCCTGAACCCTAAACCCCCAGCCCTAAACCCTAAACCCTAAAAACGCGAAACCCTAAACCCTGAACCCTGAACCCTAAACCCCAAACCCTGAAACCTCCCACTCCCCCTGCTGAGGAAGCCAGAACGTCCTGCGAAGCGGGGGAGGCCGCTTTTGTTAGAGGGGCTTTAGGGGCTTAGGGGGTTTCGGGTTTATGGGCTAGGGGCTCCAGAATCTTTAGGGGCTTTAGGGGCTCTTTAGGGGCTCTTTAGGGTTTCGGGTTGCGGGTCTATGGTTTAGGGTTTAGGGTTTTTTCTTTAGCGGCTTGAGGGGCTCAGGGGCTTTCGGGCAAAGGATGTTCTAGGGGTCTCGGGGTGTGGGGCGTTGTAGGGTAAGAGGCTTAATTAGGGTGTTCTAGGTTAGAGATGGAGGGCCCCTCGGGCTGCCAGGAATTCCCAGGCTCTGTGCAGCTTTGGCGATGGGTCTAGTTTGTGGCTTCGGCATGGCGGTTCTTGCCCTGAACCCCAAACTCTGAACCCCAGAGCCCCCGAAAACTCTAAGGGTTTAGGGTGTTGGGTTTAGGATTTAGGGTTGAGGGTTTAGGGGTCAGGGGTCAGGATTTAGGGTTTAGGGTTTTAGGGTTTTAGGGTTTACGGACATGCTATTCCCCTCCCAAGCGCTTCAGGCTCTGCTGAAATCGATCATAACCTCTTGGAGTCTAGAGCTATCGTCATCCCCCAAAGAACCCCGAAGATCCCTCGATCCGCTAAGAAGCCCTAAGCTCCCTAGACAAGCCCGAAGCTCTCTCAGCTTCGTTGCCTCCCTAAAGGCCCCAAACCCCAAACCCCCTAAATCCTAAAGTCTGTTTTTCGTCAGCCCCCCTGAGCCCCTAACCCCTTAAACACTAAACCCTGAAGCTTCGCAAACCCCTAGCCCCCCAAACCCAAAAACCCTGAACCCCCAAACCCCCAAAACCCTACACCCCTAAAACCGAAGCCTAAACCTCCTTAACCCTGAGCGCAGAACCCAAAAGAGCCCTAAACCTCAAGCCCACCTGTAAAGGAAGCCCTGACCTCCTCATGTGTAGAATCTTAAACCCCAAACCCCAAACCCCAAACGCTAAACCCTAGACCCTAAACCCTAAACCCTAAACCCTAAACCCCAAACCCTAAGCCCTAAACCCTAAACCTTAAACCCTCAACCCTCAACCCTAAACCCTAAATCCTAAAAACCGCAGGAGGCGGACCCCGCACCTTCGATGCTGATTCAGGCAGCTGTTGCACGGGGGTGCAGTGTCGGGATTGGGTGTGAAGACGACCATTTGCTTCAGAACCCTAAAAAAAAAAAAGCCCGAAACCCTGAACCCTAAACCCGAAACCCTAACCCCTAAACCCTAAACCCCAAGCTTGGCGCCCCGACCCCCGTCCATCGAAATCCCTCAGCCTGCCAACCCGACACCCGCAGTCGCCTCAAACGCTACACCCGAAGGGTTCAGGTAGGGCTTATGGTTCCTAACCTCCTTTAAAGGGTTCTGATGATAAGGGGTATATGAGGGGTACCCTTTCAGGGCCCATACGAACAACTGCCCTTAGAGTTTCGGGTTTATGGTTCAGAGCGCTGTTTCAAGGGTCAGGGATGGCTTCGAGCCCCCCAAACCCTAGATCCTAAACCCTAGCACCCCAAGCCCTACACGGTGAGTTCTCCAAACTACGGTCCCATCTTGGGGTACCCTAAATAAGAGGGGCCGCCTTAGAATAAGAGAGCTGGGTTTAGGGTGTAGGCGTTGTTGTGCTTGGTGATTGTGTATATGGTTCGTGAACATATGTCGTTTGGGGAATCCGGGGATCAAAACACCTTTAAATCCTAGACTCTTCTCTATGCCTGTCTCCTGTGACCCTCCAGCTTCGTGCACACCTGAATCCCAAACATGAGCCCTGAATCGTACATCCCACGCCCTACATCCCAAACCTGAAGCCCTAAACCTTGAAAGCCGTAAACCCTGAACCTTGCAACCTTGAACCCACTTAATGGGTTCTTTTTGGGATTTAGGGTTTAGGGCTCAGGGCTGGGGATGTTGGGTTTAAGGGTTGGAGTTTAGGAAAAATTGATTTTGGGCTGCATCTCGGGCTTGGGCCATTGAATGCCGGGTTCCGGGTTTTTATCTGGTGGTTTAGGGTTTAGGGTTTAGGGTTTAGGGTTTAGGGTTTAGGGTTTAGGGTGTAGGGTTTAGGGTTTAGGGTTTAGGGTTGTTGGGGAGCTGTATACTGAAGAGATGTGTTCGACAGGAGGAGGCTCAAGCCCTCTGCAAAGGGCCCTCAGCTCAATCCATCAATCCAAAGCCTTTAAACCCTCACCCCTAACCCCCCTAGACCAAAACTCCTGTGGCCCGGAGCCTAAGCCTAAACCCTAAACCCAAAAAAACCCCAAACCCTAAACCCCAAGACCCCCAAACCAAAACCCCTCCATCCTCTGTCCCCCATGGCGCCGCCCGCGGAGTCCATTGAGCCCCCGGGCCCTTGGCCGCCCTTCCGGCGCTCGACCTCCGAGGGCTCCGCGCAGCCCAGGTGCTGCGTGGTGCAGCGCCCGGGCTTGAAAAAACCCTAGGCCCTAAACCCTAGACCCTGAACCCTAAACCCTAAACCCTAAACCCTAAACCCTAAACCCTAAACCCTAACCCCTAAACCCTAAACCCTAAACCCTAAACCCTAAAACCCTGAACCCTAAACCCCAAGCCCTGAGCCCCCCAAACCCTAAACCGCAGAAATTCTAGACGTGTAGAGAGGGGTTCTAGTGGTTAGGGGTGGTTGCGGGGTTCAGGGCGTTAGGGTTTAGGGGTTCAGGGGTTTAGCATCTCGGGTCTAGGGTGTTAGGGCGAGGCAGGAGTTTCGTGTTTTGTGGTTGAGGTTTAGGGGTTTTGAGTTTAGGGTTTAGGGGTTTTGAGTTTAGGGTTTAGCGTTTAGGGTTTAGGGTTTAGGGTTTAGGGTTTAGGGGTCGAGGGTTTAGGGGTTTTGAGTTTAAGGGTTTGTGGGGTTGAAGGGCTTGGTTTTGAGGGTTTCGGGAGGTTGAGGAGCTGCAGGCTCCGGAACTTCTGCCGAAACCCTAAACCCTAAACCCTAAACCCTAAACCCCAAACCCCAAACCCCAAACCCCAAACCCCAAACCCGAAACCCTAAACCCTAAACCCTAAACCCTAAACCCTAAACCCTAAACCCTGAACCCTGAACCCTAAGCCTTAAACCCTAAACCCTAAACCCTAAACCCTAAACCCTAAACCCTAAACCCTAAACCCTAAACCCTAAACCCTAAACCCTAAACCCTAAACCCAAAACCCAAAACCCCAGCTCGAGACTCAGGACGCCGGCCTTCGGTGACGAGGAGGTTGCGCACCTGGGCGGCAACGTTGCAGGGCCTTAGTGGCTTCGGGGTTGTTCTTTTCGCCTAAACCTGGAACCCTACAAAACGCCTAAAGCCCGAACCCCGAACCCCAAACCCCAACCCCTAACCCTCATCCCTGCACCCTAAACCCCAAACCCCATACCCTACTGTACACCTACACCCGCAATTTTTGGTGTTCGGAATTGCTGGGGTTGGACGCCGGCACTTTTGGGAATCCTTGAAGCGACAACCGGAGAGTTTGGGGATTAGGGCTTTGGGGGCTGGCTGAGGGGGTTTGCGGCTTGGGGCCTTGGGGCTTGGCTTAGGGTTTGGGGTTCAGGGGTTATTGCAAACTTGCGGCTGTTGGGGGCCTCGGGCTCTCGGTTTTATAAGTGTAGGGGTTTGGAAGTTTGTTAGGGACTCAGGGTTTGGGTTCAGGGAACCCCTAAACCCTACTCCCTAAACCCTAAACCCTAAACCTCAACCCTAAACCCTCGTGAGGCAGTGGAGACAACATGCCGTGCTTGAGCTGCAGAAGCGCCAGCAGAACTTCAGTGGCTTGGGATGATTCAGAGCAGCAGGTTGAGGATACTTGAAGAGTTACTAATAATGGCCCCTTGGTAATTCTACTTCAATTGCCCCGGCCCCGATATTAGGTTGTTTAAGGGCTAGGGGCTTGGGATTCAGGATTCAGAAATTCACGTCGGGCTCAGAAAGGCCAAGAGAGTGAGAGAGAGATGGAGACAGACAGACAGAGAGCTCGGTGCCCGGAAGCCCTATCTCCAAGCCCTAAATAAACACCTGTCAAGTCCTTAGCCCCAGAACCCTAAACCCGAAACCCGAGATCCTAAACCCTAAGCCCTACACCCTAAATCCTAAACCCTAAACCCCTAAACCCCAGGGTCATGCGATCTTTCTACAGGTGATGCCGGAGCTTCGGTCAAAAGTATGCAGCTCAACCTACCGACTGGACGCTGTGACCCTGCTCCCCAAGAAACAGTGTCTCCTACACAAATCTTCCAAGCTCAGGAACCCTAAACCCTAAACCCTAAACCCTAAACCCTAAACCCTAAACCCTAAACCCTAAACCCTAAACCCTAAACCCTCAACCCTCAACCCTCAACCCTCAAGCCTCAACCCTCAACCCTCAACCCTCAACCCTCAACCCTAAACCCTAAACCCTAAACCCTAAACCCTAAACGCAGGCAGCCGAAATGTCTCCACGATCTCCCTGCCCGAGTCCCGGGCCTCCTCGGCAAACGGATTCCGGTCCGCGGCCGCAGAGGTGGTGCCTTGGACGAAAGGGATTGGGGTTTAGGGTTTAGGGTTTAGGGTTTAGGGTTTAGGGTTTAGGGTTTAGGGTTTAGGGTTTAGGGTTTAGGGTTTAGGGTTTAGAGTAGAGAAGGAATATACAGGGAATATGCCTACCAGGGCAAGGGACTCCTGCTAAATTCTTGGGGTTCCTGTTTGGGGTTCCCTTTAGGATCCTGTTTTCGGAAGCCTCAGGTCTTTCTACAAGCGAAGGCAGTGAACCCACTCCCTTTCTGAGGTATCCCCCCACCCCCCCCAAGCTGGATCCCTAAACCCTAAACCCTAAACCCTAAACCCTAAACCCTAAACCCTAAACCCTAAACCCTAAACCCTAAACCCTAAACCCTAAACCCTAAACCCTAAACCCTAAACCCTAAACCCTAAACCTAACCCCTAAACCCTAAACCCTAAACCCTAAACCCTAAACCCTAAACCCTAAACCCTAAACCCTAAACCCTAAACCCTAAACCCTAAACCCTAAGCCCTAAACCCTAAACCCTAAACCCTAAACCCTAAACCCTAAACCCTAAACCCCATAGTGCGAGGGGTTGGGGAGGCTCAGGGTCGAGGTTTCTGGGGCCAGGATTTCGGGAATTGGTGTTTAGGGGTTTTAGGGGGTTTCGGGGCTATAGGGGTTTTAGGGGTTTTTCGGGGTTTTTAGGGGGGGGTTTAGAGGGGTTTAGGGGGGTAAAGGGGTTTCGGGTTTAGGGTTTTAGGGGTTTAGGGTTTAGGGTTTTTTTGGGGGTTTGAAGGGTGTAGGGTTTAGGGGTTTAGGGGTTTGCGGTTTAGGGTTTAGGGTTTAGGGTTTAGGGTTCCTGCTGAGGCGCGCTCGTCGGCCCGGTCCAGGCAGCCCCTGTGGCCCTCCATGCCCACTGTGGAGATGCATGGCGAGGACTTCCCAATACTTCAACACCCCTACGCCCTCCCTAAACCCTAAAACCCTAAGCCCTAAACCCTAAACCCTAAACTTTAAACCCTGAACCCTAAGCCCTAAACCCTAAACCCCAAACCCTAAACCCCAAACCCTAAACCCTCTAAACCCCAATTGGATCAGGAGTTGACGCACCAGCACGCTGCTCACCACAGCTTCGCACGGCGAGCATGGCGGCCGAGGGTTTGGGTTTGGGGTTTAGGGTTTGGGGACCCGGGGTTTGAGGTTGCCCTGGACCCCTAAACCCTAAACCCTAAACCCTGAACCCTAAACCCTAAACCCTAAACCCTAAACCCTAAACCCTAAACCCTAAACCCTAAACCCTAAACCCTAAACCCTAAACCCCTAAACCCTACCCTAAACCCTAAACCCTAAACCCTAAACCCTAAACCCTAAACCTTAAACCCTAAACTACCTCCAAACCCCTCTACCAAAGACCTCGCGGAGGTGGTCGATGCAGGGTTGGCTCCTGGCGATCGCCATCGGCGTCTGCTCCTCACTGTCGGGCGCAAGCCTTGACTACGGCGTTCAAGGCGGACCTTAAGGGGAGTTTTGGATGGAGGGGTTTAGGGTTTAGGGTTTAGGGTTTGGGATTAGGGGTTTAGGACCTTAAGGGGAGTTTTGGATGGAGGGGGGTTTCCCGCGGTTTGCTTTTGGGGGCTTCCTGTTTGTTTGTTGTGTTGTTGTTTTGGGAGGGGGTGAGACGAGGTTTTAGGGTTTAGGATTTCGTCGGGTTTGGGAGAGGGTGTAGGCAGGTTGGGGCGTTTAGAGGGTCGCTAAACCCTAAACCCTGAACCTACACCCTAAACCCTAAACCCTAAACCCTAAACCCTAAACCCCAAACCCCCTCAAAGCCCTTCCCCCCCCCCCCCCCCCCCCCCCAAACGCCCACCAGGGCTCTCATCGCTGCGCTTCGGGCTCTGCGAATCCTCGTTTTGGGTGCCATTCCGGCATTGCCCCGAGGATGGCGTCGAGCCGACTGGGGTTTACAGGGTGTTTTCGGCATGGGGTTTCAGGGTTTAGGGTTTAGGGTCAGGGTTTGTGTTTTTTTTTAGGTTTTTCTAGAGGGTTCATGCAGGGTTTATACAGGGTGTATGTAGGGTTTATACATGCTTTCGAGTCTCGCAGATTCTGAAGCACCTTGCCAACCACAAGCTCCTTCTTAGAGGCATCAGGTCGGTACAGCACCAGGGCTCCAGCGATCATGGCACCAAACTTGCCTTTAGGCCCAGGCAGGGGAGCAGGGCTCTGCCCGCCCACTGATCGCCGCTCAAGGTCGGTGTCATCGACGAAAACAGGGTTTATCTCGAGGCTTCATGTAGGAGGCTTCAATGTAGAGTTTATAGGGTGTGTATATATATATATAGGGCTTATACTGTGTCTATGACAAAGTCGTTGAGCTGGAGCGTGGAGGTTCGGGTCTGTGGCAGAAATACAGCCTCCCAAGTACGATGTTCCTTTGTATATCGCCTAAGCCCTAAACCCTACACCCTACACCCTACACCCTAAACCCTAAACCCTAAACCCCAAACCCTAACCCCAAAACCCCTAAACCTCCCAAACCCTAAACCGCCAACCACGCAACCCCACAATCCAGGAGTCGTGGCACTACTGGGGGACGGGGCTCAAAGGGTCAGGCGCTCAGGATGCAACCTCCGGTAGTTTGTGCGTTTAGGGTTCTCAAGGGTTCGTAAGGGTTCTTAAGGGTTCTTAAGGGTTCTTAAGGGTTCTTAAGGGTTCTTAAGGGTTCTTAAGGGTTCTTAAGGGTTCTTAAGGGTTCTTAATTAAGGGTTCTGAAGGGTTCGTTAGAGTTCTTTCAGGGTTCTTAGGGGCTCTTTCAGGGTTCTTAAGGGTTCCTAGTGTTCTTGGGGTTCTTGGGTTCGTTCTTGTTGTTGCAGTAAGGGCTCTTTGGGGTTCGGAGCTGGGCTAAGGCATTCTATTCCTGGAGACCCATCATCTGGGTTTAGGGTTTAGGGTTTAGGGTTTAGGGTTTAGGGTTTAGGGTTTAGGGTTTAGGGTTTAGGGTTTAGGGTTTAGGGTTCGGGTTTAGGGTTTAGGGTTTAGGGATTTAGGGATTTAGGGATTTAGGGCCCCATGCGCCGGATTCAAGATAGGGCTCATGATTAGACATGCCCCCCAAACCTAAACCCTAAACCCTAAACCCCAAACCCTGAATCCTTGACTTCGTTGAACACCTAAGCCCTGAACCCTGCCTATAGTACCCCAAGCCCGAAAAGCCACGGACGCTTGAACCCCAAATCCTCAAATCCCAAAACCTTAACCCAAAAACCCTATGTAAATCCTTGAGCCCGAATCCCTCACCAAAACCCTAAAACCCCAAAGCCCTAGAGCCCTAAACTCCAAACCCCTAAACCCGAAACCCTAAAACCCCAAAGCCCTAACCCCTAAAGCCGTAAAACCTTATAGCCCTCAACCGGAAACCCTAAGCCCCAAGCCCTACATTTACCCTTTAATATAAGGGATGAAAAGGGTACCTCATTCCCTTCATCCCTACTAAGAACCAGCCAGAAGAAGCTGCATTCGGGGTTTCGGGTTTGTTGGGTGGCATCGAAATCCAACACGCTCCGAAAAGCTCCAAAACGGGTTTAGGGTTTAGGGTTTAGGGTTTAGAGGATTCGAGGCGGGCGGGTGGGGGACGGGGTAAAGAAGATGGGGTGAGGAGAGAGCCAGCGCCTATGCCTATGCAAAGGGGCCCCACACCTGCCCGAATTTGGGGCTTGCGGGCTTCAGGCTGAAGTGAAGTGTTGTTGATACGGCCATGGCGATCGCAGAAGCTAGTTCAAGGCCTCTTCGTTGTCACTGTCACCAAGATGCTCCGCGTTTGGGGGCTCTCCGGTGAAGAGCTGGCCTCCTTGAACGAGGAGGAGTTGAGCGACGTCGCTGCCCTGAAGCTCCACTTGCGCCAGCTGCACGGTTTCCCTGTGTGCCTCCAAGAGCTCATGCGTGGTAGCACTAGGCTGGACGATGCCATGGTGCTGGACCAGCCATTGGAGCTGCAGCTGTTGCTCAAGGCCTCCTTGGCGCATGCAGGGATTGAAAAAATGACAGCAGCAGCAGAAGAGCTTATACACGCCGCCGCAAACGGCCTTGCGCAAGTTGCCCACTTGCTTGTGAAAGCCGGTGCTGATGTGAACTTCAGGGAGGACAATGGCCAAGTGACGGCTCTGATGTCCGCATGCCGCGGGGGCCACTCGGAGAGTGCACGCTTGCTAGTGGAAGCTGATGCAGACAAGGACTTGACAGACGAGAACGGCTGGACAGCTCTCATGCTTGCATGTGACAGAAGGCACTTGGAGATTGCACGCTTGCTTGTGGAAGCCGGTGCAAACAAGAACCGGACAGACGACGAGGACGGCTGGACGGCTCTCATGTTTGCATGTAGCAGCGGACACTTGGAGATTGCACGTTTGCTGGTGGGAGTTGGTGCTGACAATGACTTGACAGACGACGACGGCTGGACAGCTCTCATGCTTGCATGTCGCCGCGGGCACTTGGAGATCGCACGCATGCTGGTGAAAGCTGGTGCTGACAAAGACATAACTGACGATCGTGGCCGTACAGCTCTCATGCGTGCATGTGACAACGGGCACCTGGACATCGCGCGCTTGCTGGTGGAAGCCGGTGCAAACAAGAACTTGACAGACGTCGAGGACGGCTGGACAGCTCTCATGTTTGCATGTGACCGCGGGCACTTGGAGATCGCACGCCTGCTAGTGGAAGCTGGTGCTGACAAGGACTTATTTGACGATCGTGGCAGTACAGCTCACATGCATGCGTGTGACAAGGGACACGTGGAGATTGCGTGCTTTCTTCGGGAAGCTGGTGGCGACCGGGACTTGACAGGAAAAGACGATGTAGGCCCTAACACACTAAATCTAAACCCTAAACCCTAAGCCTTACGGCCTAAACCCTACAAACTCTAAGCCCCAAAATGATGGGCCCGCGCAGGGTCTTGTCGTTCAGGATACGACAAGGCCAAAAGTTTAGGTCGACCCAAGCGCTTGGACACTTGCTTGGACATTTCTCCACTTTCCGGGTGCGGACGGCCTCGCCTAGCTTTCGCGGCATTTCCAACTACCTTGTGGAGCAAGCAGACCCTTAGATTCGGATCACATATCCCCCTACTCTACAACAAACCCTTTTTCCCATCCATAGTATAGGGGTCGGAAGAATTACTAAGAGTATTCCCTTACAGTCCTTTTATAATTTATACTACAAGAACCCCCAAAACCCTCTTCTAATTATTAAGGCCCCTATATTAGACCCTAATTTTAAACCTTAAGCCCTGAACCTTTCGAGGCTCACTCGTCCCTAAACCCTAAACCCTAAACCCTAAACCCTAAACCCTAAACCCTAAACCCTAAACACTAAACCCTAAACACTAAACCCTAAACCCTAAACCCTAAACCCTAAACCCTAAACCCCAAACCCCAAACCCTAAACCCTAAACCCTAAACCCTGAACCCTAAACCCAAACCCTAAACCCTAAACCCTAAACCCTAAACCCTAAACCCTAAACCCTAAACCCTAAACCCTAAACCCTAAACCCTAAACCTAAACCCTAGCCCTAAACCCTAAACCCTAAATTCCTCAACCTTGGCAGCCCCAGGTTCTGCTTCAACGTGGGCTTCGGCACTCTTTGGGAGCCTTTGCGGCGCTTTCAGGGTTCAGGGTTTAGGGTTTAGGGTTTGGGGTTTGGGGTTTAGGGTTTAGGGTTCAGGGTTTAGGGTTTGGGGTTCAGGGTTCAGGGTTTAGGGTTTAGGGTTTGGGGTTTGGGGTTTAGGGTTTGGGGTTTGGGGTTTAGGGTTTAGGGTTTAGGGTTTGGGGTTTAGGGTTTATCCTAAACCCTAAACCCTGAACCCTGAACCCTCAACGCTAAACCCTAAACCCTCAACCTCGAAGGCTGCCGGGTCCGCCCTCCTTGTCTACGCCTTCGCTCCATCGGCGGCCGGCTCCGGGATTCCTGAGGCACTTGGGGGTTTACACAGAGATAGGGTTTAGGGTTTAGGGTTTAGGGTTTAGGGTTTAGGGTTTAGGGTTTAGGGATTCCTGAGACGTTTGCGAACGACAGCGGATTCGGGTTTGGGCGTTTTTTTGTGGTTGTCAGTGTTTTTTGTGGTGTTTTCAGGGTTTTTCGGGATTTTGGGGTTCTCAGTTTTTTTTTAGGTTTAGTGTTTTTTTGTCAGGGTTCAGGGGTTCAGGGGTTTCGGGTTTTTGGTGTTTTGAGGGTTGTTAGGGATTTTAGGGATTCTACTTTTTTTGTTTCGGCTTTGTCGGGTTGTTAGGGTTGAAGGTATTGGTTCAGGGTTTTGGGTTTTGGGGCTTTAGGCTTTTGTTTTTAAAAAAAGTGTTTAGGGGTTTAGGGGTTTGGGGATTTCAGGGCACGTTTCAGAATTTTAGGAATTGTAGAGTTTTTGTTTTTTGGGGTTTAAGGGTTTTGGGTTTGGGATTCATGTTTTCGTCTGAAGGCTTCAGGAGTTTAGAGTGTTGTGTTTTTTGAGGCGTTTTAGGTTTTTTGGTTCTTCGGGTTTTTGGGGCTCTTTCGGGTTTAAGGGTGTAAGGGGTTTCGGGCTTGGGGGTTTTGAGGATTTCAGGGTTTTAGGGTTTCTGGCTTGGGACTTTTGGGAGATTTAGGGTTTGTACGGTTTTAGGGTGTAGGGGTTTAGGGGACTATGACGTCTTTGGGGGTTGTAGGGTTCAAGGGCTCAGGGTTTTGAGCTCTTTTGGGGGGGTTTGGGGGTTTCAGGCTTGGGGTTTTGGGGGGGTTTTAGGGGTTTAAGGTTTCAGGGCGTTAAGGTCACTTGTTGGGGTTTCTCTTATGGTCGTTCATGTGCTTTTCGGGTTTAGTTTGGTGGTGTTCAGGGCCGATTCTGTCGTCTATTCCTTAACAAGTTCGAGTTTAGGATTGAGTTTGGTGTGGACGGATGAGGGCTCAGAGGGGCCTAGGGCCCACATCTTTATGATTTCATTGGATTATGAGATTCGTGTACCATTCTTTTTCTAGGCACCAGAGCAGGCCCATATTCAGACCATTTTTGGGCTTAGATTCCCTTTTCACAACCAAGCGTGCACCCATTTTATTCCTCCAGGATACTCTTGGGTTTAGGTTGCGCGTTTTGAAGTTTCAGACTATTTGAAGGCCCCAAGACCCCGAAACCCTGAAGTTGTTCCACGGGTGAAGAAGTTTTAGGGTTCTTCAGGGAGGCAAGGGAGGTATGTAACCCAAGGTTCCCTAATAATACTCCCCACTATTCCCTAAGGCTCCCTAAGCTTCCCTAAGGTTCCTAATCCCCAATCCCTAACCCTAACCCTAAACCCTAAACCCCAAACCCTGAACCCTAAACCCTGAACCCTAAACCCTGAACCCTGAACCCTAAATCCTAAACCCTAAACCGGACGGGGGGCTCAGATTTCTTGGATCTTGGTATCCAGGAAGACTTTCTTGGCGCCAGGGCATGGAGGGGTTGGGGTTTAGGGTTCGGGTTTAGGATTTAGGATTTAGGGTTTGGGTTTTGCGTTTTAGGGCTTAGGGTTTTAGGGTTAGGGTTTAGGGTTTAGGGTTTAGGCTTTACGGTTTGGGGTTTTAGGGGTTTGGGCTTTACGCCCCAAGCCCTAAACCCACTCTAAACCCCATCAACTGCGGGAGGTGAAGACGATCCTGATGCTTGGCGGGGAGTTTCTATGCGAATATGATCAGGTGAATCAGTGCAGGTCTCCCTAAACCCTAAACGCTAAACCCTAAACCCTAAACCCTAACCCCTGAACACTAAGCCTCTGGATCCCTAGTCGCCTAAACGCCCACGAGAAGTGCTAGACCCACACAACCCCAAAACCCAAATCCCTAAACCCTAAACCCTAGACCCTAAATCCTCAACCCTAAACCCTAAGCTCTGAGGACCTTCAGTCTTGGTCCTACTGCCCGAAATAACTCGCAGAGATACACCGCCACACAGAAGCCCCTTCATAACACCTAGCCCTCAGTAAATTCCATATTCTTGGGCTTAAGAGGATCTTACTTACGAAAGCAAGAGCCCTGAAGCACCAAAATCCTGAGATTCTTACGGACCCAAAACGTTAAACCCTCAACCCTACACCCTCCAACCCTGTAGCGCTCCACCCTTCATCCGCCCTGGAGCATTTCGCTCAGGGTTTAGGGTTTAGGGTTTAGGGTTTAGGGTTTAGGGCACAGCAGACGACCTGCGCCATGCCTCCAAGCTGGCCCTCCTGGTGGACCATGCGCCGATCCTCTTCGATGAGCTGCTTCAGAAAGACGTTGGCCCCCAAGGAGGGGGCGTAGAGGCGCTCAAACACTTGTGCGGTCGAGGCCAGCACTCCTCCAGCAGCATCCGCTGCAGACAACATCCAGGAAAGCGGGAGGTTTAGGGTTTAGGGTTTAGGGTTTAGGGTTTAGGGTTTAGGGTTAACACCTTCCGTGTGATTCCGGTGCGGGGTTTGAGCAAGTTGCGTCCGGAGATGGCACGCAGGGCCCTGAGCCCAAACCCTTGAACCCTTCAACCCGACAACCTTCATCCTAAACCCTCAAAACCCTTACATCCCTTGAAGCCCAAAAAGCCCTCAAGCCTTGAAGCCCTTTAAGCGTTTAATACCGTTTAAGCCAAAACCCTAAACCAAACCCTAAACCCTAAACCCCAAACCCCAAACCCTAAACCCTAAGCCCTAAACCCTAAACCCTAAACCCTAAACCCCAAACCCTAAACCCTAAGCCCTAAACCCTAAACCCTTCAAACCCTAAGGAACGGCTTTGTCATGTCCGACGTGGTGTCGCTCCGGACGCTCCTTGTGAAGATCCCGGGGCTGATGTTGTCGGTCGCTGCAGGTGGATGGCCCCGCTTTTTCACTAGGGTTTAGGGTTTAGGGTTTAGGGTTTAGGGATTAGGGTTTAGGGTTTCGGGTTTAGGGTTATGTTTGTTTTTTATATTCTTTTAGGGGTTTAGGGGTTGTCGGGCTTTAGCGGATCTAGGGGTGGGCTTTACGGGCTTTTGGAGTTTTAGAGGCTTTCTGGGCTTTAGGGGCTTTTGGAGGGTGTTTTTGTGGTTTTAGGATTTAGATTTATTGTTGGTTTTGGGCACCGGGTTTAGAGTTTTGTTTGTATTTGTGCAATGGAAAGGTTCCATGTTTTTTCTTGGGCTTAGTGGGGCGTTTAGGGTGCGACCGTTGCAGGATTTGAGGTCTTTGAGCTCGGGGCTTTGGATTTAGGGTTTTAGGGTTTAGGGTTTAGGGTTTCAGGGTTTAGGGACTTTAGGGGTCAGACTTTCGCAGAGATTTTGGGTTTAGGGGTTCCGGGTCTGGGTCTGGTCTTCCGGTGCCCTAAACCCTACACCCTACACCCTACACCCCAAACCGCAAACCCCAAACCCTCAACCCTAAACCGCAGCTCTTTTTCTGCGCCTGGCTCTTGAAGCTCAGAGCCAACGCCCGAAAGACATTAAAGTTATGCCATATATTAGGCTCGCTAGGGTTTCCAGAGGGTGTCTAGGATTTTTTGATTTTTTGGGTTTAGGGTTTAGGGTTTAGGGTTTAGGGTTTAGGGTTTAGGGCTATCTGAAGCGCTCGTTTAGCAGGTTCAGGTTGTATCGGGCTACGGAACTTCGAGCATGAATGCAGGGGGGCTCCCAGGAAAGTTCAATACAAATTGTAAAGCCCTAACTCCTAAACTCTAAATGCTAAACCCTAAACCCTCAACCTGAACCCTGAACCCTGAACCCTGAACCCTGAACCCTGAACCCCGAACCCTAAACCCTAAACCCTAAACTCTAGACACTCAACCCTCAACCCTGAACCCTGAACACTGAACCCTGAACCCTAAACCCTAAACCCTATGCTTGCCTGGGAGGTATGTCTCTGGGGAAGGAAGGGCCCTTGGTGCATGTAGCACCTTGCCCGGGACCTTGTTGTAGGGTTTAGGGTTTAGGGTTTAGGGTTTAGGGTTTAGGGTTTAGGGTTTAGGGTTTAGAGTTCGGGATTCTACGCGGGCATGTCAGTGGGGGGCCGGGGGGGGGGGGGGGGTAATTGAAACGAGGGTCCCCTTTCAGGGTTTTAGGGTTTTTAATGGTTTAGGGTTGAGGGTTCAAGGCTTAGGACTTGAGACCCCATCTTTCCTGGGCTACCGCGAAACCGGTATGCGCAGGTTGAGAAGATATAGAATGTCAGGACGTCCGTGGCAACCATGGAAACCTTCACGACACCCTCAACCCTAAACCCTAAACCCTAAACCCTAAACCCTAAACCCTAAACCCTAAACCCTACACCCTAAACCCTAAACCCTAAACCCTAAACCCTAAACCCAAACCCTAAACCCTAAACCCTAAACCCTAAACCCTAAACCCTAAACCCTAAACCCTAAACCCTAAACCCTAAACCCTAAACCCTAAACCCTAAACCCTAAACCCTAAACCCTAAACCCTAACCCTAAAACCTAAACCCTAAAACCTAAACACTAAAACCTAAACACTAAACAACCCCCTAAACCCTTGTCCCCACATCTCTTCAGAGCTTGCCCACGCAGACAAAAAGACCCAGTTGAGGCGCTAAACCCTAAACCCTAAACCCTAAACCCTAAACCCTAAACCCTAAACCCTAAACCCTAAGCTCTAAACCCTAAACCCTAAACCCTAAACCCTAAACCCTACTTAGGCTACTGGCAAACTAGCTGAGGCAGTCTGCTGGGCGCAGCAGCTCTCCGGCTTCTTCCCACAGCGCCTTCGAACTCATTTCTGCCGCTTTCAGGGCCTCGTGGGGTTTAGGGTTTAGGGTTTAGGGTTTAGGGTTCAGGGTTTTAGGGTGTAGGGTTTAGGGTCTAGGGTGTAGGGTTTAGGGTGTAGGGTTTAGGGTTTAGGGTTTAGAGTTTATGGTTTAGGGTTTTTCTTCAGAACCACCAAAGAATTCTTTGACAATCCCTTTCTTGCCATATAAGGCAGAGTATTTTCAGTTTTTGGCGGGGCTTCTTCGCAAGTAGTAGTCTAGGCTAAGGGTCCAGAGGCATGTGGGTTTAGGGTTTAGGGTTTAGGGTTTAGCGTTTAGGGTTTAGGGTTTAGGGGCGTTGAACAGTCCTTGTTGGGGGCACCGGGTGTTTCGGGCTTGGGCTCCAGGGTTTTAGGGTTTGGCCTAGACCCTAAACCAAACCCCAAAGTAAGCCCTAAACCCTAAACCATAAAATCCTAAGCCCTAAATCCTTAACCCTAAACCCTAAACCCTAAACCCTAAACCCTAAAACCTTAACCCTAAACCCTAAACCCTAAACCCTAAACCCTAAACCCTAAACCCTAAACCCTAAACCCTAAACCCTAAACCCTAAACCCTAAACCCTCAACCCCCAAACCCTAAACCCAAGCCAAGTCGCAGGTTCCGCAACGAGGTGCGGCGCCGCGAGCTCTTCTCGGCCGCAGCCGCCGCGGGAGTCAGCGCCCAGACCTGGCGGGTATGGTTTAGGGTTTAGGGTTTAGGGTTTAGGGTTTAGGGTTTAGGGTTTAGGGTTTAGGGTTTAGGGTTTAGGGTTTAGGGTTTAGGGTTTAGGGTTTAGGGTTTAGGGTTTAGGGTTTAGGGTTTAGACAATCCCCGGGTTTAGGGTTCAGAGTTCAGAGTTTAGGGTTTAGGGTTTAGGCTTTAGCTGACCGGGGTTTAGGGGTCTTGGGTTTGGGGCTAGGTCAGGGCCTAAGGGCTTTCTCTCTGACCCCCAACCCCAGATCTTTTCCCATAAGCCCTAAACCCTACCCTAAGTTCCCTTCAGGTGGAGTGTAGCGAAGCCTCCAAAACCCAAAGCCTTGCCTTGTTTCTCTAGGGGAAGAGGGAAACTCTAAACCCTAAACCCTAAACCCTAAACCCTGAACCCTACACCAACCCTAAACCCCAAACCCTAACCCCCTGAACTCCCGAAACCCCCCAAAAATCACGAGA
>CAJNDS010002455.1:286466-296466 GCA_905221605.1 Symbiodinium natans
GGTTGAAGGGTTTGAAGGGGTTTAAGGGTGTAGACTTTAGGGGGTTTAGGGCTGAAGGGAGGTTGGGTTTTAAGGGTTTAGGGTTTTGTTTAGGGTTTAAGGGCTTAGGGTTTGGTTTAGGGTTTGAGGGCTTAGGGTTTTCTTTAGGGTTTTGTTTAGGGCTTAGGGTTTAAGGGGATTTGGGTTTAGGGGGTTTAGGGGGTTTAGGGGTTTAAGGGCTTCAGGGGCTTAACTGGGTGCAGGGGGTGTTGGGTTTCAGATTTGAAGGTGTTTCGTTGAAGGTTTGTTGATGCTGATGATGATGCTGATGGTGATGCTGATGATGATGATGATGGTGATGATGGTGATGATGATGATGCTGACGATGACGATGACGATGATAGGCCACTGCCGCTGCTCGATGTGCAGCGGCGGCAAAGATGTTGAGAATATTTGGCAGCTCGCGACGGGGGAGCCTTTCAAGTGAAAGCCGAAAACCTTAAACTCTAAGCCCTAAACCCTAATCCCTAAACCCTAAGCCTTGAAGCCTGAAGCCTGAACCCTGAACCCTAAACCCCAACCCTAAACCGAAGTACGTATGCCAACGGCCCCAGGAATGTTCGCTGGTCTGCCATCCGGCAACCCAGCTTGGATCAGCGGTGGGCTTCATGTTTAGAGAAAAGCTGCAGTGGTGTACCCCCAAACTAACTCGAGGCCCAATAGTTCTATAACCCTAAACTCTATACCCCTAAACCCTAAACCCTATGTTGGAATTTAATTACGACACCAATGGCTTCGGAGGTCTCGTGGGATCGAGGGTGTAGGTTTTTAGGCGTTTGGGTGCCGGATGCGGGGCGATGCAGATGCAGATTGATGAGCACTAAACTCCTACACTCGGAACCCTGAACCCTGAACCCTGAGCCCCGACCTCGCCAAACCCAGCAGCCCTGAACCCCAAACCTGGAAAACCCCCAAGCCCTCACCCCCGTGTATTCGCTGTGGTCAAGGGTTTAGGGTTTAGGGTTTAGGCTTTAGGGTTTAGGGTTCAGGGTTCAAGGTTTGAAGGGTTTGGGTTTTGGGGTCACAAGGCTCAAGCCCTCGTTCCGGAAGTACGTGCACCCAGTGACTGAGGTGCCTGGGGGAGATGAGGGGTTAGGGTTTAGAGTTTTGTGTTGCTGCTGTTTGTTTTTTTTTTTTTTGGGGGGGGGGGGGGGTGGAGTGTGTGAGTGCCTTTAGGTGGCTTGCGGGGGTTACGAGAGTTAGGATTTCGGGGCTTTGGAGGGACCCTAAACCCTAAGTCAAAGTGAGCCCTTGGTTTCCTTGGGGCGGTTCACGTCGTTCCGGTCTTGAGGGGTCAAGGTTTTGAGCAAAACGTAGGCCCTAAACCCTAAACCCTAAACCCTAAACCTAAACCCTAATTCTTGCCAAAGACAGCCCTCCTAGGCTTCGGAGATTTTCTTGTGCTCGGGCGCCTTGCGGTAGTTTGCAGGTCGTCTGCATCGCCCTCTTCACGCTCTTCACCTCCTATCCCCTCACCATGACCCGCGTGCTGAGGCGCTCAATCCCCGAGCCCTCAACCCTACACCCTCTAAGCCCTGAACCCGACAGCTCCAACATCACCCCGAAGATTCCCGAAACCTCTAAACTCTAAACCCTTAAACCCTTAGACCCGAAACCTTAAAACCCTAAACCCTAAACCCTAAACCCTAAACCCTAAACCCGAAACCCTAAATCCTATCATTAGCTCCTACCCCTAAAACTCTTAAACGATTGAAGCCGAATGGCCTCAAAGGCTGGAAACCTAGTAATCGGGGATTCAGGAGCCTTTCAAAGAACGAGGCTTGGGTTCAGGGTTTAGGGTTTAGGGTTTAGGGTTTAGGGTTTAGGGTTTAGGGTTTAGGGTTGAGGGTTTAGGGTTTGGGGTCGAGGGTTTGGGGTTGAGGGTTTAGGGTTTAGGGCTTGGGGTTTAGGGTTTAAGGTTGTCCCTTCTGCCCTCGGGAGCGCCCGCAGCGCAGCCTCAAAACCACCAAAACTCCAAAGCCCCCAAACCCCAAAAGTTAACCCCTGAATCCCACAACCCCCCCAAAACCCCGAAAAGCTAACCGGGTTTAGGGTTTTGGTTTGGGTTTAGGGTTTAGGCTTTAGGCTTTAGGCTTTAGGCTTTAGGCTTTAGAAACCCCGAAGCCCTGGACCCAGCTCGGACACCATCCACGCCCTCTTCGAAGCCTGCGACGCCGGCTCAGGAGCGTTTAAACCCTAAACCCTAAACCCCAAACCCCCAAACCCCCAAACCCCAAACCCTAAACCCTAAAACTCTAAACTCTAATCCCTCAACCCTAAACCCTACACCCTAAATCCTAAACCCTACTTTAATGGATTGCAGCGGCGGGCTCAAGGAGGGTTTGAGGGGAGTTTTAGGGTTCGGGTTCTATGGCTGAGGCTTTAGGTGTGTTTCGTTTCGGGTTTAGGGTTTAGGGTTTAGGGTTTAGGGTTTAGGGTTTAGGGTTTAGGGTTTAGGGTTTAGGGTTTAGGGTTTAGGATTTAGGGTTTAGGGTTTAGGGTTTAGGGAGGAGTTTAGGGCTGCTCGCGTTTCGGAAGTCCGTGTCGCTCAGGGTACAGCATTCGTGGTATCTTCCTGGGTGATGAGCTCTTGGAGTCCGCTCCAGATGGTTGACTTGTGGTATGGCGAGGGTGCAGCTTCCAATTCTTTCTTCTACGTTCCAAAACCCAAAACCCTAAACCCTGAACCCTAAACCCTTAACCCTAAGCCCTAAACCCTGAACCCTGAACCCTGAACCCTAAACCCTATATATATATATATATATAGACCCTAACAAAGCATGCAGCCAAAAAGAGCAACCCTCAACCCTGAAAGCAAGCATCATCCCGCAGACCTTGAAAATTTGCCTTCAACCCGAAACCCTAAACCCTAAACCCTAAACCCGAAACCCTAAACCTCCAAACCCTCAACTCCCTAATCCCCTAGCACCTAGTAGACCCACGACCCCAAAACTAGACCCAACACCCCCAAAAGCCTCTGACAACCCCTGAGGCCCCCAAACAGAAACCGAAGCACTCAACCCCTGAAATTCCTGTCCTACGCCCACTTAAGCCCTAAACCCAAAACCAAAACCCTCAACCCCAATCCCTAAACTCAAACCCTAGGCCTAAACCCCCAACCATAATCCGTAACCCCCCCCCCCCCCCCCCCCCCCCCCGCGACCCAAAACCCTTAACCCTAATCCTTAAACCCAAACCCGAAACCCTTACACCCTCAACCCTCAACCCTCAGCCCTCAACCCTCAAGCCTCAAGCCTCAAGCCTCAACCCTCAACCCTCAATCCTCAACCCTCAATCCTCAACCCTCAACCCTCAACCCCAATCCGTAACCTAAACCGCAAACCCTAAACCCGAAACCTTAAAGCCTACACCCTCAACCCCCAACCTTGAAGCCTAAACCCTAAACCCTCAACCCCAAACCCCATACCCTAAACCCTAACACGTCCCAAACCTTAAACCCTAAACCCGAATCCCTAAACCCCAAGCCCTAAACCCTAAACCCTAAACCCTAAACCCCTAAACCCCTAAACCCCTAAACCCCTAAACCCCTAAACCCCAAACCCTAAACCCTAAACCCTAAACCCTATAAACCCTAAACCCTAACCCCGGAGGCCGTCAGCTTCGGGGCCACCTTGGACTCTGTACCGCGGACGACCGCTACGCGGACGCCTCCGCGGCGCCCCGGCGAAGTCTCCGACAGCTTCGTTCGTTTTAGGGGTTTGGGGTGTAGGGTTTAGGGTTTAGGGTTTAGGGTTTAGGGTTTAGGGGTGTGGGTATAGGGTGGTAGGGGTTTAGGGGTTTCGGGCTTAATTGGGGGTTGAGTGACTTGGGGTTTAGGGTTTGGGGTTCAGGGGTTGAGTGATTAGGGCTTTAGGGTTTAGGGTTTGAGGGATTAGGGGTTTAGGGTTTAGGTTTTAGAGGTTGAGGGATTAGGGGGTTTAAGGGTCGGGTTTAGGGTTTAGGGTTTGGGGGTTAGGGTTCAGGGCGTAAGAGTTTGGGGTTTAGAGCTGGTGTTCAGGCGGTTGAAGGGTTTAGGGTTGTGCAGCAGAAAGCATCCTCAGCATGTGCAGACGTTGCCCCTTAAGGGGGTAGGGGGTAGGGGGCTACACAAGGAAGTGCATGGCTGGAGAGGCGGCAAGAAGGGAGGCCGCAAGGCTAACTGCTTCCAGCAGCCAGCGCAGCAAGAGGAAGAGATCTGCGCTGCAACCAAAGGAGGAGCTGCAGACGGGGCGCCAGATGCTCATGAGCCAGCTGAAAGAGTTGGGGGACCTGCGAGGGGTTTTAAGTATAAGGGTCTTCGGGTCTTCTTTGGTTCATGCCGGTTTTTGGCCGGGGAGGGAAGGGGGTTAGGGGCAGCAGGGTATAAGGTTCGATTCTTGCTGCGTAGATCAAACCCCCCCTTTCATGGCTTTGTGAAGCGCGTGTTCTCCTAGGGTTTAGGGTTTAGGGTTTAGGGTTAGGGTTTAGGGTCTTAGCTCCACAAGCCCTTTACGCTTTGTGCCCGATGCCCCCCCCCAAAAGCTCCGAGCGACCACGAGGGTCTCCTTGCGACGCTGGCGCTGGCGGCATTGATCCGGCTCCTGCAGAGCCTTTGCTTCCTTGCACGGACGAGGGCTTTCCATCCCAAACCCCAAAACCCCTAAACCCCAAAACCCCAAAACCCCAAAACCCCAAAACCCCTAAACCCCTAAACCCCAAAACCCCCAAAATCCCAAAACCCGTAAACCCGTAAACCCCTAAACCCCCAAGCCCTCAGCCCTAAACCCTAAACCCTCAACCTGAGACCCTGAGACCCTAAGCCCCAAACCCCTAAGGCTTGGAGTTTACGGTGTTTAGGAGTTCAGCGGTTTACGAGTGGGTTTAGGGAATGCGCAGTCGGGGGTTTAGGGTTCTAGGGTTTGGGGTTCGAGCGGTTTAACGGGATTAGGGTGTTTATGGTTTTTGGGTTTCGGGTTCCTGGTTGAGATTTATGGTGTTGGGGGTGGTTGGGGGTACTTGTCTTCAATGGAAGAACCCAGACCCTGAACCCTAACTCCTAATGACCCTAAACCCTAAATCTTCAAACCCCAAACACCAAACCAAGCCCCAAAGCCCCGAAAGCTTCAGGACCAAGCCCGAAAGACCAAAAAGGGTCTTCAAGCCCTAAACTCCTACACCCCTGAACAGCTAACCCCAAACCCCAAACCTCCAAAACTCAAGACCCCTAACCCGTAAGCCCCAAAAACTTCCAAACCTCCAAGCCTCCAAACTTCCAAACCCCAAACCCTAAACCCTAAACCCTAAACCCTAAAGCCTAAACCCTAAACCCTAAACCCTAAACCCCCATCCAAAGCCCCAAAGGGCCCCAAGCCTCTCAGGACCATCCTCACCTTTGGGGTCCCCTGTCCGGCAGGCCCGGAATCCCGGGCTTCGAGGGGTGTAGGGTTTAGGGTTTAGGGTTTAGGGTAGAGGTTTCGGGTGTTTCGGGGGTTTTGGTGGGGTTTTAGGGGTTTGGGGTCTGAGGATTTTTGGGTTTTAGTAGGGTATTGGGGATGTTTTGGGGTTTTAGGGGTTTTCTGGGCTTCGAGGGGCTTCAGAGGAGTTTTGGCGCTCTAGGGCTTTAGGGTCTTGGGCTTTAGGGTTTTCGGGCTTTAGGTTTTTTTTGGGCTTTAGGGTGTTAGGGCTTCAGGGTGTTAGTGCATTGAACGTTTTGCTGTTTTCGGTTTCGGGGTTTTGGGGTTTGGCGTGTTTAGAGTTGAGGACCCTGCCGTTTACCCCCTCCCCAAAAATCGAAACCCCAAAGCTTTTCTCCGAACGTAAGGACCCAACAACCTTAACCACCAAACCCCAACAAGCCTCGACCTTAAAGTATAGGGTTCTTGAGGGAGGGGGGTTCAGGGAGTTAGGGTTTCGGACTTAGGGTTTCTAGGGTTCAGGGTATGTAGCCCAAGGTTCCCTAATGCTCACTGCTTTGCAAGGCTCCCTAAGCTTTCGTACGGTTCCCCAGGTACCTACCCCCATGAAACCCCCTCCCTTCCAGGACCCTTTAATGAAACCCTGCACGCCGTGAACTGTTGAGGGTTCAAAGGGCTTTGGGGTCTCAGTGGCTTTGGTGCTTTCAGGGGCATGTTCAGGGTTGAGGAAAACTCTAAACCCTAAACCCTAAACCCTAAACCCTAAACCCTAAACCCTAAACCCTAAACCCTAAACCCTAAACCCTAAACCCAAAACCCAAACTCCATATCCTCCTAAGCCCTAAACCCTACGCCATAAGCCCGAAACCCTAAAGCCCAAACTCTGCACGCTCAACTCCAAACCCCTAACCTTCAACAGGCCTAGCCCTAAACCCTAAACCCTAAACCCTAAACCCTAAACTCTAAACCCTAAACCCCAAACCCTAAACACTAAACCCTAAACCTTAAACTCCCTAAGCCCCCCGTAGGCCTCTTCGTGCCCTCTCTCTTCACTGGCGCGGCTTTGGGCCGACTGGTAGGTGTGCTGATGCAGGCGCGGGGTTTGGGGTCTCAAGGCTTCTTCTGGGCTCCTAGGTGACCTGAAACCCTAAACCCTAAACCCCAAACCCCAAACCCAAACCCCAAACCCCAAACCCAAAACCCAAAACCCAAAACCCAAAACCCTTAACCCTTAGCCCTTAACCCAAAACTACCGAAAACCTCACAAGCCCATACCTTAGGTAGTCTGTAGGGAAGGATCTTGGGTTTCGAGCTTTGAGAAACTTTAACAACCGAGCCCAAGCCCCCCACAACGCTACAGTTCTTAGCACCAAAACTCAGGACTCATGCTAGGGTTTAGGGTTTAGGGTTTAGGGTTTAGGGTTTAGGGTTTAGGGTTTAGGGTTTAGGAGCAAGCTGCCTTTGAGGACGCTCAGCTCAGGCTTAAGCTTCGGGCCTTGGGGCCTGGAGCTGGCCTCCCTTCTTAAGGCTCTCGGTATCGGGATTTACAGGGTCCCCTAAGGATGTGGGCTCCCTCACCCCAAAGGTTCGGGTTTAGGGTTTCTCAGCCGAGCGCAACACAGTGCCGCAGCAGGCGGCCAACCACGAGCAGCAGCTCTTCCCACGAACTGTGGAGCCCGGTGTGTGCAAGCCTCGGGGGTGTTCTGAGACTTGAGGTTTAGGGTTCAGGGTTTAGGGTGGTATGATTTCTCCTGGTATCCTTAGGAAATCCTGAATCTGACCACCTGCCCATTCCCAAAAACTATTGAAAGAGCCAAATTCTATTCATTGTTCGAGACAAACCCAAAACCCAAAACCCTAAACCCTAAACCCCAAACCCCAAACCCTAAACCCTAAACCTTAAACCCTAAATCCTGAACCGGGTAGGATTCTACACGTTGACGTAGTTTTCTGAGTATCGAAATAGGACGCAGAACGTGCATACTTTCTCGATGCCTTATCTATTCATGGTGAGCTCGTCCCCCTTTACCTTTCTCATTGTTTTGCCTTTGTTGGGAGGGTTTCGGTTCTCCCGCTCTGATTCCGCAAACCCTAAACCCTAAACCCTAAACCCTAAACCCAAAACCCTAAACCCTAAACCCTAAACCCTAAAGCCTAAAGCCTGAACCCTGAACCCTGAACCCTGAACCCTGAACCCTAACCCTAAACCCTAAGACCTTACTCCCAGTTGGAAGTCTAACTTCCGGGCTGCCAGCTAAACTGAACCTCGTCCCCAACCCTAAACCTGAATGCAGCCCAACCCCTCAACCCCCTCAACTCCCAAAACCACCTCTTAACAAAAAATGCAGAAAGTGTTGCCGATAGTGCTTGCTTCTTACACACTCATGGTTTTGAAGGCTTTTTGGGGGGCGTGCGTAACAATCGATGCTCACCTTAGGCCAACCCAAAGCCCCGGAGACGTCTCGGGGGGTTTGGGATGAGGAGTTTAGGGTTTAGTTTCCTAAGCCCTAAACCCTAAACACTAAACCCTAAACCCTAAACCCCAAACCCTAAACCCTAAACCGTGTAACCCCACCTAAGGCTGATAAGCCCAAGCCTGAAGCCTTCGTGCCCGAAGCCAGTACTTTTCAGCCGTCCTCAGCCGCTCACAGAGCCCGAAGCCCTTATTTGTACTGAACCTTAAACCCTAAACCTTAAACGCTAAACCTTAAACCCTAAACCTTAAACCTTAAACCCTAAACCCTAAACCTGAAATGAGCCCTCGCGAAGCGAGGTACGCGATGGTTGGAGCGGCCTCCGTGCTGGGCGGCGTCCCTTGCTTTCGAGTTCAGGGCCTCAAGGTAGTTTTTCTGTACGTAGCGTGGGCTTTCGCTTGGAACCCTAAACCCTGAACGCTAAACCCTAAACCCTAAACCCTAAGCCCTAAACCCCAAGCCCCAAACCCTAAACCCAAACCCCAAACCCGAAACCCCAAACCCTAAACCCTAAACCCTAAACCCCAAACCCCAAACCCCAAACCCCAAACCCTAAACCCTAAACCCCAAACCCCAAAACGCAAACCCTAAACCCTAACCCCAAACCCCAAACCCGAAACCCCAAACCCTAAGCCCTAAACCCTAAACCCTAAACCCAAAACCCTAAACCCTAAACCCTAAACCGACCCTGGAGCCCACGTTCCAAACTTGGACTTCAGGTCTGTCGCGTCACCATCTCGCTGGTGGCCATCATGCTGGAGTTAACAGGTGGGCCTCAAGACCCCAAACCCTGAACCCTGAACCCTGAATCCTGAACCCTAAACCCTAAACCCTAAACCCCAAACCCTGAACCCTGACCCCAACCCCTCTGATTTTCGAAGCCCCGAACCCCTGAACCCTTGAAGTCCTGAACTCGGAGCTGTACGCCCTAACCCTAACCCGGGTTTAGGGTTTAGGGTTTAGGGTTTAGGGTTTAGGGTTTAGGGTTTAGGGTTTAGGGTTTAGGGTAAACCTTAAGGGTCGAAGGCTGTGGGGCTCGGCAGGTGGCATGACGTACATCGTGCCTTTCATGATCGCCGCGCCTGGGCAAGTTGTCCCTAAACCCTAAACCCTAAACCCTGAACCCTAAACCCTAAACCCGAAACCCTAAACCCTAAACCCTAAACCCTAAACTCTAAACCCTAAACCCTAAACTCTAAACCCCAAACCCTGAACACTGAACCTTGAGCCCTAAACCCTCTTCCGCCCCCAGCATAACACCCTTGCCTGAGGTGCTCGTGGCCAAGCTGGCGTTTTGGCCGCAAGGGAGATGCGGCGCTGCAGTTTCGGGGGTTTCGTGTGACGAGCCCTAAACCCTAGACCCTAAGCCCTAAATCCTAAACCCTAAACCCTAAACCGTACACCCCAGCATTTGGGGATTTCGGGATGTTTTCGGCTTTAGGGTTGATTTAGGAGTTCAGGCCTTTTCGCAAGGTACTCGGGGGAACTCGGTAGAGGAGAGAAGGGTAGTTACATGGTCCCTTTTTCTGGTCCGCTTACTTTCTTTAATTGGTCTAGGGTTTAGGGTTGAGGGTCCCTTACCTTCTTTAGAGGAAGTATGGGCCCTTGGGTTTTTTGGGGTATATAAGGGGTATATAATAAGAGGTCCAGACCCCCAAACCGTAAACGCCCTGTAACCCACTTCCGACATCCCAAATTCGTAAACCTTGCGGATGCTTTTGAGGTTGGCGACACCCTCAACGAAGGCCCACGGCCCTGCTGGTGTTTAGGCATTAAGGGATGCCGGGGGGTTTAGGGCTTAGGTTGTAGGGTGGATGCCGATGAGCCTGTCTGCACGTGTGGCACTCCCCTTCATGAGGCCGTACTTGTATATGCTAGTACGGTTCTGAGTTTAGGAAACCCTAGACCCCAATAAACTGACGCGGGGTCAGGCTTAGACAAGCCTTGTGCCTGAAACCCAGGGGAGGGGGGGGTTTAGGGTGTAGGGTTGAGGGTTCAGGGTTTCGGGTTTTGGGTTTTGGGTTTAACTAGGGGCCTTCAGCCCTTGCTCCCTCCGAACCTTCAAGTCTTACCACCCCACTCATGGCAAGCCCT
>CAJNDS010002455.1:301466-348966 GCA_905221605.1 Symbiodinium natans
CAGATAGAAGAGCATGTCCGGAAATGGGGGTACCCCCACATATGCCCCCAAAATACTAGAATCCTCACGACAGGAACCCCCCCCAAAAGGGTACCCTATTTTCGAAACCCTAAACCCCAATCCCTAAACCCTAAGCCCTAAAACCCCCAGATCGCTCCACCAGAAATGCAGTGACCGTCAAGGGGAATGGAGCGGACAAGCCGCTAGGGGCGGCTTTCCAGTGTGCCGATTGCCCGAATCCCCATAGAAAATGATGCAATGAGGGCACTCTATATATATATATATATATCTATAATATTATATATATATATATATATGCATATATGTATATATACCCTTTAAAGGATTATTGGGGGTTTGCGAAATCAGGGGTACTTTATTGGGGCCCTTGTTGTAAGGGAATCCTACCGCTTGGGGTCTATATTAGGGGTCCCTTATTCCGTAAACTCCCAGATATGGAACAGTTGACAGACGCTACAATTTCTATGTGCCTCAGCGTCTTCATTTCATCTTTTGCATAGCCACTTCATGCAAAGACCGAAATCCACGAATAGAATGGTACACACTTTCTCGCCCAGAACCCATCCAAAAACTCCTGGCACGAACCTACACAGTTTCCATAAGCCCTAAACCCGAAGCCCCAACCCCCCAAGCCCTATGCTTTTGCCCACCCCGCATTGGTCAGGACGTGCTGCAGGCAGCTTGGATCGGAGTCGTCATGTTATTTTTGGGTTTAGGGTTTAGGGCTTAGGCTTTAGGATTTAGAGTTTCGGGTCTAGGGTTTAGGGCGCAATTCTAGGGCAGGCTTTTGCATTCTTTTCTTTCTGGATAGTGTGTCGCCTTTTGAAATAGACTTCAGCTGTTCCGTCTCTTTGGGGTGGTGGGCCTTTCTGTCAGCCCAACCTGGATCAGGGAATGCTCTCCAAGAAGAACTTCCTCCGCTTCTTGAAGTCGGGCCGGGTCGGCCACATGGTCGACTACCCCCACTACCGGTCGGACGGCTGGGGGTCGAGGGGTTTAGAGGGTTTAGGATTGAGGGTTATATAGGGCTTATAGGTTTTTTTTGGGTTTATAGGGTTTTAGGGTTTTCTAGGGTTTATAGGGCTTTTAGGGTTCTTACGTAGGGTGTATAGGGTTTATAGGGTTTTAGGGTTTTCTGGGGTTCATAGGGCTTTTAGGGTTTTTACAGGGTTTAGGGCGAGCAGCAACCCCCACATCCCTGGGATGATTGGGGTTCCCTCAAGAGAGATCTTTGCATTCCCGAAGGCATGCAGCACGACCCCTTTACCCCTGTTTTTTTTTTTGTTCTTTTTAGGGTTCAGGGTTTAGGGTTTAGGGTTTAGGGCTTAGGGCTTAGGGTTTAGGGCTTAGGGTTAGGGATACTTGGTAGCCCAGTGGTACCCTTTGGCCCCCTTTGTTTTGGTCGTGGGCTCCCTCATGAAGCAACCACCCCCCCAAGAAAAAGGGTGCCCTTATCATGCTATGGCTACTGGGCTACCAAGTCAACTGATAGAAAAAAACCTCCTCTCTGGTGTGACAGCCGCAATGCCAGACAGCATCGGAACCAAGATCAGTCCAAAGCCCAAAGCCCGAGCCTGAAGTCGGAAGCCAAAACCCTTCAGGCCCCCCAGGCTCTGCCGTTTTAGGGATCCGGCAGACAAACCCTCGAAACCCTAAGCCTACCTGGGAACCAATTTACTTGCAGAGCAGTAGTTAGTTCTTAGCAGGTATAACCCATAAGACTGTAGGTAAAGAGAATCCCAGGTATCCCTAAACCCTAATCCCGAAGCCCTAAACCCTAAAACCCTAAAAACCCTAAGAACCCTAAAAACCCTAAAAACCCTAAAAACCCTAAAAACCCTAAAAACCCTAAAAACCCTAAAAACCCTAAAAACCCTAAAAACCCTAAAAACCCTAAAAACCCTAAAAACCCTAAACCCTAAACCCTAAACACCCTACACCAGAGCCTTCACGCGAGGACGATAGCCCCGGCTTCAGACGCGGCGTGAACGGCAGCAGCGCGGCCGCGGCAGCGGCTGCCATGGCCGCTCGCAGTCTTTCTTTTGTGTGGTTTGTTTGGGTGTGGGTGTAGGGTTTAGGGTTTGATTAGGGCTTAGGGTTTAGGGTTTAGGGTTTAGGGTTTAGGGCTTCGGGCCTAGGACTTAGGCTCTAGGGGTCCCGGGCTTGTTCGGGATAGGCGTGTGCGGTACAAGGGCTTGAGGATTCAGGGCTGCAGCGCGTGACTTAGTAGTCCTTGTCGTTCTTCAGGCTGCAGTAGGCCTGAAGCCCACAACCCCAACAACCCCAACCCCCTAAACCCTAAACCCTAAACCCTAAACCCTAAACCCTAAACCCTAAACCCTAAACCCTAAACCCTAAACCCTAAACCCTAAACCCTAAACCCTAAACCCTAAACACCTGAACCCTAAACCCCGCTGGTCCGAAGCACCATCCCGACCCCCAACTCTTGGAGCCCCTCCGCCCCCAACCCCAAATCTCAGCCCCAAAGCGCAAAACCCAAAAACCCTAAATCTCGAGAAGCCTCTGAAACCTAAACCTCTAAACCCCTAAAACCCCTAAACCCCTAAACCCCTAAGCCCCTAAACCCCTAAACCCCTAAGCCCCTAGACCCCTAAAACCCCTAAACCCCTAAACCCCTAAACCCCTAAACCCCCAAAGCCCCTAAACCCCTAAACCCGGTGGGCGGCAAATTTTGCCCTGTTTTAGAATCGATGTGTCCTTATCGAAATCAAGGTCGACAACTCAGTTCTTTTAATTAATTGAAGTCAAAACTGCGATTTTTCCTATGTTGTGGGATCCAAAGGGTGGGTGGGTAGATTTTCGATACCAGAACCACGAGCTTGACTCGGACTTGAGAGGCTGAACCTAAACCCTAAACCCTAAACCCAACACCCAAAACCCTAAACCCGAAACCCCGAAACCCCCGAAACCCCTAAACCCCTAATCCCCTAATCCCCTAAACCCCTAAACCCCTAAACCCCTAAACATCTAAAACCCTTTACTGGTTGGTTATCCCCAGTGAACGTGGCCAGCTGGAAGCCTCAACAACTGCCTCTTGGGCTGGTCGCTGACGTACCCGCTTGTTTTGTGCATGAAACGGAGTATCCCCAGCTGAAAATGTGCAGACCTTTGCTTTCCAAGCAGCTACATGTGTTTGGAAGCATCGTACGGTTCATGTTCAAAGAAGCTGCCATTGATTTCCCAATGTCCCGGACCAAGTCCCTCGCTCATTGGGGTGTTAACGAAGAGGTCCCGTCGATTTGCATTGCCCCTTGTACAGTGTGGGCTGATGTCGGGAAGCTGTCAGATGTTTTTTGGGCACACAGACGGTACAGTCGGGCGCTGGCTATTCCCTTTCAGCCTCCCCGAGATCCTTTGTTAGTCCCAAGGTCACGTGGGCTCGGTGTTACGCTCGGCGTAGACTGGCCCGTAATTCATAATTAATTCAACGAGGAGAGAGCTTGGAGCAGGGATCCGTGCGTCTGTCTCGCCTGGATCGTCGAACGACCGCTTCATAAACCCCTAAACCTTAAACCCCTAAACCCCTAAACCCCTAAACCCCTAAACCCCTAACCCCCTAAACCCCTAAAACCCTAAACCCCTAAAACCCAAAACCCTAAGCCCTAAACCCTAAACCCTAAACCCCTAATCCCTACAAGCCCTCCCAAGGATCGACTCCGCAACGCCTCGCGGTGGGCGGCGTCCTTCCGCGGGAGCCGAGGGCGTTCGGAATCTCTGCGCCTCGTCTTAATTAGGGTTTAGGGTTTGGGTTTTAGGGTTTAGGGTTTAGGGCTTAGAGTGTTAGGGTTTAGAGTGTTCAGGTTCAGGGTTTGGGGGTTTGGGGTTCAGAGCTCACGGCCTGTAAAGCTTGGCAACTTCGGCTTTGGGTGTGGGGTTTTGGGCTACGTCATGAGGGTGAACCCTTTTCAGCTCCTAAACCCTAAACCCTAAACCCTAAACCCTAAAGCCGGGCTATTTTTTGGACGGCTTCCAAGATCTTGTGTTCCCGGGCTTGCGGCATGCTCGGGTTTAGGGTTTAGGGTTTAGGGCTGGGGTTTAGGGTTTAGGGTTTAGGGTTTAGGGTTTAGGGTTTAGGGTTTAGGGTTTAGGGTTTAGGGTTTAGGGTTTAGGGTTTAGGGGCTTAGGGACCCAAGTTTTAAGTTTGAAGGCTTGCGGCAGCCTCAGCAGACGCGCACGCGGCGGAGATGTCGGCAAGCTCCGGGGGTGAGGAGCCCCTACCGTACAGCCCAGACCTGGGGTTTAGGGTTCAGGGTTTCGGGTTTAGGGTTTAGGGTGTAGGGTGTAGGGTTCAGGGGGTTTGGGTTTAGGGTTCAGCGTCTACGGTGAAGGACTTTCAGGGGGCTCATGACTGTGCTGATGTGGGAAGTGCATTTTGAGTCTTCATCTAGTATTTGCTCAAGAACCCTCCAAAAAAGAAAATTATCATCCCTATCTTGCCCTTAGAAGGAAGAATGTTTCTTATTTTGGGGGGTTCTTAAGCAAGTAGTAGTCACTTGCAGATGCTGTCTGCCCTGAAACACTCCAACACTGGACACTTGCCCAAGATTTTTGTGAACGGGCCCAAATCCAACAACCCTAATCCCCTATGGCCCTACACACTAGCCCGGGGCCCTAAGCCCCTGCATCCTACACCCCGGAGCGCCCGAAACTCCTAAACCCTAAACCCCAAATCCCAAACTCCTGAACCCTAAACCCCAAACTCTAAACCCTAAACCCTAAACCCCAAACCCCAAACCCCAAACCCTAAACCCTAAACCCTAAACCCCAAACCCCAAACCCTAGATTTTCGGGGAGGAGGAGGATGAGGAGCAGCCAAACACGGAGGCCGCCTGCTCCTCAGTAGGGGCTTCCGGGCATCTCGGGTTTCGGGTTGGGTTTAGGGTCTAGGGTCTAGGGTCTAGGGTCTAGGGTTTAGGGTTTAGGGTTTAGGGTTTAGGGTTGAGGGTTGAGGGTTGAGGGTTGAGGGTTGAGGGTTTAGGGTTTAGGGTTCGGAGTCTAGGGGTTTTGATGTTTGGAGGGTTTAGGGTTTAGGGGTTCAGCGTTTTAGGATTTAGGGTTTATAGGGCTTTAGGGTTAGGCTTCAGGGTCGAAGAAAGAGACAGAGAGAGAGAGAGAGAGAGAGAGAGAGAGATAGATAGAGAGAGCGAAAACGAGCACTGCCACTTTTTCTCGGTAATCTTCACCACAGCTCCTTGTTTGTGGGCCCTAAGCCCTAAACCCTAAGCCCTAGACGAATCCATGGTTTGTTCCTATAAAGTCCTCTCATTCTAAACCCCAGACCCTTTTCGAAGTCTAAGCACTAAACCCCCCCTGAACCCCCGAACTAGGCAGCTTCTAGCCCCTCAACACTAAAATAAACCTTAAACCCTGAATCCTAAACCCTAAACCCTAAACCCCAACCCCCCCCCCCCCCCCCACCCCTGAGCCCCCAGCCCAAGGCAGCTCCTGGCCAGCAGGGGGAGTTTGTTCTTCGCGACCGCCAGGCCTTTCGGAGTGCATTTTGGGCGGTGGGGGGAATGTTGGGCTGGCTAGGATGGGGAATGTTGGGCTGGTCTAGGATGGGTTTGGGTTTAGGGTGTAGGGTGAAGGGTGTAAGGGTTCAGGGCTTAGGGAGGTGTAGGGTTTAGGGTTCAGGGTTAGGGGGGTTTTGGAGGTTCAGGGCATTTTCGTAGCCGTTAGTGCCGCAGCGTCGTCTGGCAAGAGTGTATGGGGGGCCCCACTCTAAACCCTAAGCCCTAAGCCCTAAGCCCTAAGCCCTAAACCCTAAACCCTAAACCCTAAACCTTCAAACCCTAAACCCTAAACCCTAAACCCTAAAGCCCAGATCCTGAACCCGAAGCCCCGCCCAACCTGGAGAAGAAATCCCATACTCATCCCTATCTCCATGAGCTTTGTCATAGTTGGGTACCCTAAACCCTAAACCCTAAACCCTAAACCCTAAACCCTAAACCCTAAACCCTAAACCCTAAACCCTAAACCCTAAACCCTAAACCCTAAACCCTAAACCCTAAACCCTAAACCCTACAATTTTAAGGGTACTTGAACCCAATAGGGAATAAACCAATTCAATTTCTATATTATCCCATGAGGCCTGGAGCTCCCAGCAATTCAGGTTATACCGAAAGGGTTTAGGGTTTAGGGTTTAGGGTTTAGGGTTCCGGGTATGGGCCGGTATCGGCTTTTGAGGTTTGGGGCACCGGAACAGGCTTGCGACTTGGGGTTCCAGGGTTCAGGCTCTATGGTTTAGGTTTAGGGTTTAGGGTTTAGGGTTTGGGGTTTAGGGTTTAGGGTTTAGGGTTCAGCGTGGGTAAGCCCTGAAGTCGTGCAACTGAGGACCAGTCGGTGGTCTGAGCTGCAGTCTGGACCACTCCTGATGGCAGCCCAGTTGTCCAGGTTGCTGTTGTGCCGCACATGCAGACGCGACTATGTATAGCTATATGTACATGCGCGCACATATATATATATATATACATACATATGTATGTATACATATTGTAAATGCAGAAGCCATAAACTAGCAACATGTGTATGTGTGTATATATATATATACACGTCATTGTTGAAGTGGTTGATCAGAGGGACATAGGTATCTTGAAGAGGCAAGGGTTTTGCGTTTAGGGTGTGGTGTGTAGGGTCAACCCTAACTCCTAAACCCCAAAACCCCAAACTAACCCTTATCCAGCTGTTCTCCGTTTCACGCCTGAAGGCGCTTCATGCTTTCCAAGGCCGGGGGTCTAAAGGTTTGGGGTTTGAGGTTTGCAGGTTTAGGGTTTAGGGCTTAGAGGTTTGGAGGTTTAGGGTTGTTAGGGTTCAGGGTTTAGGGTTGTTAGGGTGGGGGGGGGGGGGGTTGTTAGGGTCTATGGCTTTGAGGTTTGGACGTTTATGGCTTAGGTCTTTAGAGCCTGCTATAGGGGTTAAGGGTTGTAAGGGTTGATAGCTTTAGGGTTGTTAGGGCTTAGGGTTCTTCAGGGTTTAGGTGTCCCCCCGGGCCGCTTCGTGCGTTCAGAAAGGGCTTGGCGTGCTCTGAGGGGAGGCGGCTTTCCGCACGAAACCCTGAAGCCTAAACCCAAAAACCCCAGTACCCTAAGCTCCCTATAGCGCCCTCAGCCCCACTACCCTTAGGCCGGGTTTAGGGTTTAGGGTTTAGGGTTTGGGGTTTAGGGTTTAGGGTTCATTACCCGAGCCTCCCCCCCTGCACTTCGCCAGAACAGGGCCGAGCTTTCGCACGAGTCTCTCTCTCTCTGGTGAGCCACAGCCCAGAACAGCTGCAAAATCTGGGCAGTACCAGGGCACCCTCAACCCTGAACCCTCAACACTAATTCCTAACCCTAAACCCTAAACCCTAAACCCTAAACCCTAAACCCTAAACCCTAAACCCTAAACCCTAAACCCTAAACCCTAAACCCTAACCCCTAAACCCTAAACCCTAAACCCTAACATCTACACCCTAGACCATAAACCCTAACCCTAAGCACTCTCATGGTTAAGGGAGCCCGCAAGCGCTGGCCACCCTACGCCCAAAGTCGCTACGTAAGAGGCCCAAAAGGCCTCAACTGCTAAAGCCGCAAGAGCCTGTGTCCCAGAACTCTAAACCCGTAAATCTTACAGCCGAAAACCCCTACAAATCCTACAAACCCTTCAAACCGTAAAAAGACATTTACAGAGCCTGAACCCTAAACCCTAAACCCTAAACCCTAAACCCTAAACCCTAAACCCTAAACCCTAAACCCTAAACCCTAAACCCTAAACCCTAAACCCTAAACCCCAAACCCTAAACCCTTTTGAGCCCAAAGAGCCCAGATCTTGCGCTGTAGCTCACAGCATCCCGCGGCGCCCGCGAGAGCGAGAGAAAGCGAGAAAGGTTCAGGGCTTAGGTTTCAGGGTTTAGGGTTTAGGGTTTAGGGTTTAGGGCTTAGGGTTTAGGGTTTAGGGTTTAGGGTTCGGGGTTTTCGGGTTTAGGGTTTAGGGTTTAGGGTTTAGGGTTTAGGGGTTGAGGGTGTAGGGTTTTAGGCGTTCAGGGCTCAGGGGGACGAGGGGTTGGAGTTGAGGGTAGTTTTGGCTTCATATGAAGCTCTGAGATTGGGGTTTGGGGCTTCGAAGCCCTACTTCTTGATACTGTTTTGCCATTCTTCTTTCCCCTAAAGCCCTCATCTGCTCACTATTCTTAGGGTTTGGGGTTTGGGGTTTAGGGTTTAGGGTTTAGGGTTTAGGGTCATGGGCCCTTCATATGGCCCCTAACTTTGAATAAAGGGTTCGGAAGTATGGGCCCTTAGGTTTCCTTGGGAAAAGCTGTGATGCTCCTATTGCTATTATTCTTACTGTTTCTCCTGTTTCTTGTTCTTGTTACTATGATTATTGCTCTTGTTACAAGTACTCGTACTCTTGCTGATTCTCCTTATTGAACTGTTCTTTTTCTGATTAGTATGATTTTGATGCTATTATCACAATCGGTTAGATGGTCCTTATCTTGTTTCAACACGGCTGTTGTTGCCACTTGTTATGTAGTTTTTTGCCGTTCTTACGATGAGTACGATGATGACTTGGGATGTTACCCCTTATACTAACAGCCCGGAATAGGGATCAGAATAGGGGGGTACTATAATCCCCATTAAGGACTGCTAGAATAAGAGGAACATCCCAAATGATGACGATGATGACCATGATTGCCCCTGAACGTGCTGACCCTTAAACCCTAAACCCTAAACCCTGAACCCTGAACCCCAAACCCTAAACCCTGTGACGCAGGCCCAAAAGCCGCCACCCTCAGCAACGCTGCCCTTCCAGAAGGCCCGGCCGTGGGCGCATGGCTGCGGTTTAAGGGTTTTTAGGGTTTAGGGTTTAGGGTTTAGGGTTTAGGGTTTTAGGGTTTAGGGTTGAGGGTTGAGGGTTGAGGGTTTCGGTTTTAGGGTTGAGGGTTCAGTATTTAGGGTTGAGCGTTGATGCTTTGGGCTTTGCGGTTGCAGGGTTTAGGGTTTAGGCTTGCGGGTAGCGATGGTGTTCAGCGGTAACTGTCGGCGAGCATCACAGGGGCATCTTCGACTCTGGTTCCTAAGGCCCCAAGAAACTGGACCGGAACCCTGAACGCCCTAAACCCTAAATGCCCTAAACCCTAAACCCTAGACCCTAAACCCTAAACCCTAAACGCCCTAAACGCCCTAAACCCTAAACCCTAAACCTAAACCCTAAACCCTAAACCCTAAACCCACCTAAACCTAAACCTAAACCCCAAATCCCCGAAAGCCCGAGACAACCCCAAACCCTTCAATGCCTGAGCCCCTGAACCCCACACCCTCAACCCTAAACTCCTAAGCCACTGAACCCTAAACCCCTAAGCCCCTAAACCCTAATCCCCTACACCAACTCAACCTAAACCCTACACCCTAGCGCGGTAGAGACGGCGATGAGGGCGTTCCTAAACCCTAGGATCAGGCGTGGTTGTTGCAGTTTAGGGTTTACCCTAAACCCTAAACCCTATACCCCAAGCCCTAAACCCTAAACCCTTAGGGTTTAAGGTTTAGGGGTGGCAGACGTACCGATGCCAGGGCTTGCGCGCTGCACCCGATGAGCTGACATCCGGAGCAGCCGGGAACCTGGCACCACCTAAACCCCAACCCCACAACCCACAACCCACAACCCACAACCCACAACCCACAACCCACAACCCACAACCCACAACCCACAACCCTAAACCCTAAACCCCACAACTGTAAACCCTAAACCCTGAACAATAAAACCTGAACCCTAAACCCGAAACCCTAAACCCTAAACCGTAAACCCTTATCCCTAAACCTTATGCATCAGCCACTCCACCCTCAACGCTTAACCCTCAACGCTCTGAGTTGGCGGGAACTCGCGTAAGGGTTTCGGGTTTCGGGTTTCGGGTTTAGGGTTTAGGGTTTAGGGTTTAGGATGTAGGGGGGATTCGCTCGTTCTCCCATCTTGTGTAGGGCTTTCGATTCTGCCTTAGGCATCGTTCAGTAGTATTCTTTCACAGTTGCACAAAAAAACGGTTCAAATCGCAAGCAGCTTCAAGCCTTCTCCTACTTCTAGGGCTCTTGAGGTTTAGGGTTTAGGGTTTAGGGTTTAGGGTTTAGGGTTTAGGGTTTAGGGTTTAGGGTTTAGGGTTTAGGGCCGCAGGCCGTTCCTCGGAACCAGATGTGATGACCCACTGGGTCCACACTGCTCGAAGGGCCTTGCGTGCTGCTGTGGTTGGGCGTACCGCGGCCCTTCTGGGGCCCCTAAAACCCTTGCGGAGACCCCTCCAAATTCCAAAGCTCGGGGGTTTAGGGTTTAGGGTTTAGGGTTTAGGGTTTAGGGTTTAGGGTTTAGGGTTTAGGGTTTAGGGTTTAGGGTTCAGGGTTTAGGGTTTAGGGTTTAGGGTTTAGGGTTTAGGGGTTCCGCAGTTCAGGGTTTTGGGGTTTCAGAGGTGTTCGAGGCCCCTGAGCCGTACTGCAAGGGGACACTTTTTTTCGTAAGCCACCCCAAAACCTAACAAACCCTCGATCGCAACCCCCAACCCCCAGCATTAAACCCCAAAAGCCCTCAAACCCTAGACCTCTAAACTAAGCCTCAGAGCCCTCAACCCACAACACTAACCCTCAACCTCTATACCCCTAAACCCTAACCCCCTAAACCCCTAAGCTCTAAGGCCCCTAAACCCCTAAACCCTAAGCCCCTAAAGGACCAACCACCGACATGAGGCCGACCCCAAGCCAAAGTGGCCCCTGGCATTGGCGCGACCCGCGCTGTGGGAGGGGTCCGAGCACTCAGGCAGAGGGTTTCAGGGTTTAGGGTTTAGGGTTTAGGTTTGAGGGTTTGAGGGTTTGAGGGTTTGAGGGTTTGAGGGTTTGAGGGTTTCAGGCTTTCAGGGTTTCAGGGTTTCAGGGTTTCGGGGTTTCAGGGTTTCAGGGTTTCACGGTTTGAGGGTTTCAGGGTTTCAGGGAAAGAGGGTTTGAGGGTTTAGGGTTGAGGGTTTTGAGGGTTTTGAGGGTTTGAGGTTATGAGGGTTTGAGGGTTTTGAGGGTTTGAGGGTATGAGGGTTTGGAGGGAGGGTTTGAGGGTTTGAGGGTTTGAGGGTTTGAGGGTTTGAGGGTTTGAGGGTTTGAGGGTTTGAGGGTTTTTGAGGGTTTGAGGGTTTGAGGGTTTGAGGGTTTGAGGGTTTGAGGGTTTGAGGGTTTGAGGGTTTGAGGGTTTGAGGGTTTGAGGGTTTGAGGGTTTGAGGGTTTGGAGGGAGGGTTTGGAGGGAGGGTTTGGAGGGAGGGTTTGGAGGGAGGGTTTGAGGGTTCGAGGGTTTGAGGGTTCGAGGGTTTGAGGGTTTGAGGGTTTGAGGGGTTTGAGGGTTTGAGGGTTTGAGGGTTTGAGGGTTTGGGGGTTTGAGGGTTTGGGGGTTTGGGGGTTTGGGGGTTTGGGGGTTTGGGGGTTTGAATGGGGGTTTGGGGTTTGCAGGTCGAGTTTCGGCCTTGGGCGGGGGAGGGGGGGGGCGGGGGTGCTTCATGTTTGTTTCCCTCCTCCCCCCACCATCCCAGGTTAGGTTGGCGATGTTTTTGATGGTTTTCGAAGGGGTTTTCGGGCTTTGCGCTGGGCTTTTTCTGGGGTGTGAAGTCAGCCTGCTGCTAAAGACCCTCCCTGTCCCCAAACCCTCAAGCCCTAACACCCCTGAAAAACCCTAAAAACCTGAACCCCTAAAGCCCTGCAAGCCCTCAAATCCGAAAAACCCTCAACCCTAAACCCTAAACCCTGAACACCCCTACAGCCCTAAAAGCTCTCATATCCGAAATCCTAGAAATCCCAAGCCGTCGCATCCTGAAAGCCTTGCAGCCTTCCGACTGAACATGCCAAGCTCCCTACGCGGAGCTTCACGTGCGACCCCCCACCCTAAACCCCAAACCCCAAACCCCAAACCCCAAACCCCAAACCCCAAACCCCAAACCCCAAACCCCAAACCCCAAACCCTAAACCCCAAACCCTAAACCCTAAACCCGAAACCCTAAACCCTACACCCTACACCCTAAACCCTACACCCTAAACCCTAAACCCTACACCCCCCCTCAAGCCCGAAACCCAAAAGCCCTGAAGCCTCAACCCTCAACCGAGGTTGGACCCTCCTCAGTCCTTGTCGCGTCCTGAGTCCACTTAGGGCTTAGGGTCTAGGTTTAGTTTAGGGTTTAGGGTTCAGGTCTTAGGAAGTTAGGGTTTCGAGGTTTCGGGGCTTAGGCAGAATTCGGGGTTTCGGGACTCAGGGGTTTAGGGGTGTGCGGGTGGAGGGTTGAGGTTGGGGGTGCAGCAGAGTTCAGGCGCTTCTTGTCCCTGGATGGGGGGCTACAGGGTCAGCGCCGCTTTTGGCGGTCACGACCTCTTGACACCGCCCGTGCTTGGTTGCGTGCTTTGCCTTGACGTGAGTGCGGCTTTCGGCACTCCAGATCAGCTGTTGGGAGGCACAAAGTCGCCGCCCGTACAACGTATCTGCCCCGTAAACCCCGAAACCCTTGAACCTTTAAACCATAAAAATCCCTAAGCCGATAATCCCCTGAACCGAAACCCGAAACCCCTAAAGCCCCTAAAGCCCTAAACCCTGAACTTTAAATCCGTAAAGTCTAAAACTGTAAAAACTAAGACCCTGAACTCTGAAACCCTGCACCCTAAACCCCCTTCTGAACCCCGAAACCCCTTAAGCCCCCTAACCCCTAAACCCTAAATCCGAAGCCCAAAAACACAAAGCTCCTAAGCCCGGTTCCCCGACATTTTTAGCTTCTAAACCACTAAAACCCTAATTTCTAAAACCCTAGCCCCTAACCCCTACTAAACCCCCTAACCCCCCTTATCCCATGTAATCTCCCTAAACCTTAAACCCCCAAAACCCTAAGTTCTAAACCCTAAGCCCTAAGCCCTAAACTCCTAAACCCTAAACCCTAAACCCTAAAGCCTAAACCCTGAACCCGAAACCCTAAACCCTAAACCCTACACCCTACACCCTACACCCTAAACCCTAAACCCTAAACCCAAAGCCCCCCCCCCCCCCCCCACAACCCGCCAGGTCTGCGACCTCCGGGCCCTCTCAGGGTGCGGTCGCCGTCCTGGCCTCGGGTTTAGGGTTTAGAGTTTAGGGTTTAGGGTTTAGGGTTTAGGGTTTAGGGTTTAGGGTACGGGGGGACAACCAGGGAAGGAAACCAACTCCCCTAATCGCCCTGAACCTATATTCCCCAGATCGAACCAAGAAACAAACGAGAACACGGATAAGAGCAACCCAGGGGGGAAGGAAAGGGGGAAGGAATCCACACCCTTACCAAACCCTAAGAACCCAGGCACTACTTTTTGAACTTGTGGCTTTCTGTTCAAGCCCATCTTGAGCCAAACATGTTATCCGGGTTCATTAACCCTTCCAACTCTCAACACTAACTCTTTTCTACAATACCAGTTGCAGCTCCGCACTCCCCCTGTCCTAGGATTTCCTAGGACACATTGGAGGTGCAGATCTTTGGCCAAAAACTGCCATTAGGGCAGCAGCCAGCTGCTTGAAATGCACAATATGGTTTTACGTCTACCAGGACGAAATTATAGCACATTGGCTAAATCCACTAACCATAGAGAATCTTTTTTCACCATGATCCTCTCATCACTGAAGACTCCTTGGCCTTCTTCACCACAAACCGTGGTCTTCGCTACGCGAAAAGCTACTGACTTCTACTATCAGGGATTTCCATACCCTTAATAGTAACCACCACATTTGTCAGCACATTGGCTGTTCCAGCGCACCTGTCTCCAGAAAGAGAAAAACCATCCCTTCATCCATACCATCCAATCACTTCTTTTTCCGATTGTTGGCAATCTTGAGGTGAAGTTGCAGCAGAATATACTCCAGGTCCGAAACTGTAAGGACAGGATCCTGTACGCCCCTTTGAATTGAGGATACCAATCCTTCTCTCTTTGCGTCCTCAATCGCCTGGCACGATTGACCCAGCTCTGCATTCACAGCTGTAGACGCTTGCGCATCCCCATCAGGAGGACGATCCTTTTCCTCAGGACCTTTCACCACCACCACTTCTCCCTTTTTGGGACTCTGACTTTTCTCCTTCTTCTTCGCCTTTCCACCGACGTTTGACTTTGTGCGCATTTTCGAGGCTGTTTCCCCTGCAGAAACCGCCGCATTGGATGATGATCCACCCTTCTCAATGGTCGCCGGCATCTTCTTCGGCTTTGGAACCAGGAGAGTGTAAGGATCTTCGATAACTGCAGTTTTCCTCTTCTTTTTAACCTTTTTTGCCTCCTCCTCAACGGCAACCTCCGTCTCAGAAGTCTCAACCACCTCCTTTTCGGCAGGAATATCCTTGCTGGACTCCCTTTCTAGGGACCTCTTCTTGCCCCTTTTGGGATCTTTTTCTTCTTCCACGTTGGCTCGCTCGAACCATATCCTCAGGTCATTGACCCATTCTTCCACCTCCTCGAGCGAAACCTCATACGACTTCACTACTTCGTGAAGTTCCAGCACGGACAACATATCGGTGGTCCACGAAACCCATTCTCTATCCATCTGGTCAGCATCTCCATTGAACTTCAGGAGTTTGAACAGTGGATCCGCCTCTGCTCGAGCCAAATCTGTTTTGCCATTCGACAGAAATGAAATCGCTTCCATCAACAGTTGCGACATTTTGGTGTCATCGTCATAAGTCATGGAATACTCCTCACCATCATCGAACTGTTCAGGAGAGATCTCCTCTTCCCCACCTTTTGCACCAGAACTTCTCCTTGGACCATCCCTTGGGGGCGTCCTCGGAGACCTTGGCCTCTGTTCATTCAGCGGATCACCATGCTCAAAAACACACCTGTCACCATAACGACACTTCCCAGACTGAGCAAACTGAATGCACCTCACACCAGTTGCATCATGCGAGAACGCACACTTCTTTCCAGCGAAATAGGGTCTCCCCGCCACATAGTATTTGCACCAATACGAATGCAGCACCACATCATCTTCTGAATGGATGAATTTGCAGTCTTCACCAAATTTGCAGCGATCTTTTCCCTTACTGAACCAATAGCAGAAGCCTTTCTTCCTCTTCTCCAAGCGCTCCGCCTCGAACCGGTCCATAGGGCGATTCTGCTCTACATGAACATTGCCATGTGCCTGAGAACTGCTCCCTTCACCCCAGGTGCTATCAGTATTTGATGCTTGGAGTACAGCTGGAAAACCTGGCCTTGGTCCTACCACCTTCATAATTGGTTTTCCGCCAGCTCCTGAGCCACGCTGAGACGATCCAAAAACATTGAACTTCTTCATGAAGGCTTTCCTAGTGCCGATCTTCTGCACCCTTTTGATTGGACGCTTCATTGCTCCAACCTTGCATCCAGATACGTTCAAACGACACAACCTCCTATACCCAGCTCTATATCCCTTTTTCCAAAGAGCCATAAGAATTTTAGAGGCAGTAACATTCTCCACCTCTACCTTTTCCAACGATCCCTCTCTTCCCGGAACAAACCCATCCATATCTGAAGACCTTTCCATCTTTTTTGACACCACTTCGTCGAGGTAGTCTTCAGAGATCCAGGGTAAGTTCCTCTTAGAGGAAGGATTGTCACCATTGTTTGGTCCTTCACCAGGATACCCCTTTGTGCTGTAAAAGATCTTACCAGTAGTGCGGTCCTGCGTAGAGAAATTGGAAGCAACGCGAGAGTACACTGACCACAAGAAAATCCTTGTGCCCGCCAGTCTTGACGACCCACTGGATGTCTCCTCTTCCGGCGAGACTTCTGGCGCTTTGCCATCCCTTCCAGTGTCACCAAGTGTCTCACCTCCAGCATCTTCAATGGGAATAAGGGATTCATTGTTCCCTTGATCTAGTACCGCATCTTGTTGATCGGGGATCTCCAGCACCATTCCTGTAGGATCCACTTCCTCATCAGCATCGTCGTCCATTCTTCTCCAGAGAACCTCCAATTGATCAGCGCAAGTCGCCGCCTGAAGGAACTCCATCATTTGGTCCCTCCCGTGCTGCCAGAGAAATTCGGAATTCACCACTGTCCCTTGGCCTCCTAGTCTAAGGAATGGAGCGACCAGATTGGCTACCCTTGCCATAAGTTCCACATGAACTTCCATGCCTGGACTGCGACTCCAATCATAGGCTATTGCCTCCATAGCAGTTCCAAACTTTTCAGTATTTCTGAATTCCTTTTCCAGGCCAGGAGAAAGCAGTGCACCCATCACCGAAAGAGGATAATTTCCCACCACCGGCAAGCACGGATCTTCATGGAACGAATGATGCAAAACACCGTAGTGTCCTTGATCTCTCCTTTCAAAAAGGAGTCTCCCAGTATTCAACTGGGCATTCAGTTCATCCACTTGAACCATTTCAGCACATATTCTCTGTGCCGCAGTCGCTATTGCCGACCAGAGAGCACGATCTGCCAACCCACGACGCATAACCCACATAGTTGTCGCCGACTGAATCAGTGTACCAGGGTCATATGCCATGACCACCAATGCACCATCATCCATTCTCTGATCAGTATCATCTTCCAATGCCAGGTTCAAATCCTGTTCGCTTGCACCTTCAGATGACATGCTAATAACCAAGTTTCGATCCATTTTATTGGATCCCTTCTGATAGTCCTTGTGCCCCACAGGCAACTTGCCGACAGCAACCTTCCAATAAATCCGAGTCAGAAGACCTTTAACCAGCAATTGCTGAGGAACATTCTTCACCGGACGAACATCCAATGTCTTCGCACCATCACCACGGAGTTCATTGCTCCCACCTTCTCCTTCGTTTTGGTCAGTCTCCTCGCCAGGAATTTGCACTGATCCTTCCAGCGCCGTCTCCTGTCCAGCCACTTCTTGCCCAGGAAGAACTTGAGCGCCTTCAGATACATTCACCTGTCCAGCAACACCTTGCCCAGGTAGAACCTCATCCGTGGAGCCCACCGCCCGCGAACCAACTATAACTGAGCCATCCCTTGCTCTTTTTTGAGACTGTTCAGTTCGACGAGAAGGTTGTGGTAGCGAAAAAACTTGAGAAGTCACTTCTTGGCGGGTCTCCCCCCGCGACGCTTTGTCGCGTTCTTCGCCAAGGTGAACCGATTTTTTCTGCCCGTCATTGGGGCCGGAAGAACCACCCATCGGAACATTGCCACGAATCGCAGTTCTCTGTGAATCCCTTTCTTGCAAAAGGATTTCCCGCACGCGTTGCACAGCATTGGTCTCTTCCTCGCTTGAATCGCTTGAGGAATCGGCGTAAGAAACCAAAGCCTCCGCCTGATCATCATCGTCCACCACATCTGCCCACGCTCTGCTGAACCGATACGACAACCCACCACGAGGCTTCAGTTCCAGTGGTTTTGGTTTCTCCACCACTTCCGCCGGTTGCGCTCGTCGCTGTGAACGAGAGCGTGGCACCTGTCGCACCTGTTTTTTGTCCAGCAAGGGCCTTCCCCTTTTCACAGGGTTTGATATTGACCGATATTTTTTTGTTGGTGGGTTCACCGGTGGCATTCCAACTCCCACCAATTTCAGCTTCTGTACGCACAGTGGAGACCTCTGCGCAAGCGTCCAAGCGTCACGGTACTTGACCTTATCAAAAAGCTCCCTATAGGAGCCTCTCGGCATCGTTTTTGCACCGGAGCCTTCAGCTTCACGCATCTGAGTGAGGGTTCTCACCGCCTCTCTTCCAGCTTCCTTGCTTCCAGAAGATTGTTGTACCCGTACAGATGCATCGGAAGGGACTGCTTTTTCTGGTCCCTCCGGACGATATCGGACGCCTCCCACCAATCGTAGGATTTTGCATGCTGTCACCTTGTTGATCCCTTTTTCAAGCAGATCTTCCACAAAGATGAACTCCTGCAGGTCCGACACGGTGCTCACGCCAAGAGTAATCATCACCTCACTTACATGAGGGGTATACACCCAAAGGTGGTTATTGCGAGCCATCCAATTTTCAATTGGCTCCTCTGGATCCTGAAGCAGAGTACCAGTGGACTCAGCCACCGAATTCTTTTGTTCATCAGCCTCTTCTTCATCCAGAATACCCTTTTCACCATCTTTTTGTGACACATTGGTCATTTGCAGCGCTTTTGGTGCCGAGGAGGACGAAGATTCTGCTCCCCCACTTACCGGTGGTTGAAAAGCGTTCCTGTCGGGAATCTCCAATCCTCTTCCCCTTTGAAATGACACATGGTTCGCCACATTCACCAGATGCTTCAATTGGGTCAGCCGGTCTTCAGACATCTCTTCGTGAGAATACTTGCAGCCAAATCGCACACGACATCTCCCTTTGAGATAGTAGTCGAAACAGCAATGGTGGAACACCGCGTCCCTTAGTGCCTTCCTGGAAGCATTGTCCCAAGATTTGCCAGGCTCCCAAGTCCCTTCCAATGCCATGTCATCGTCGTGGAGATACCTGCACGCAGTCCCATATTTACAACCACCTTGATTGTAATACAGACACAGCCGTTTCTTCGTTTCACCCAGCGTAGGCTCACCTTTTGATGTCCCTTTGCCATAGTTGTACTGGGCACGGAAGGCCGAATCCTCCCGCTCCTGCTGCACCTCATCCACTGTACCTTCATCAGTTGGAGGGCCACCGATGTCCCCATCCTCGTCACCAGCTTTTTGGCTGTTCTTTGGCTCAGTTGGCTCTCCTTCAGGCCACCCTTCACCGTAACGACGATGTTCATAGGAACACCCATCTCCATTTCGACACCTCCCTTGATTGAAGAACTTGCACAGCTTACTGTGTCCAGGTGACACAGTCTTCGGAGTCGTGTGAGCCTTTTTGTACTGATCAGGATCCATGTAGGCTTCCATTGGCCTGTTTTCCCTCTTACTCATCTCCTCGATTGCACCATCAAGCTCTTGCAGAAATCGCTTGGTATCCAACCACAGCTCGTTCCAAAGCTCATCTTTCCCTTTGCTCAGCAACATTGCCACCGTTTCACCCACGACTGGTCCACTAAATCTTCTTTTCTTGCGTGCCAGTTCGTAGAGCGCGTTGTGGTACTGCTTCCGGGAAAAAGTGGTTGTTTTTTCCGAACCTGCACGTTCTGTCTCCTCAGGCTTCCAACCATCACCTAGCAAGATGTTGTATGCGCTCCGAGCCTCAACGTTCAGGAATGTATGATCTGCGATACACTCCACAATCACGTCCATTGGACGACTCAGCAACATCCCCGTGATTTTGCCCACATAGTCATTATCTATTGTTTCATCTTCCAGGAGATTTTGATAGATCTTTTCTCCATAGAGCTGTTTCTGCTCAGCCTCCTCTTGTTCCTTAGAGGATGCTTTTGACTCGGCAAACCACTCGCGAGACTGCTGTTCTTCCGACTTCCAGTCCCATTGACCATCGGAACCTTTGTACCATTGACCAGTCTGCCATGAGCCTGTCCACCATGTACCCCAGCCGCTGTCTTTCCATTTGCGCAGCGTCGAAGAGGAATCCTCCTCGTCCTCTTCCAAAACCAGAAAGGTGTCCAAGATTATGGTACCATCATCTTCCACTCGTTTCACTGTTCCATTGACAGTATCACCAAATTTGAACTGATGTACATTGTTCCCTTCTGCAGGAACCAATACATTCATATCACCATGGTCCAAAAAGGCTCCATACCCATTGATGCAGCGCACTAGACCAATGATCTCATCTCCCTCCTGATAGCAATGTTCCCCAGGTGATTCCAAAGCTCCCGCTCGGGCCACTTTCTTTGCATGCCTCTCTGTATCATCGGCTCCTGGCACATCCTTTATTTCCACCTTTGGGTCACACTGCTCGTCCTGCTCCGACGTGAGTCCCACAAGATCATCCATCTTGTGCTCCAAGGGCTCAGGATCTTCCTTTTTTCCAGCCAATGGCTTTGCCTCATCCGTTACAGTTCGCTCGGTGTCGACTTCCGGCGAGCTTTCAGATGGCAACACCTCTCCCTTCCTGGGAGTGGACCCACCATTGGAGTCCTTTTTCAAACCTTCTGCAGCAGGCAAATTTTCTTCCACTACAGGGCTATTGGATTGGTCATCCGCGGTAGGCACATTTTCTTCCACCGCAGGCTCCTTTGGCTCCATGGTTTCCAAAAGAGAATCACCATTGTTGCTGACCACAGCTGCCTCATTGGCTCCGGTGTAGCCTTCGCCATTTCGTTCCTCGCTGCTAACTTCAGGCTGCACCAGTGCGTCCACCTGTGACCCTCCATCGTCAGCTGCTACAGAGACCTGCGCCCCATTGTTGCAGTCATCCGCGGAACGTGACACCATATGCGCCTCAACCCGTGCTTTTTCTGCACTCCATGTACTATCTGGCGCGTTGACCCGCGCTTCATTGGCGCTCCAGGCCTCATCTTTCCGATCACCCGTGTCTCCAGCAGTTTCAGAAGTTTCCTTTTCCCTTTGAATGGCAGAATTCTCGGCACCAAACGAAGAGACCTCCTCAGTCGTAATGCACAACTTTTTCCCTTCGTCATCCAAATCTCCAGGGCCATCTTCCTGAACGACAGGCACCACATCCACCACTCGCTCTTCTGCAGCCGACACAATTCCGATCTCCACATTGGGCATTTTTTCTTCTGGACCCACCGATTCCACCGCTGCCACACCCTCAGAAAGCGCCTCCATCTCTTCCCGATCCAGATGTTGAGCTTCAGCGATGTCTGCTCGGTTTCCAGAAATCCCCTCTTCATCAGGAGAACCCGAGGTCGGGGCGTCACCACCAGCCCTAGGACCGCTATCCCTGATAGTAGAGGAAAAATCTTTTTCACCTACACTATTTACACTACCCTGGATTGCCTTCGTAGACTCAGGTGTCGGTGTAGTCGATGAAGGACCCAGTTCAGTCTCCACTTCCAGCCCATTGCCCGAAGGAGACCCAACCGCGTTGTCGCTTTTCACCTTTTCCCCTACATCCGGCAGCGTCCACTTGCTTTCCTGCGTATCCAGGCAGTAGTAATACTGTCTCCCATCTTCGTGGAAGTGCCATTCCCACGTTGTCCCATCGCACGCTTCGATCAGATGCTCATCTTTCCGAAAACCATCCCTTTCAGAGACTTGACGCATCTCATCCTCTTCTTCTGACAACTGGCGCAACCTTTCAGCCTCCATCTGTAAGATCTCCTCTTCCCCCATGGCATATTCAGCAGTTGGCGCGGCTTCAAAGCTGTCCGCACCCCTCTGTTCGTAACCGCTTCCACCACCCAGGGAACTCGCCGAGGGATCCCCTTTAATCTTGTTCAGAGGCCTCCTGGCAGCTTGCAGCACTTCTCCACTCAGATTGGTCTGAGACCCTTGGTCAATCATTCGGCCCGAAGTCGAAGTAGACGGCTGGTACCCATGTTTGTGCAACACGCGTAAAACAGTCACCTCCATTTCACGGTCTATACCACCAGTCGCGTCCCAGCTCCTTTTTTCACCAGGCTTTGGCGATACAGAAACAGCACGTCCTTCAGCTTCAGCATTGCTAACCATATCCACATTGGGATTTTTACCCACATTGGAGTATTCTGCAACCAAGGCTTCTTCCAGATGTTCTTCAGCGCCAGGCATCACCTCTTCCAGCACCGTCCTTTCACCCAGAGACTCAGCTGCACCGTTTCCAGCTCCACCATTCTGTCCACCATCCGAGGAAGGCTGGAGCCATCGTTTGGGAGAAGGCATTGCTTCTTAATCCCAAAAACCTTGAAAGAACACTTAACCGCAGGGAACCTAATTTGGGCTCATAAGCTACGGGGGGACAACCAGGGAAGGAAACCAACTCCCCTAATCGCCCTGAACCTATATTCCCCAGATCGAACCAAGAAACAAACGAGAACACGGATAAGAGCAACCCAGGGGGGAAGGAAAGGGGGAAGGAATCCACACCCTTACCAAACCCTAAGAACCCAGGCACTACTTTTTGAACTTGTGGCTTTCTGTTCAAGCCCATCTTGAGCCAAACATGTTATCCGGGTTCATTAACCCTTCCAACTCTCAACACTAACTCTTTTCTACAATACCAGTTGCAGCTCCGCATAGGGTTTGAGGGTTTGAGGGTTTGAGGATTTAGGGTTTAGGGTTTCGGGTTTAGGGTTTAGGTTTTAGGGGTTTGGGGGTTTGGGGTTTGGGGTTTAGGGTTGGAGGGTTTGAGGGTTTGAGGGTTCAGGGGTTTGAGGGTTTAGGGTTTAGGGTTTAGGGGTTAGGTTTTGGGGTTTAGGGTTTGAGGTCTAGGGTCTAGGGTTTGAGGGTTTGAGGGTTTGAGGGTTTAGGGGCTTGAGGGTTTAGGGGTTAGGGTCTAGGGTCTAGGGTCTAGGGTTTAGGGTTTAGGATTTAGGGTGCATGATCTACGACTTTGGCCTTCGGTTATGGGACGTCTAGGCAAACGAGATCCTCCGAACGCTAAACCCCTAAACTCTCAACCTTCAAGCCCTGCAACTTGAAACGTTCTTCGAAAGTCAAAAAGAATTTTCTCGAAACTTTCCTCGAAACACTCCGAAACTTTCCCCCCGACCCGAAGCCTTCATAGTTTTCAGCCAAGCAACCCTACACCCGAAACCCTAACCCCTAAACCCAAAACGCCCGAAACCCTAAGTCCTAAACCCTGAAACCCTGAAACCCTGAAACCCTGAACCCTAAACCCTAAACCCTAAACCCTAAACCCTAAACCCTAAACCCTAAACCCTAAACCCTAAACCCTAAACCCTAACCTAAACCCTAAACCCTAAACCCTAAACCCTAAACCCTAAACCCTAAACCCTAAACCCTAAACCCTAAACCCTAAACCCTAAACCCTAAACCCTAAACCCTAAACCCTAAACCCTGCCTCTTCGTCCATCCCGGGCCATGTCCCAAGGCGCAGGCGCGGCGTGTACAGGGCCACCTCAGCCTACGCAGGCCGCAGCTTTTTTTTTTCTCCCTTTGTTTTGAGCAGTGTTGCTGTTGGGGTTTAGGGTTTAGGGTTTAGGGTTTAGGGTTTAGGGTTTAGGGTTTTAGGGTTTTAGGGTTGAGGGATTAATTAGGGTTTAGTGTTGAGGCTTCAGGGTGATCTTTATTCGTTCTGGTAGTTGGTGCTCTTATTCGTTTTTTGTTTGGGATATTCAAACTGTCCTTAATCGGGATTCAAGTACCCCCCCCCCCCTATTACATACCCCCGATTAAGGACTGTTAGTATAAGGCGGAACATCCCAAAGTACTACCATTGTATAAGTATTTACGATTGCGGTTGCGATTATTCGTAGGTCTTTCGGGTGTTTTTGGGGGTGAGGTTTTGGGATCGTTCGGGGCCTAAGCCGTAAATCCGAAAACCTCCATAGAAGTCGCCTAAGAATCAATGCCAGGCTACCCGGACAGCCCTTGGGGCCGTTCGACAGAGCCGCATGGCCGATGGTCCAGGGTTCAGGGTTTCGGGTCTAGGATTTTGGGTTTAGGGTTTCGGGTCTAGGATTTTGGGTTTAGGGTTTAGGGCTCAGGGTGAAGGGGGAAGATGATTGTGAATCAGTGAAGCGTGTGAAGTGAGTGGGCGCATGAACGAAGCGAGGTAAGTGACCGGCATGGAAGACTAAGAAGTGGATGATGAACATTCCCGACAAGGTTTGGAAGTCAAGCCCTAAACCCTAAACCCTAAACCCTAAACCCTAAACCCTAAACCCTAAACCCTAAACCTTAAAACCCTAAGCCCTAAAACCTAAACCCTCAACCCTCAACCCTAAACGGACCACGGCCCGGAGATCGAGTTTCAGGGGTTTGCTAGGAGGTGCTCCTCTTTTTGGGGGTCTATTTTCGATGGTTTTTACGTTAAACTCCCATCTCTCCAAGCTCTAAACCCTAAGGGGGTTTAGGGTTTCGGGTTTCGGGTGTCCGGTTTGTTTGTAGGACCCTGGGCTAGTTTGAGTGTGTGAGTGCCTTACTCAGGAAATATCTTTTCAAAGCGCTTAAACGCCCCCCCCCCACTTCTTGCAGAACCCTTTTTTGAAGTGGCTGGTGGCCTTTTAAGCGCTTTGAAAAGGCAAGGCATTTCCTGTGGGTAAACCCTAAACCCTAAACCCTAAACCCTAAACCCTAAACCCTAAACCCTAAACCCTAAACCCTAAAACCTAAAACCCTAAACCCTAAACCCTAAACCCTAAACCCTAAAACCCTATGCTGCCGAGTTGGAGAGTTTCAACCAGTTTCGCCAGTCGGGAGGCGGGATTGAGCTAGGACAAGCTGGATGTTGGCATGATCTTCCCCCTTATACTAGCAGTCCTCTGGGAATATAGAAGAAGGTTACTTCCCCCTTATACTAGCAGTCCTCTGGGAATATAGAAGAATGGTACGATGGTACTAATCCAATAGTCACTATTCAGAAGGGTACGATAGCTAGTAATCCCTATTCAGGACTGTTAGTATAAGGGGGGAGCAAGCCTAGGGTGTGTTGGGGTCCGGGCCCCTGAAGGCCCCCGAATCCCAAGCCCCAAATCCTAGAACCAAAGACCCTGACGCCCTTTTCGTTGACCCGACACTTCTACAGCAAGTTGAAGCCCACACCTCGAGCCCCCCCCCCACTATATCCCCCCTGTTTTTTTTTTTTTTTTTTTTTTTTTTTTTTTTTTTTTTTTTTTTTTGTATAAATTTTTGTTGATATGAAACATATTGTTTTCATGAAGGTTCTAAGGGGAGTATAGCCCAGCCCCTCCCAACATGAACTGCCGAAGGTTGCAGGCTGTCCTAAGTCCCAAGACCCCCAAACCCCGGGTTTTCCTAAACCCTAAACCCTAAACCCTAAACCCTAAACCCTAAACCCTAAACCCTAAACCCTGGGCTTCGGGCTTCATGGGTTGAGGGTTGACGGTTCAGGGTTCACGGTTTCAGGTCTATAGGGGTTCAGGGGGACTAAGGGACTTTAGGAGTTAAGGTTCCGGGTTTATCTAAGGGATACGGTCCCTTCCCTTTTGAAGGGTTCTGAAGTAGGGGCCCTTGGGCTGTAGAGAGTACATAATAAGGGGTATATAAGGGGTCCCCTTTTCAGAGCCCGTATTCAAGGACCATGCCTAAACCCCTAAACCCTAAACCCTAAGCCCTAAACCCTAAACCCCAAACCCTAAACCCCAAACCCTAAACCCTAAACCCTAAACCCTAAGCCCTAAGCCCTAAACCCTACACCCTACACCCTAAACCCTAAAACCGTAAAGTTTGCAGCTGCCCGGCTTGTCTAAAGCCTGAAAGCTGAAGCCCTCAGCCGCAAGCCTCAAGGTGCCTAAGCCCTGAGCCTCTGAAAGGGCTTAGGGCTTAGGGTTTAGGGTTTAGGGTTTAGGGTTTAGGGTTTAGGGTTTAGGGTTTAGGGTTTAGGGCTTCTAGGGCTTACAGGGAAGCCCTGCGCTATGGAAACCTAAACCCTACGCCCCGGACAGGGCGAGACTTGCTCCGCGACTCACCCAACCACGATTTGGAGGCCGCCCTGCTGGCCAGGGGGTCGGGGGGTGTTTAGGATTTAGGGTTTAGGGTTTAGGGGTTAGGGGTTAGGGGTTTTAGGGTTTAGGGCAATTCTAAAGCCTTAAACCCTGGAGCACTGTACCAAACCGCCCGTGTCAACTTTGGAGCTAAGAACCTCCAAGCCCGAAACTTCTGACCACCCGCCCGCATGCTGTTCGTAGTTTTTCCTCCAAACCCTAAACCCTAGACCCTAATTCCTAAACCCGAAACCCTAAACCCTAAACTAAACCCTGAACCCGAAACACGAAACCCGAAGCCCGAAACCCGAAACCCTAAACCCTAAACCCTAAACCCTAAACCCTAAACCCTAAACCCTAAACCCTAAACCCTAAACCCTAAACCCTAAACCCTAAACCCTAAACCTTAACCCTAAGTCCTACATTTGCGAACCCTCAAGCCTCACTCCGGAGCTTCCAAGTCCAAAGACCGAAGTCCGCAGTTCGGCAGAGGTCCAGTTGGTTTGGGGTTTAGGGTTTAGGGTTTAGGGTTTAGGGTTTAGGGTTTAGGGTTTAGGGTTTAGGGTTTAGGGTTTAGGGTTTAGGATGTAGGGTTTAGGGTTTAGGGTGTAGAGTCTAGGGTTTAGAGAGGTGATTCGGTTGTGATTCTCATTCTCGGGTTTTGGGGGTCTGGGGTTTCGCGGTTTCGCGTTCAGGGTTTAGGTCACATGCCCTGCTTGGGGTGTTGGGGCTTCGGGGTTATGAGGTTTAGGGCTTGTTGGCCGTCAGCATGGGCTTATGCACGGTTGGTAAACTCGTAAAGCCCTTAAACCCTCAATCCTTGAAGTGCTCTTGTCATGACCCTTACATTACTAACCAAAATTCAAAATATGATGCAAACCCTCAGCCCCAAACCCTCGACCCTAAACCCTAAACCCCAAACCTTGAACCCTAAACCCTAAACCCTAAATCCCTAACCCCTAAACCCTAAACCCTAAACCCTAAACCCTAAACCCTAAACTCTAAACCCTAGACCCCAGAGGCACTCCAGCAACGCTGCTTGGAGCTGGAGTCCATGGTCAGCGACCTCAAGAGGAACAAGAGGAGGCAGGATTTTTAGGGTTTAGGGTTTAGGGTTGAGGGTTTAGGGTTTAGGGTTTAGGGTTATATAGGGATTTTGGGGTTTAGGGCTTAGGGTTTAGGGTTTAGGGATGTTGGGGTTTAGGGTTTAGGGGTTTAGGGGTTTAGGGGTTTAGGGTTTAGGGTTTAGGGTTTGGGGTTGAGGGTTTGGGGTTTAGGGTTTCGGGTTTAGGGGTTTTGGGGTTTAGGGTTTAGGGTTTAGGGATTTTTGGGTTTAGGGTTTCGGGTTTGGGGTTGAGGGTTTCGGGTTTGGGGATTTAGGGTTTCGGGTTTGGGGATTTAGGGCTCAGGGTTTGGGGTGTAGGGTCCACCGGTCTAGGGTTTAGGTTTTAGGGTCTGGGGTTTTGGGGTTTAGGGTTTAGGGTTTAGGGAGAGGGTTTCGGGGTTTTTAGGGTCTTTTGTTTTGGGGCTTAGGGTTTAGGGAGCTCTTGGACTTTAGGGGCTTCGGGTCTCGAGTTTATGGCTCGAGGGTTGGTTCTAGTTTTAGGGTTTAGGGTTTAGGGTTTAGGGTTTAAAACCCTAGGGTTTAGGGTTTAGGGTTTAGGGTATGGCGACCCAAAGCCCTCAAACCCTAGGCACTCAACCCTAAACCGAAAGAACGGCACGTCTTGCAGAGTGTTTGGCGGCTTCCTGGCGTGGGACGTTTGATGGGACTTTCGGCTCTCCCGGATTTTTGCCTGATTTCTGTCAGGCTCAACAACCCTAAATCCGAAACTCACAACCCACAAAGCCCACATTCGGTTAAACCCCAACACACGAAAACCCTAAACCCTTCTAGGACTGGGGTGTAGAGTTTAGGGTTTGGGGTTTAGGATTCGGGATTTAGGGTTTAGGGCGTAGGGTTCAGGGCTTCGGGTTTTGGATTTAGGGTTTAGTCGGTTTAGTCGTAAACCCTAAGCCCTAACATCCCAATGTCCGCAGCCCCAAGCCCCTTAAGCCCTGAAGCCCCCGGAGCCCTAGACCCTAAATTCCCAAAAGCCCTAAACCCGTAAGCGAAACCCTAGACTCCTAAAGCCCTCTAAAACCCTAAACCCCCCAAGTCCTACATCTAAAACCTAAACCCCCCCAAACCCCGCAAAAAACCCAAGCCCGACCCCCCCCCCCCCCCCAAAAAAAAAAAACAAATAATACATCGCAAAAATGAAAAAGCAACAACTAAACCCTGAATCCTTATCCCCTAAACCCTAGACGAAAAGCCCTAGATCCTAAACTCTATAAACCCGAAACCCTAAGCCCTACACCCTGAACCCCCCAAACCCTGAACCTTGAATCCAAAACCCTAAGGTTCAGGGGTTTAGGTGGACCCATGTACCCACGTTTTGCGGGGTGTCTCTTGCTTGCGCCTCTTCAACACAGGACCAGCAAAGGCCACGCCACATCCTCCGAAGGGAGTTTGCCAGACCCGGCCTGGTTTTCGTTTGTTTCCTTAGGGTTGAGGGTTCAGGTTTTAGGGTTCAGGGTTTAGGGTTTAGGGTTTAGGGTTTTTTCGGGGCTCTAACTAGGCGTTGAGGGCCTTTTGGGGGCTTCAAAGGGGCTTTAAGGGTTTTCAGGCTTCTCAGTTTTTGAGGGGCAAGGGCTTTCGGGGTCTTTAGGGGGCTTCAGGGCCCGTAAATTCGTCAGACGTTGCTAGGGGTGTAGGCTTCTCAATCCCTTGGAGTCACGGGCTCCACACCCTAGCAGCCTCCGAAGCCCTCAACTCCTTATTCATCCCTCTACCACAGGACCAGGGCAGCATCTCCGAAAAGGCTCTTTAAATAGCTCTGTTGGGAAGATTCGTTTGGGAATGTTTGGGGCCTTGGGGGGGGGGGGGGGGGGCGAGATGGTTCTGGAAGACGTCTCAAGGCTGTGACGCTGCGCTCTAAACTCTAAACCCCGAAACCTGAGCCCTGAACCAGCCCTAAACCCTAAACCCTAAACCCGAAGCCCTAAACCCTAAACCCTAAACCCTAAACCCTAAACCCTAAACCCTAAACCCTAAACCCTAAACCCTAAACCCTAAACCCTAAACCCTAAACCCTAAACCCTAAACTCTAAACTCTAAACCTAAACCTAAACCCTAAATCCTAAACTGTTCTGAGTGGCTGCCAGGCCTGGAACACCCGGGGCCGTAAGGCAGACGTCGCCGGAGCCTGTGATGGGGGGATCGTCCCTGACCCTAAACCCTAAACCCTAAACCCTAAACCCTAAACCCTAAACCCTAAACACTAAACCCTAAACCCTAAACCCTAAACCCTCGTCGTGGAGGAGGGAGGGGACGGGAGGTGCTGAGTTTCGCTTCAAGCTGTCTTTGCTCTCAGGCTGCTTGAGTAATCTGCGAAGCGTTGTGAAGCCGACGCCTTGGAGCACTAGCCCTAAACCCTAAATCCTAGACCCTAAAAACTAAACCCTAAACCCTGAACCCTAACCCTAAACCCTAAACCCTAAACCCTAAACCCTAAACCCTAAACCCTAAACCCTAAACCCTAAACCCTAAACCCTAAACCCTAAACCCTAAACCCTAAACCAGCCTTAAGCCTCAAGCCCCACGCCCCACGCCCTACGCTCTTACCGAAAGCCGTGCTCCGATGGCTCTGCTGGACACGCATCGCTGGCTGCGTCTGTGGCGGAGGCTTGCGGGCTTACGTAAGCCATGGGGCTTGCCATAAAGGGTTCAGGGTTTAGGGTTTAGGGTTTAGGGCTTAGGGTTTAGGGTTTAGGGTTCAGGGTTTAGGGTTTAGGGTTTAGGGTTTACGGTTTAGGCTTCAGGGTTCAGGGTTTGGGGTTTAGGGTCTAGGGTCTAGGGTTTGAAGCCTCGACCCCAAAACCTCCAAACCCTAGACCTTCTCAACGCCATGCCCTGAAAGCTCCACCCTAAGCCCGCAGACTCTTTGGTTGCAAAAACCTACAACCCCCTTAGCAGTTGTTTAAAATTTATGTTTATACAAAACTTAGGGTTTAGGGTTTAGGGTTTAGGGTTTAGGGCCCAAGGGAGCATTACAACTTACATCTTAATTCAGGTTCTAAGGGGAATGTAGAAACATTCTCTCCATTAATGCAAGCTCAGACTGGCTTTAGAGGTCTTGTGCGACTCAGTTTTTCTTATGTTTAAGGGTTAGGGTTTAACTTGCAGTAGTGAGTTAGGGAGTGAGTCCGGAACGTTGAACCTTGTAGCCCGAAAACCTGAAAGGCTTGAGTCCCCTAATCCCCTAAACCAAACCCAATCCCTAGACCCCCAACCCCCCGAAAACCCGAAGCCCTAAACCCTCAACCCTAAACCCTAAACCCTAAACCCTAAACCGTATATAAACCCTAAACCCTATATAAACCCTAAACCCTAAACCCCTAGACCCGAACCTCCTAAGCCCCTCAGCCCCACGCCTCCTTTTCAGCCGCACACTCTGTGCAGGTCCCGCTGGGAGTGGATCGGAGCCGTTCCCGTGACGGTGCGCAGCGTTGCTGTTTTGGGGTTCATGGTTTTCATTACTGCTTTTGGAATTGTACTTGTTACTGTTCAACCCTAAACCCTAAACCCTAAACCCTAAACCCTAAACCCTAAACCCTAAACCCTAAACCCTAAACCCTAAACCCTCTTGTTGTTGTTACTTCTGTTGTTCTTGGTATACCCCGTTTAGGGTTTAGGGGCTCGGTTCGGTCTAGGTCTTGGGGGGTGCTTATTTCGGCTTCGGGCCCTCAGAGTTCGGGTTTTGATGAGGGGCAGCCCTGAACCCTAAACCCTAAACCCTAAACCCTAAACCCTAAACCCTAAACCCTAAACCCTAAACCCCAAAACCATTCGGGCCTTCGATCGTGAAGTCATGCAAGCCATCATTTTCTTGACCCCTATAGAACCCACATAGAACCCCTACACCCTAAACACCTACCCGCCCTAAACCTGGCACCCTGCACCGTACACCCCTGAACTCCTGAACTCCTGCCCAAAGAGCCCAATACCCCTTAATTAAGGAATATGCCTTAAATCATATTAAGGATCCCTATACAACTTAAGGAATATTGCTTAATTAAGGGGTATTGGGCTCTTTGGGTGAACCCTATGCCCTTAAAGCCCTGAGGTGCGCTTTTATGGGTTCTCTGGGCAGCGTTCCGGGTGAGGAAGGGGTAACTTGGGGATGTTACAGGACCTTAAACGCCGCGGCACCTGAAGGGCTTTGCGCGCAAGGTCGGCTTCGCCACCTTGAGGGCTCCGGGGCTTTGAGGGCTCAGAGTCCAGGCGTTTAGGAGTGTAGGGCTTTAGCAGTTTAGAGAAGGGTTTAGGGTTTTAGGGCCGAGGTTTCGAGGGGTTAGGGGCGCCTGTGAGAAGGGTCATAAGTACCTCCCTTAAACCCCAAACCCTCAACCTAGAGCAGGCCCTCTCAACCCCAAACCCTAAACCCTAAACCCTAAACCCTAAACCCTAAACCCTAAACCCCAAACCCAAAACCCTAAACCCTACGCCGGGCCACCGGCCATGGCCAGCCCTGGATCTCTTGGATGTGCCGCCCGACGGGCACTGCCTATTTGCATGCGCTGTTGCAGCTCGGGACATCTTGCGTCTGAGAAGCCTACCCCGGGATGAGCACGGCTTCGTCACGACCGGGCCGCGAAGATTGAGAGCTGCTCACTGCATGTCCCCGCCTCCGACAAGCTTCGACATCGTCCAACAACGGCCTGGCTCCGTGGATCGATCATCGTTTCACTGGAGGGTGTGGGAGTTTATTAGGGCTTCAGCAGTTGGGTCTCGGGTTTTAGGGCCGAGATTTCGAGGGGTTAGGGGCGCCTGTGAGAAGGGTCATAAGTACCTCCCTAAACCCCCAAACCCTCAATCTAGAGCAGGCCCTCTCAACCCTAAACCCTAAACCCTGAACCCTAAACCCTAAACCCTAAACCCTAAACCCTAGCCCCTAAAGGTGATTACACTCGTGGTGCTGCTGGCGCCCACGGCGCCTCGGTCGAGCTAGACGGGCTGCCAAAACAAGTCACTTGAACCCTAAACCCTAAACCCTAAACCCTAAACCCTAAACCCTATAAACCCTAAACCCTAAACCCTAAACCCCTAAACCTATATCCCCCTTGGAAAATTTTTTGTATTCTTGTTCATATAAAGCCCAAGAGGATATTAAAAAACACTACTTTTATTAAGGTTCTAAGGGGAGTATAGAAATTTTGAAGCCCCTAAACCCTCAAAATCCCTAAATGTGGAAGATGCAGGCCTGGCCTGTGGAAGGCACCTTACGAAAGCCGGAAACAGATGAAAAGCAGTTGCTCGGCAAGCTCTATTGAGACAACATGTACCCTCAAAGGGACCATGTAGGGTTTAGGGTTTAGGGTTTAGGGTTTAGGGTTTAGGGTTTAGGGTTTAGGGTTTAGGGTTTAGGGCTACTAAGGGCATGTGGCCCTCTACGCGCGATGCACGCCGGTGCACGGCCGAGGTGATGCCGCACCTCATCTTCGAAGCCTCGAACCTTCAAAAGGACGCAGCGCCCCCGCACACACCTAGCATCCCAAGAGCCCTGAGCACCCCCAAGAAGCCTAGAAACACCAGACTAGAATCTAAGCCCTAACCTCCAAATCCAAAACCCTAAACCCTAAACTCCCCCCCCCCCCCCCCCCCACCCCGCAAAAGAATCGACGGCCTTGCCATTAGGGGCGTTTCGGGCTAGGTGGGGGCAGGCGTTATCCTGAGGCTTTCCTTTGAGCGTTTAGGGTTTTAGGTTTTTCGCTTTGTGCCATCTGTTTGGGTTTTGGGTGATTGGGTTTGAGGTTTAGGGTTTAGGGTTAGGCTGTGTTCGGGCGCGTTAGGGTTCAGGGTTTAGGGTTTAGGGTTTAGGGTTTAGGGGTTTAGGGGTTAGGGTTTAGGGTTTAGGGTTTAGGGTTTAGGGTTTAGGGTTTAGGGTTTAGGGGTGGGGCGGCAGGCGCTCATCTGGTATGACACGTCCGCTTGGCTGGGCAAGGAGGATATCAAGGAGCTCTCCAAGCGAGGCGCGCCGGCAGATTTCTATTTTCAGCCCAGGGTTTGGGGTTTAGGGGTTAATTAGGGTTGAGGGTTTAGGGTTGTTGAGGGATTAGGGTTTGGGGTTTAGGGTTGAGGGTTTAGGGTTGTTTAGGGTTTAGGGTTTAGGGTTTCGGGTTTACTGTTTAGGGTTTAGGGTTAGGCCTCAACGCTCATTAAGCCCTAATCTGAACTCTACGCCGCCCCCCTCTGCGCACGCAGAGCTGGTGGTAGGGTGGGGGGGGGGGGGGTTAGGGTTGCCATGGTGCTTAGCGGTTTGGGGTTTTAGGAGTTTAGGGGTTTAGGGGTTTAGGGGTTTAGGGTTTTAGGGGTTTAGGGGTTTTTAGGGGTTTAGGGGTTTTTGGGGTTTGGGGGTTTTTGGCGTTTTTGGGGTTTTGGGTGGCAGGCTGCGCCGTACTCTTCTTCAAGGAGAAGCACTGCTCCTGCGCAGACCCCATCATCACGGCAATCATGGTGGCTCGGAGATGAGAACACTCAACCCTTTCAATCCTATAATTCCTATAAAACCTATAAATGTTGTAAACCCTATAAGCCCGATAAACCCTATAAACCCTTTAGACCTTGTACTATAAGCCCTAGAAACCCTATAAACCCTGCAAACCCTCAACCCTAATACACTTTAAACCCTAAACCCTAAAATATCTAGAAACCCTGTAAACCCCGTACACCTTATAACCCTAAACCCCTAAATCCCTAACCCTAAACCCTAAACCCTAAATCCTAAACCCTAAACCCTAAACCCTAAACCCTAAACCCTAAACCCTAAACCCTAAACCCTAAACCCTAAACCCTAAACCCTAAACCCTAAACCCTAAACCCTAAACCCTGTTCGTTCAACTGGAGCTGCTTCCCAAGCATGGTCGCGCCATGCCGCGTTTGCGCCTGAAAAGCGCCTTGTGGGCCCCAAGCCCCCACAATCGAAGGGTCCTGCAGGCTCCGTTTCTGTTGTGTTGAGGGTTTAGGGTTTCGGGTTTAGGGTTTAGGGTTTAGGGTTTAGGGTTCAGGGTTTAGGGTTCAGGGTTTAGGGTTTAGGGTTTAGGGTGTAGGGTTTAGGGTTTGGGGTTTAGGGTTTAGGGTTCAGGGTTCAGGGTGTAGGGATGAAGCCCTAGGGCCCATAAGCCCTAGAACTCCCGAGGCCCGAAGCTACGATGGCGACGGGACCATCTACTCCAGCAGGGACTGGCGCCTTGTCAAGGAGCCCTGCATCCACTGGGTTTAGGGTTTAGGGTTTAGGGTTTAGGGTTTAGGGGTTAGGGGTTAGGGGTTGAGGGTTGAGGGCCGCATCAAGCCCCAAAACCCCCAAAGCTGTAAAGCCCCATAACCCAAAAACCTAACCCTTAACCCTTAACACTAAACCCTAAACCCTAAACCCTAAACCCTAAACCCTAAACCCTAAACCCTAAACCCTAAACCCTAAACCCTAAACCCTAAACGCTAACCCCTAAACCCTAAACCCTAAACCCTAAACCCTAAACCCCCTAGACCCTAAACCCTAAAGCCCCTAAATGCCCATGCCAGATGTCAAGTCCTCTGAGTTTCTTTCGAAGGACCCAAAGATGACGCCCGAGAGCATCTTGGCTTGGGGATTAGGGTTTAGGGTTTAGGGTTTAGGGTTTAGGGGTTCAGGGTTCAGGGTTCAGGGTTTAGGGTTTAGGGTTTAGGGTTTAGGGTTTACGGCTGAGGGTTTAGGGTTTGGGGTTAATTGTATAGGGTTTGGGGTTTCGGGTTTGGGGTTCAGGGTTTAGCATTGGGGCTCAGGGTTTCGGGTGAAGTGTTTTAGGGGTTAGGGCTCTGGGGAAGTGTAGGGTTCAGGGGCCTCAGGTCCAGGGAAGACGAAGCACCAACCTAGGGCGCATTTGGAGGGTTTAGGGTTTCACGTTTCCGGATGTAGGGATCTCCTAAGCCCTAGACCCTGTAGCCTTGATGGTTTCGTCTTTAGGGCTTGCGGCATGGGAGCCGCAAACCCCTAAACCCTAACCCCTAAGATATAGGGGGTTGGAACAGTTACGACACGAATTCCTTCATAGGCTCTTTATAATTCTACCATCATACCTCCTACCAGTCCGCCCCCCCGCCCCCCCCCCCCCCCCCCCCAAACCCCTAAGCCCCCTAAAGCCCTAAACCCTAAACCCTGAACCCTAAACCCCAAACCCCAAACCCTAAACCCTAAACCCTTAGCCCCAAACCCGAAACCCGAAACCCGAAACCCGAAACCCGAAACCCTAAACCCTAAACCCTAAACCCTAAACCCTAAACCCTAAACCCTAAACCCTAAACCCTAAACCCGTCAAGCTAAGGTTTTCACTACACTGCCTGGTCGACGCACGTCGACCTCCGCACCGCTGGGGAGCTCCGGCATAGGTGCCGGGCTTGTTTCGGGAATGGGGTTTAGGGTTTAGGGTTTAGGGTTTAGGGTTTAGGGTTTAGGGTTTAGGGTTTAGGGTTTAGGGTTTAGGGTTTAGGGTTTAGGGTGAATTCAGGGTTTAGGGTTTGGTTTAGGTTTCATGGGCGCTTAGTATGGCCCCTCACCTCCTTGAGAGGGGTTGTGATTTATGGGCCCTCGGGTTGTATAGGGTATATAAGAGGTATTGTAGGGCCCCCTTTTAAGGGCCCATACGAAGGCCCATGAAAGCACCCTTGGAGAAGCCGAAGGGGGTTTAGGGAGATTCCAGAGTTTAGGGAGATTACAGGGTTTATGAGTTTGTATAGGGTTTACGGATCCATGGGGTGTAGGGTTTAGGTTGGGGGGGGGGGGGGGGTTGCTTGGGGGTTGGGGGGTTTAGGGTTTAGGCTTTTTCAGGGGTTTTCTTTAGGGGTGCAGGTTTTCGGGGATGGGGCAGGGGGGGTGATTTCAAACAGGGATTCTGATTCTAAGGCATCATATTCTAGGGCTGGGGTATGGTTGAGGGTTTAGGGTGTGCAGGGTGTAGTGTAGGGATATGGGCCCAAGGCTTTATGGGTTTGGAGCTTCCGGTTTAGGGTTTAGGATTTAGAGTTCAGAATTTAGGTATCAGGGTTTTTGGAGTTTAGGGTTTAGGTATCAGGTTTTTGGGCTTTCGGGCGTAAGGTTTCAGGGTTCTGGGAGTTTAGGGTTTAAGGTTTCAGGGTTTTTTTGGTTTCAGGGCCTCAAGTGTTAGTTCGGGGTATGGATATGTTATTTTAGAGCTTCCTCCCTGAACTCGTCCGCAGAAACTTCCCCAAAGACCCTCGACTCCCTAACATCTAAGGGAAGTTGCACTGTCAGGCCCGATACTCAGGGACCATGCAACTACCACCCTAAACCCCAGACCCTAAACCCTAAACCCTAAACCCTAAACCCTAAGCCCTAAACCCTAAACCCTAAACCCTAAACACTAAACCCTAAACCCTAAACCCTAAACCCTCTAAACGACGGCATGTCATCTTTGTGTCATTCAGGGTTTCCGAAATCTGGGTACTGGGGGTCTCAATGGGTTTGGGGGTTTCGGGTTTAGGGTTCAGGGTATGGGCCGGTTTAGGTTGTATGTATTTCGGGACATACCCTAAACGCCCTGCATAGACCTTACCCGCAACTGTACCTACCAACCTTCACGCAGCCATAGACCTCCAGCAGACACTGCAACATCTCATCACTCCAAATCCATCCAAACCCCAAACCCTGAACCCCAAGCCCTAAACCCTAAACCCTAAACCCTAAGCCCTAAACCCTAAACCCTAAACCCTAGCCCTAAACCCTAAACACATGAAGGAAGGCCACTCTTTGAGAGCTGTCAGGCACGTTTCCCTTCTGCAGGGCTTGCTCTCGGAGGGCAGCCGCGCCGTGCTGGAACGCCATCCGACGCTGAGGTTCCCAAGGGCCTAAACCCTAAACCCTAAACCCTAAACCCTAAACCCTAAACCCTAAACCCTGAACCCTGAACCCTGAACCCTGAACCCTGAACCCTGAACCCTGAACCCTGAACCGTCCTCAACTGAACGGCTGTTTCAGGGTTTGGGGAGCAGGTCTGGCTTAACTGGGTTCTGGAAGCTTTTGTTGGACTTTTTTGGGCTCTGAGGGCTTTTCTTGGGGGCCCTGAAGGGTGTGTCAGGATTGTAGAATTTGGCGTTGAAGGTTTTGTTTTGTTTGGGGGAGCGGGGGGGGGGGGGGGGGGGGGGGGGGGTAAATTCCTGCACCCGAGGCCCTAAACCCTAAACCCTAAATCCTAAACCCTAAATCCTAAACCCTAAGCCCTAAACCCCAAACCCTAAACCCTAAACCCTGACCCCGAAGCCCTAAAGCAGCTTCGGCCAGGGATGAGCGTGACCTGGCCATGTTCCTGCACTTCCCCCCGAACATCTTCCGGCTGCACGTGCACTTCGTCCCGGCCAACAGGACTGCTAAGGGCCCCTGAGGGTTTAGGGTTTAGGGTTTAGGGTTTGGGGTTTAGGGTTTAGGGGTTAGGGTTTAGGGTTTAGGGTTTAGGGCCATAACCCCTTTAAAAGGCCCTTTATAGCGTTGACTATGGGGGTCATAGGGCCTGATAGCCCATGCTGGAGGGGCCCCTAAATGTCGCCGCAAATCCGGTTTGAGGGCTGTTTGGGGTTTAGGGTTTAGGGCTTAGGGTTTTTTAGGGTGTAGGGTATAGGGTTCACCCAAAATCTCTGAACCACCCAACCAACTTCAAGAAGCCCTCAACTCTAACACTACCCAAGCCCTGAAAGCCCGTTTTAGGGTTTGGGGTTGAGGGTTTGGGGTCTACTGAAGCCCTGAAGCCCTGAAGCCCTGAAGCCCTGAAGCCCTGAAGCCCTGAAGCCCTGAAGCCCTGAAGCCCTGAAGCCCTGAAGCCCCTGAAGCCCCTGAAGCCCTGAAGCCCTGAACCCCCAAGCATAGCACCTAAATCCCCAAATCCTTTCTAAACCGGGTAGTTACATGGTCCCTTCTTTTAAAGATAGATAAGGGGTCCCCTTTTTCAGGGGCCATATTAAGGGACCATGCACCTACGCGAAGGTCCTCAAGCCCCAAAACCCTAGAATTCTAAAACCTTGCAACCCTTAAGCCTGAACACTAAACCCTAAACCCTAAACCCTAAACCCTAAACTCTAAACCCTAAACCCTAAACCCTAAACCCTAAACCCTGAGTCTCAGGGAACTGGGCCCCAGGAGCATGTGGGCTCCGACAGACGAGGCCGGGGTTTGAGGCTTCAGGGCATTGCAGATGTTTTTATAGGGGTCGGAAGAATTCCTAATGCTATTCGCCTAAGATCTTCCACTTGTTAAGGCCCCTCTAGAAGGGCTGTTTAGGGGTTTGGTGTTTACGTGTTTAGGGTGTTGTGGTTGTTGTAGGGTTTTAGGGGGTTTAAGGTTTTGGGGTTTAGGGTTGTATTGTAGAGTGTAGGGTGGCTTTATGTCTTGAGGGCTTTTGGGTTTCAAGAGCTTCAGGGTTACCTTGGCTTGAAGGGGTTCCACCGCCTGGAGTAAAATAGAGCGTTTCCCTAAACCCAACACCATGAAGCCCTCTGAGCTAGTTTGGGGTTTAGGGTTTAGGGTTTAGGGTTTAGGGTTTAGGGTTTAGGGTTTAGGGTTTAGGGTTTAGGGTTTAGGGTTTAGGTTTCAGGGGACAGTGTGTTCAGGGTGAATTGGGGTGTCAGCTTGTCATGAGCATCTCAAGTCCCTGAAAACAGGTGGGAGATGACAGAACAGACGACATGAGTAGTCAGCAGGCCCACTGTGCCCCTAACCCTAAACCCTCAACCCTAAACCCTAAACCCTAAACCTAAACCCTTAACCCTAAACCCTTAACCCTAAACCCTAAACCCTAAACCCTAAACCCTAAACCCTAAACCCTAAACCCTAAACCCTAAACCCTAAACCCTAAACCCTATCTTCACTCTGGGCCGAAGCCCCGAACGCAGGTGGTGCCGCTCGAGCCGCTGATGCAGTCGGCGGCCTCAGGGTTTAGGGTTTAGGGTTTAGGGTTTAGGGTTTAGGGTTTAGGGTTTAGGCCAATTGTCGGGGGTTGTTCTGAACTTATCCTTTTTGCATTGAGGGAATCCTCTCGAAAAGGAATCCGATCATAGCGGGCGCTTGAAAGGCACCCCAGTTCTGAACCGATCCTTGTAACCCTAAACCCTAAACCCTAAACCCTAAACCCTAAACCCTAAACCCTAAACCCTAAACCCTAAGCCCTGAAACCCTAAACCCTAAATCCTGATAGGACATAGGACTCCGGAGAGCGCGTGCGGGGGATCCATGAGTTGTTTGAATCCCAACATCATGTTAGGGGTTTTCTCATTGAGTAGCTGAACCCTAAACCCTAAACCCTAAACCCTAAACCCTAAACCCTAAACCCTAAACCTTAAACCCTAGACCCTAAACCCTAAACCCTAAACCCTAAACCCTTAAACCCGAGCACGTGGGAGCCCGAGCTGTCCCTAAAAGCGTGGGTCCGTCGACTAGGTCGCTCCAGTCCATGACGGCCGGCGACAATCGCGCAAGCCCCCTCGTGAAGAACTTTCCGAGGCTTTTGCGGAAAAGTTTAGGGTTTAGGGTTTAGGGTTTAGGGTGTAGGGTTTTAGGGCTCTAGGCTTTAGGGTTTACGGCTTAGGCGTGTGGATTCCTCAAGCCCCACACCTCAGACCCAAACCCGGAACCCCAAACCGCAAATCCTAAATCCTAAAGCCCTACCTAAACCCTAAACCCTAAAACCCAAGTCACAAACCCCAAACCCTAAACCCTAAACCCTACAACCCCACAGCCCTACAACCCTGCAAACCTGCAACCCTACAACCCTACAACCCTACAGCCCTACAACCCTACAACCCTACAACCCTACAACCCTACAACCCTACAATCCTAAAACCCTACAACCCTACAACCCTAAGACCTAAACAAGGGTACGTTTTTGCCAGCTCCCGAAGGTCAAAGGTTTTTCTTCGGCGCGGTTGCCTTTGAGCTGTTTGGGACGTGAACAGCCCCAAAACACACAGCCTTTGCGCCCTGCCCTCATACCTAAACCCTAACCCGCCTAACCCTAAACCCTAAACCCTAAACCCTAAACCCTAAACCCCAAACCCTAAGCCCTAAGCCCTAAACCCTAAGCCTTAAACCCTGAACCCTAAACCTTAAACCCTAAGCCCTACATACCCCAAGCCCTCCTCCTCGAGTTATTTGAGGAGAGTGGCTGGCTCGCATATCTTAAGCTGCGAGAAATGGACCTGACAGCCCGAAGGCCGCCGAGCTTTTTTTTGTTTGGGGTTTAGGGTTTAGGGTTTAGGGTTTAGGGTTTAGGGTTTAGGGTTTAGGGTTTAGGGTTTAGGGTTTAGGGTTTAGGGTTTAGGGTTAGGGTTTTGGATTTTTTTTTTACAGGTGTTGAGGGTTTCAAGGGCCCTCTGTTTTCTGGTTTTCCGGGTTCTAAAGGTTCTGCGCGTTTCGAGGGTTTTGACGGGTTCTGAGGCCTTTGAAGCGTTCTCATGGTCTTCTAAGGTAGACGAGCCAGAATGCACAAACATGATCTTACGAGCAGGACCCCGAAACTCTCGGACCCTCACGCCTAAAAAGCCGTAGGCTGGTGACGCTGGCGACGCACCTGAGCCGTGACCCTCGCAGTTCCCGGTCCGGGAGACTTCGAGGATTGCAGATGGTCACTTAAGCTCTCAGGGTTTGGGTTTTTGGGTTTTGGGTTTAGGGTTTAGGGTTTAGGGTTTAGGGTTTAGGGTTTAGGGTTTAGGGTTTAGGGTTTAGGGTTTAGGGTTTAGGGTTTAGGGTTTAGGGTTTAGGGTTTAGGGTTTAGTGGTTAGGGTTTAGGGTTTAGGGTTTAGGGTTTAGGGTTTAGGGTTTAGGGTTTAGGGTTTAGGGTTTAGGGTTTAGGGTTTAGGGTTTAGGGTTTAGGGTTTAGGGTTTAGGGTTTGGGGTTTGGGCTTAACCCTAAACCCTAAACCCCAAACCCCAAACCCCAAACCCTAAACCCTAAACCCTAAACCCTAAACCCTAAATTGTCAGCTCTCCAGCTTACACGATCTTTGCCCCCCTTGTGCCACTACAGCACATTCTCCGTGTGGCAGGACCTCGTCTCCGCCCTGATGCCTTTGGGCTGCATTGAAGTAGAAGGTCACATGATGTCTGTTTAGGGTTTAGGGTTAGGGTTTAGGGTTTAGGGTTTAGGGTTTAGGGTTTGGGGTTTGGGGTTTGGGGTTTGGGGTTTAGGGTTTAGGGTGAAGGTAGAATGTCACATGATGTATTCTGATGTAACGTCCTGGAATGCAGTGGTATGTGCCATGCCCATATTCTGTGATGGTATCGCAGCTTTGCGAGATCTTGTGTCTTTTACGCGAGCTTGCGGAGGACGCGGACGGACAATGGCAACCGAAGCTGCGACGGGGTTGAGCGTTCGAAGGAGACCCGCGCGTTCAAGGTCAAGGCCCGCGTGCTGCGCCCCTGAACCCGGAGCCTCAAACCCAGAACCATTGAAACTGATCCTAAGCAAAAGCCCTAAACCCTAAACCCAAAACCCTAAGCCCTAAGCCCAAAGCCCTAAACGACCCTGGAACCGGAACTTTTCTCAACCTAAACCCTAAACCCTAAACCCTAAACCCTAAACCCCAAACCCCAAACGCCTGGACCCCCAGCTGAGAGGACCCCCAGCTGAGAGGGGCTTGGCAGCGAGCTTCCGGCAGAGAGGGCAAAGGGCTCTTTGTCGCCGAGTGGCTGCAAAGGTTTAGGGTTTTAAGGGTTAAGGGTTAAGGATATAGGGTTTAGGGTTTGGGGTTTAGGGTTTAGGGTTTAGGGTTTACCCCAAACCTACACACGGCGTGGAGGCAAGGGGTTTGTTTCGGGTTAGGGTTTTAAGATTTTCAGGGCTCACGGTGAGAATCTCCTATCCTAAAACTTCCTGTAGGTTGTTATGGATTTAGGGCTCAGGGTTTTTGGATTCTATTTGGCGTTAGTTAGGCTTTGGGGTGATAACCCTAAACTCTAAGCCCTAAACCCTAATCCCTAAAACCCTAAACCCTAAGCCCTATCCCTTTGTGGACACGATAAATGGCTGCGGCGGGGGGGCGACGGGGGGGGGGGGGGGGGCGACAGGGGAGCGGGCGAGCCAAGGCATTTGGGTGTGGAGTTGGGGGTTTGGGGTTTGGGGTTTGGGGTTTGGGGTTTGGGGTTTAGGGTTTAGGGTTTAGGGTTTAGGGGTTTAGGGATCAGGGTTTGGGGTTTGGGGTTTAGGGTTTAGGATGCACCCAAAGCGCATTTGGAAGCAATAGCGGGGATGCGTCTCGCCTGTGTTTGTCTTCTGCCGGTTTTTTGAGGCTTGACGTTATATGGCTTGAGGGCTTTGGGTTCAGGAGGCTTGACGTTGCATGGTTTGGGGGCTTGAGGTTTTAGGCTTTTGCATTTCGGGTTTGGGGTTTCGGCTGGGTTCTTGCATGTTTTGGCCACCTGGCGCAAGAATCGTCATGAGTGGCCCCCCTCCCGCGCGCAGAGGAGCGCGAGGTCCCAGGGCCCAGGGTACAGCGGCTTGACGAGCCTAGCTTTGAGGGTTTAGGGTTTAGGGTTTAGGGTACAGCCTGCGAGAGAGACCCAGCCTGCCGTAGTAGGGATAGTGGGGACGCTCTCAGAAAGTGCCAGGCATCAGTTCGAGCCTTCTTTGGCCCGAACTCCAGTGCGTGAGCGCTGCGGGCGTGCTGGAAAAAAAGCAGAGAGCGACCCAATCATCGGAGCCTGCAGGGTGTCAAAGATGCTAACCAGCTTACCTTAACCTCGAAACTGCTGACGCCACAAAGCCTAAACTCCGGACACCATAAAAACTCTTACATCCTGGGTTTTTTCAAGGAGCCTCCCAGAACAGCTGGCCCCTGATTTTTGAACAGATCCTGTGCTCTTAGAACCCTATGCCCCAAACCCCCTCATTTTTCCCAAAGGATTCGAGGGTGTTTGAGATTTGTTCTCCCACTTTGTTCTGGTCCTTTCGGGGTTAGATGGATTTCGGGTGGCCAGTCTCCAACAGGGCGGCGGGGGGCGGGGGGAGGGGGGGAATAGGTTCGAGAATGGTGGGCTGTTATAGAGCTTCGGTACTTAGAACCTCAATGATTACTGTACTTATAGGCCCCCTAAGTCTGCTAAGTCCTCTGAAGCAGCTTAGAAGTAGACTTATACTTTGGGGTTATGAGTACCCATGAACCCCCTAAACCCTAACTCTAAACCCTAAACCCTAAACCCTAAACTCTAAACCCTAAACCCTAAACCCTAAACCCTATCTCCATTCCTCCATTCGTCCATTCGTCCGTTCATCCATTCATGCATTCATCCATTCATCCATTCATCCATTCATCCATTCATCCATTCATCCATTCATCCATTCATCCATTCATCCATTCATCCATTCATCCATTCATCCATCCATCCATTCATTCATGGATTCATTCATTCATTCATTCATCTATTAATATTTGTGTTTATGTATTGCGTTCATTTGCATTGCTATTTCCTTGGGGGCAGGGGCGGCGGCTTCGAATTTTGGACTTTGAAGGCTTTGGGTTTCGGGTTTCGAGTTTAGGGCTTAGGGTTGAGCGTTTAGGGTGTAGGGCTTACCCTAAACCCTAACCCCTAAACCCTAAACCCTAAACCCTAAACCCTAAACCCTAAACCCTAAACCCTTAGGGTTTAGGGTTTAGGGCTTTTGTTCTGTCAGACTGAGGCCTGCCACGCTTTCTCCGGCAGGCCTCCTGGAACAGGAGGAGACGGAGGACGCCAGCAGCCGGCTCCGGGTTTGGGGTTTGGGGTTTAGGGTTTAGGGTTTAGGGTTTAGGGTTTAGGGTTTAGGGTTTGGGGTTTAGAGTTTAGGCCCTGAAGCTTTCAGGCCCTGAAGCCTAGACCCTGAAATTTTCAACCTTCCTTCCACGTGCTCGCAGGCCGACACCCGCAAGCCCCAAAGCCAAGCCTGCTAAACCCCGTGAGCACCCGCGTGACCCTAAACCCTAAGACCTAAACCCGAAACCCTAAACCCTGTTGGTTGTTTGGGTGTTGGCGTGGCTTGACTGTCTCTTGATCCGCCTACTGAGCTGCTGACGTAGCAAGAGGCGCCGTGCAACACAAGACGGCAAAGCCGACGAACCCTTTTGGGTTTAGGGAACAAGCCCCACAAGCCCCAAACCCTCCACAGCGAGCCCCATAACCTTAAACCCTCAAACCTTAAACCCTCAAACCCTCAAACCCTTTCCCTAAACCCTAAACCCTAAACCCTAAACCCTAAACCCTAAACCCTAAACCCTAAACCCTAAATCCTTAAACCCTAAACCCGAAACCCTGCACCCTAAACCCTAAACCCTAAACCCTAAACCCTAAACCCTAAACCTTCAAGACCCTATATGCCCTGTTCAAACCCCTGGCTTGGCCAGGAGCTTGTGCGCTTGCTGCGCCGTGCAGAGCGGGCGGAGCAGCGTTCAGAGGTGGATTCGGGGTTTCGGGGCTTTTGGGTTTATAGGGTTTGGGGGGTCCTTTTCAGGGTTTAGGGTTTAGGGTTTAGGGTTTAGGGTCTATACAATACCAAGTTTCGAGGGACCTTCTTCATGACTGAGTTGTAGCAGTTCCTCAGCACCCAGTTGGGACGCTTTCAACTCTGTCTTGAGTTAGGGGGGGCCTTAAACCCTAAACCCTAAACCCTTTTAGGGGGGGGGCCCTTCGCGCCGATGAGAGCGTGCAGCGCAAGAAACCCTAATCCCTAAGACCTACACCCAAGCCCTAAACCCTAAACCCCCAAACCCTACTCCCTAAGTCCTAATCAAGCCCCAGCCCTCAACCGATGTGAAGTGGTTCAAGCCCTAAACCCTAAACCCTAAACCCTAAACCCTAAACCCTAAACCCTAAACCCTAAACCCTAAACCCTAAACCCTAAAGTTCACTCGCCAGGTCCTGACGGCAGAACTCGCAGCAGCCGCCGCAAGGGTGGCGGAGACGGAGGATCCGCCTTAGGTATTTGGGCCAGCCGGGGCTTATGGACTTAGGGGGTTTAGGGTTTAGGGTTTGGGGTTTAGGGTTCAGGGTTTAGGGGTTAGGGTGTAGGGATTAGGGGGACTTTAGGGTGCAGGGTTTGGGATTTCCGAAGCTCAAACCTCGTTTGGAATCTCTATAAGCCCGCCCGAGACCCATGAGGAATGAGGGCCAGGTTGCGCTAACCCTAAACCCTAGACCTGAACCCAAAAACCCTAAACCCTAAACCCTAAACCCTAAACCCTAAACCCTAAACCCTAAACCCTAAACCCTAAGCCCTAAGCCCTAAGCCCTAAGCCCTAAACCCTAAACCCTAAACCCTAACCCTAAACCTACCCATGCACCTCCAAGTGGGGTTAGGTGCGCCACGCCCCGGTAGGACGCCGCGGGCGCGAAAGTCGCCGCCTCCGCTGCGAGCTTGAGGGCCTCTGAGGCCGGGTTTAGGGTTTAGGGTTTCGGGTTTCGGGTTTAGGGTTTGGGGTTTAGGGTTTAGGGCGTTTAGGAGGGATTCTCGGGCGTTCGTGTTAGTTTAGGGCTACCGTTTTCGAGCTCAGCAGGGCAAGAGTCTGCGAGCAGCAGCTTCTGCGCCATGAAGCCCCTAAACCCTAAACCCTAAACCCTAAACCCTAAACCCTAAACCCTAAACCCTAAACCCTAAACCCTAAACCCTAAACCCTAAACCCTAAACTCCAAGCTATATAAACCTTTGACCCAAAGCCCTGCACCATCCCTCCTTTGACGTCAAAGGCGGCCTGCCTGGCGGCCGTCGAAGCCGCTGCAACCTTAGGGGTTAGGGTTAGGGTTTCTGTTTTTTTAAGCTCAGGGTTAGGGTTTAGGGTTTAGGGTTTAGGGTTTAGGGTTTAGGGTTTAGGGTTTAGGGTTTAGGGTTTAGGGTTTAGGGTTTAGGGTTTAGGGTTCAGGGTTTTGGGTTTTTGGTTTTTGGGTTCAGGGTTTAGGGTTTTTGGGTTCAGGCTTAGGATTTTCGGGTTCTGGGGGTTAGGGTTTGGGGTTTCTGTTTTTTCTTGCACAGTTTTTTGTGTCCAGGGTTCAGGACATGGGGGTTTGTGCGGGGGTTCATATGGGCTCAGAGTTGAGGGTCTGGGAGTTTATATGATTTTGGGGTCTGGGGTTTGGGGTGTTTGACTTTGGGTCTCGGGTTCAGGGTTCAGAACCTGAGAGTGTTAGTGGTTGATATGATCTTGGGAAATAGAGTCCACCTTAAAGCCGCGCTCCAGCCGGGGACGGGGGTGACGGGGGGTCAGGTAAAACCTGGACCCTAAACCCGAAGTCTCTCAAACCTCAAACATACATCCCTCACCCAATCCAAAGAACCCTTTCAGGGCTTTTGGGCTCGTACTCCTGAAACCCTGAACCCAAAATCCTAATCCTCCAAGTTCCCTCCGCAATTGAGGCCACCAAGCCCTAAGACCCTAAGACCCGTAAGGCCCGTAAGACCTGTAAGGCCCTAAGACCCTAAGCCGCTAATCCAAAACCCCAAGACACTAAGACCCTGAGACCCTCGACCTGCATTTTTCCCGAAACCCAAAACCCTCAACCCTAAACCCTAGACCCACCCTGAACACCCTAAACCTGAACACCCTAAACCCTAAACCCTAAACCCTAAACCCTAAACCCTAAACCCTAAACCCTAAACCCTAAACCCTAAACCCTAAACCCTAAACCCTAAACCCTAAACCCTAAACCCCACAGAAAGGCCCGGGATGCCACGGAGGCGCGCCGCCGCGCGGAGGACAGCCTCCAGGAGGAGGCCGGGGAGATGGAGCACTTCTGGGGTTTAGGGTTTAGGGTTTAGGGTTCAGCATCTCATGTCCAAGCCTTCACTAGTCAAGCAGCTTGTCAAGCGTTGGAAAAAAAACCCCACCCACCCAAGAAACCCATAACATTGAGAAAATACAAAGTTCAATCAATACATTTTCAGTAGGCTTATAGCTCAAAAGTCCGCCCAAAACCTAATCTAACTTTTTGGAAGCAAAACAGAACGTGACATCCTGAAGCCGGTGAAGCTCGGTTTTGGTCAAAAATCCAGGGCCCCCCCGGGTGGAAAAAAACCATTTGGTCACGAAGGGGGTCAGGGTTTAGGCCCCCCCCGGGTGGAAAAAACCATTTGGTCACGAAGGGGGTCAGGGTTTAGGGCCCCCCCGGGGTGGAAAAAAACCATTTGGTCACGAAGGGGGTCAGGGTTTAGGGCCCCCCCGGGTGGAAAAAAACCATTTGGTCACGAAGGGGGTCAGGGTTTAGGGCCCCCCCGGGGTGGAAAAAAACCATTTGGTCACGAAGGGGTCAGGGTTTAGGGCCCCCCCGGGTGGAAAAAAACCATTTGGTCACGAAGGGGGTCAGGGTTTAGGGCCCAAAGGCTCGGTTTTGATCAAAAATCCAGAAAACGAGAGCCCACCCAGAAGCGTCGATTTCAGTACTAAAAAATCGCATTTTGAACTGGGACCCGGGCCGATCCTGGGGTCCCCCCTCATTTGGGGTGTTTTTGGAGGCACGGCCCAGGAAAAAAAACCATTTGGTCACGAAGAGGGTCAGGGTTTAGGGCCCAGAAAAAAAACAACATGGTCACGAAGGTCATTAGGGTTTAAATATACATAGTAAGAGAGGGTTTAGGATTTAGGGTGTAGGGTTTAGGGTTTAGGGTTTAGGGTCTAGGGTCTAGGGTTTTGGGTGTTCAGGGTTTAGGGTGTTCACGGTTTTGGGGTTTAGGGGTTCAGGGGGGTTTAGGGGGTTTGGGGTCTTTTTCGGCGAATAGGGGGTTTAGGGCTTAGGGTTTAGGTTTTAGGGTTTAGGGTTTAGGGTTGAGGAATGAGGTTTTCTCAAAACTGAAGGCTCATAGAGAAAGAAGCCCGCGACTCCTCCAATCAGATCCCGAATTTACTGTACGTACATAGGGTTTAGGGTTTATTTAGGGTTCAGGGTTTCTCAACCCTAAAGCCTAAACCCCAAACCTAGACCTTAGACCCTAAACCCTAAACCCTAAACCCTAAACCCTAAACCCCAAACCCCAAACCCCACACCGC
>CAJNDS010002455.1:353966-406466 GCA_905221605.1 Symbiodinium natans
TTAGGGTTTAGGGTTTAGGGTTTAGGAGAAGGCATAGGGTTGAGGGAAGGGTTTGTGCGATAATTGGGGGGTCTTAGGGTTGTCCCCTTCAAGATCCGGGGTTTGGGGTCTGGGGTTGCATGGAGAGTCACTGCTGATGATGGCGACAAAAGCCACAATGAGGACCTGCTTGTGAAAAACATACATAGAGAGAGAGAGAGAGAGAGAGAGAGAGAGAGAGAGAGAGAGAGAGCGAGAGAAGAAACAAGGAAAAAAAGTGCGAGAGAAGAGGGCGAGAAAGATGTAAAGATCGCGATGGAAAGAGAGAGAGAGAGAGAGAGTTGTATCGCGACTGCCGGAAGCATGGGCCTGTCCTCCCACACCCCTGCGTCGAAGTGGTCCGGGAAACAGCGCCTGCAGACCAAAATAGCCATCTGCTTGAGACAGCAATCCCGAGTTGCTTGCCCCCGAAAGCCCGGAACTAAAACCTCTAAACAACCCTAAGCCAACCCCAGACTCTAAACCCAAAACCCCTAAACTCTAAAACCCTAAACCCCGAGCCTAAACCCTAAACCCTAAACCCTAAACCCTAAACCCTAAACCCTAAACCCTAAACCCTAAACCCTAAACCCTAAACCCTAAACCCTAAACCCTAAACCCTAAACCCTAAACCCTAAACCCTAAACCCTAAACCCTAAACCCTAAACCCTAAACCCTTCGGCGCAGGCCAGACGACGAACAACTCGTGGAATGGAGGCATCGCTACAGCACGCTGACTCGACGGCCCTCCGACTGAAAGCTGTTGGGGACCAAAAGAAAAAACCATATAAGAAGGGTTCATATCCCTTAAAAGGAAGTCTAGTAGTATAGGCGGGTATGCCTAAACCCTACCCCTGAACCCTAAGCCCTGAACCCTAAACCCTAAACCCTTTTAGGGTTCATTTGGTCCCCAGGGTTGGGTTGCTCTGACTTGTCTTGCGCGAAGACCTCCTCAATCTCACGCGCCAAGCCCCAAGCCCCGAGCCCTAAACCTCCTAAACCTCCAACCCTAAATCCTAAACCCTAAATAAACCCTCCTGAACCTAAACCCTAAACCCTAAACACTAAACTAAACCTAAACCCGCTGTCCCCTAAACCCTAAAACCCTAAAACCCTAAACCCTAAACCCTAAACCCTAAAAACCCTAAACCCTAAACCCTAAACCCTAAACCCTAAACCCGCTAAACCCTAAACCCTAAACCCTAAACCCTAAACCCTAAACCCTAAACCCTAAACCCTAAACCCTAAACCCTAAACCCTAAACCCCTAAACCCTAAACCCCTAAACCCCTAACCCTAAACCTAAAACCTAAAGACTAAACTCTAAACCCTAAACCCGCTAAACCCTAAACCCCGCTAAACCGAAACCCTAAACCCTAAACCCTAACCCTAAGACCTAAACCCTAAACCCTAAACCCTAAACCCTAAACCCTAAACCCTAAACCCTAAACCCTAAACCCTAAACCCTAAACCCTAAACCCTAAACCCTAAACCCTAAACCCTAAACCCTAAACCCTAAACCCTAAACCCCAAACCCTAAACCCCAACCCCTAAACCCTAAACCCTAAACCCAAACCCTGAATTCGGTTTGGGTCCTGGAAGCCCCTGCCCGGCTGGGGTCACCAAGGTGATGCATGCAGCGGGGAACCCCAGGCGGTAGGAAAGCCCTTTCGGGTCGCAGGGTTTAGGGTTTAGGGTTTAGGGTTTAGGGTTTAGGGTTTAGGGTTTAGGGTTTAGGGTTTAGGGTTTAGGGTTTAGGGTTTGGGGGTTTGGGGGTTTAGGGGTTTAGGGTTGGGGTTCAAGGTTTTGGAGTTTAGGGTATCATCATAGGCTTCGGGAAGACAGCCCCTTTGGTTTCAAGCCTTTAGGTGGGAGGTCTAGGCAATCCGTTTGGGGTGTGGGGTTTGGGGGTTCGGGTTTAGATACAATACACTTAGCTTATTTTGAATAGGAGGTGGAGAATGCGGGTTCCTTGTGCCCCCCCCGCCCCCCCCCCCCATGTAGTTCCCCAAATTCCGAAGAAGGAGGTTTTCTTGAGGTCTACGGTGTGACGACGAGGCTCAGACTGAACCCGGCAAAGTTCTTGCGAAACCCTACACAACCCCGCTGCACCTAGTCAGCCCCCAAGGCCCCCTACGTCCCTACACGTGACGCGCCAAACCCTAAACGTGACACCCAAAACAATGGGTTCCCCGGCTACCCCCTCCGTACTACCCCTCCGTGGGTTCGCTCCTTAAATTAAGTAACCTTAATCAGGCTTAACTATTCCTGAATAGTAGGGGAACCTTAAACCCTAAACCCTAGACCCTAGACCCTAAACCCTAAACCCTAAACCCTAAACCCTAAACCCCAAACCCCAAATCCTAAACCCTAAACCCTAAACCCTAAACCCTGAACCCTGAACCCTGAACCCTGAACCCTGAACCCTGAACCCTAAACCCTAAACCCTAAACCCATGACAAAAGAGCCCGATTGAGGTCTTTGCTGCCTGGCGGACCTCCCTGAAGACCCGGCGGCAGATTGGCTCCCTACAGGCTGCCAGAGGTTGAGAGTTTGAGCGGTTTAGGGTTTAGGGTTTAGGGTTTAGGGTTATAGTGGTGCCCATTCGCCCCTCTTTTGTTTGCGCATCTCTGGTATCTCTTTGTTTGGCGGGTTTGGGGTTTCGGGTTCTAGGGCGTGGTTGCGGAGTACGCTGGGATTCATCGCCGATTGACAGAATACCCCAAACCCAAAACATCCGAAGCTCGAACTACTGTCCGTAAACCCTAAACCCTAAACCCTAAACCCTAAACCCTGAACCCTGAACCCTAAACCCTAAACCCTAAAACCGTCGTAAGCCCCAAACCCCCTGATCCATGAATCCTGGACTGTTTGGAGGCAGCTCTCTTTGCTGAGGAGGTCCCAGTGGGAGCGGGTCGTGGGTTGACGGTCTTGCGTGGGTCATTGTGGTGGGGGTTTAGGGTTTAGGGTTTAGGGTTCAGGGTTCGGGGTTTTGTCGTGCCTTCGGTGGAGTCGGTGGAGGGTTGACGGGGTGTACGGTGTAGAGGTTTAGGGCTTCAGGGTTTCGGATTCGAATGGTTCTGGCCCCAAAACGTAAAGCCAACGGGCTTCGTAGACTTGCGGGGCAACGGATTCATATATCATACTTGCATCCACCGCCCAGTAGTACCAACATTCGCTTCCCAAATTCACCCCTCTAAACCCTCAGCCTGAAACCCTAAACCCCAAACCCTATGCCCTCCCTCAAGCCTTAAGCCCTAAGCCAACACCCCCGGATTAAAGGGGTTTGGGGCTTACAGGCTTTCGTGTTTCGCTTTAGGATTTCGGGGGTTTCGGGCTTCGAGGGATTGAGGGATTGAGGGGGTTTAGGGTTTAGGGTTTAGGGTTTAGGGTTTAGGGTTTAGGGTTTAGGGTTTAGGGTTTAGGGTTTAGGGTTTGGGGCTCCAGGTGGGTTGAGAGTCTCGGAGTTCGATCACTCAGCATGCCCTCTAAACCCTAAACCCTAACCCTAAACCCTAAACCCTAAAACCCAAGGTTTAGGGTTTTTAGGGCCCCTGAAATCTCCTTCGCCTGGGCTGAAAGCACGGCTGAGCCCCCACGCGTTTTTGACGGCTTTAAGCGCGTTTTGGCCTCGCACATCCAGCGCTCTTACACTAGCCCTAAGCCCTAAACCCTAAACCCTAAACCCAAAACCCCAAACCATAAACCCTGAACCCTAAACCCCAAACCCTAAACCCTAAACCCCAAACCCCAAACCCCAAACCCCAAACCCCAAACCCCAAACCCCAAACCCCAAACCCTAAACCCTAAACCCTAAACCCTAAACCCTAAACCCTAAACCCTAAACCCTAAACGCATCGAAGCCCGGACAGGCCGACCGGGCCTCCGCGCTGCGAGCCCAAAGGCGCCTCGCGTGGCTTTTAGAGGTTTGCGTAAAGGACTTATGAGGGTTCAGGCCCTCAAGCCCGCCGACTCCGCAGGAGAACAAGTTGAAGGTTTGGGGTTTGGTGATTTTGTTTGCGGTTCCTGTGGGGGGGGGGGGGGGGGGGGGTGGCGGGGGGGGGGTGGGGGGGGGTGGGGGGGGGGGTAGTGTGGTGGGGGGGGAGGGTTTTTTTGCCACGGAAAAGCTGGCGGGGTACCCCCCTACCCCCCCCCCCCCGCCGTTTTTAGGGAAAGAGTTTTCCATCCAACACGCCGCCAGGGTCGGCGGACCCTAAACCCTAAACTCTAAACCCTAAACCCTAAACCCTAAACCCCAAACCCCAAACCCCAAACCCCAAACCCTAACCCTAAACCCTAAACTCCAGAAAGTTGGAACATGGTACAAGGAGGATTCGAGCTGGGTTTCCTTTTTGTATATCATCTCGGGAGTATGGGGATAAGGATGTTCCAACTTATTTTAAAGTTTACTGTAGGGTTTAGGGGTGTAGAGCTTAGGGTTCAGGGGTTGAGGGTTCAGCGGCTTAGGGTGTCAGGAGTCTGAGAGAGTTTTTGAGGTTTTTTTGGGGGACTTTCAAGGGCGCGGGGCTTTTGGTCCAGTGCTCTGCGGCCCAAATGCCCAAGAAAGCAGCTCCCTAAACCTAAGCCCTAAAGCCTAAACCCTAAACCCCCCTCCCCTAGACCCACCTTCGGTCAGAGGATGTTTCGAGGATCCGTATTGCTGAGGCTGTGGGACACCCGAAGCTCCCAAGGCCCTAGAGACCTAAAAGCCCTGCAAACCCTAAAGCCCCGAAGCCCTCTAACGCCCACAGCCCTCGAACCCCTGAACCCTTCAGCCCTATCAACCCTAAACCCTTTCCAACAACCTAAACCCTAAACCCTAAACCCTAAACCCTAAACCCTAAACCCTAAACCCTAAACCCTAAACCCTAAACCCTAAACCCTAAACCCTAAACCCTAAACCCTAAACCCTAAACCCTAAACCCTAAACCCCCTCAATCCCTCAATGCCCCTGATCTCAGGAGCGAGTGCGACGTGCTGCTGCTCCAAGCCGAGGTCATTGGGCCTCCGGAACCATTTCGGAGTGTAGGGTTTAGGGCTTAGGGTTTAGGGTTTAGTGTTTAGGGTTTAGGGTTTTGGGTGTATATATTGGGAGGTTTGTGTGGGTCCAGGGTTCAGGGTTTGAGATTTCTGTAAGTTCTAGGGCTTTGGGTTAAGGGTGAGGAAGGGGGGGTTTTGGGTGTCAGGGGATTCGGGCATTCGAGTTTGGAGCTTCTGGAGGTTTGGGGTTTAGGGTTTAGGGTTTAGGGTCTAGGGGTTAGGGTTTAGGGTTTGGGGTTTGGGGTTTGGGGTTTGGGGGGTTTAGGGAAAAAAAGCCGGAAAGCGTTAAGCCCCCAAATCTTCAAGCTAAGAGCAGTGAAGCTACACCCAAAACCCTGAACCCAAACCCAAACGGCAAACTGAGACCCCAAGCCCAAACCCTGAACCCTAACCCCCCCCCCCCCCCCCCCCCCCCCCCCCCCCCCCCCCCCCCCCCCCAAAAAAAAAAAAAGAAAACACGCAAAAGCACCAAACCCTAAATCTGAGCCCTACACCCTGAAACCCCAAAACCCTGAAACCCGAAAACCCTGAACCCCTCGGCCCCCTTAATTAGCGTCCCCTGTGTTTATAGCCCTTAGAACACGCTATGCAGAACAAGGGCCCATACGTCGGATTCCTTTGAAGCACCCTGAATCCTAAACCCTAAACCCTGAACCCTCAACCCTAAACCCTAAACCCTAAATCCCTTTAAACAAGGGGAAGGGACCATACTAAGGGCCCATGGGTCCACCCTAAAGCCCTAAACCCTATAAACCCTATAAACCCTATAAGCCCTATAAGCCCTATAAGCCCTAAACCCTAAACCCTAAATCAAGGGGAAGGGACCATACTAAGGGCCCATGGGTCCACCCTAAAGCCCTAAACCCTATAAACCCTATAAACCCTATAAGCCCGATAAGCCCGATAAGCCCTAAACCCTAAACCCTAAACCCTAAACCCTAAACCCTAAACCCTAAACCCTAAACCCTAAACCCTAAACCCTAAACCCTAAACCCTAAACCCTAAACCCTAAACCCTAAACCCTAAACCCTTCCTTCGCAGGCGCGCCACCGCATCGCGCTCCAAAAGCTGCGCTCCGAGCTGGCGGAGGCTCAGGCGAGGCTTCTTCTTGCTAGAGGTTTAGGGTTTAGGGTTTAGGATTTAGGGTTTAGGGTTTAGGGTTTCGGGTTCAGGGTTCAGGGTTTATGGTGTAGCGTTTAGGGTTTCGTTTTTTTTCCCGAAAGCATCGCGAAGGGTTCTTCCGTGCGGAGCCCTCTGACCCAACAACATAGAGTGAAGTGCATAGAGTGAAGTGCATAGAGTGAAGTGCATAGAGTGAAGTGCATAGAGTTAAGTGCATAGAGTGAAGTGCATAGAGTGAAGTTCATAGAGTGAATTGCATAGTGTGAATTGCATAGAGTGAAGTGCATAGAGTGAAGTGCATAGAGTGAATTGCATAGAGTGAAGTAGAAGTTAATAAAAATTACGAGATTTACGTAGAATTTAGTAGACCTTCGTACCCAGTCCTAGATTTCTAAATTAAAATTAATCTTTCTAAGGCGGCGGGCTGGGTTGACATCGCCAATCGGGATTGCAACCCTCTGCGGGTTTCGGCGTGGTCGCGGTGCTAAAACCGTCGTGTTTTTACGTTTCTTGATTTGCGCGGACAACCCTCTGCGGGTTTCCGCGTGGTCGCGGTGCTAAAACCGTCGTTTTTTTACGTTTCTTTAGGTCCGCGGACAACCCTCTGCGGGTATAATCGCCGGGTCGCGGCCGTGGCCGCAGACAACCCTCTGCGGGTTTCGGCGTTGGCGCGGTGCCAAAACCGTCGTGTTTTTGCGTTTTGTGACATACAAAAGTAACCCCTCTGCGGGTTTCGGCGTTGGCGCGGTGCCAAAACCGTCGTGTTTTTGCGTTTCTTGACATGCAAACGTAACCCCTCTGCGGGTTTTCGCGTGGTCGCGGTGCGAAAACCGTAGTGTTTTGCGTTTTTTTTGTCGACTTGTGTAGTACAGACGTAGTACGCCGGGGACTTCCGTGGCTGGAAAATCGACTTTTGTAGTACAAACGTAGTACGCCGCGGACACGCGGAGCTTCCGTGGCTGGAAAGTCGACTTTTGTAGTACAAACGTAGTACGCCGCGGACACGCGGAGCTTCCGTGGCTGGAAAGTCGACTTTTGTAGTACAGACGTATAGTACGCCGGGGACACCCGGAGCTTCCGTGGCTGGAAAGTCGACTTTTGTAGTACAAACGTAGTACGCCGCGGACACGCGGAGCTTCCGTGGCTGGAAAGTCGACTTTTTGTAGTACAAACGTAGTACGCCGCGGACACGCGGAGCTTCCGTGGCTGGAAAGTCGACTTTTGCAGTACAGACGTATAGTACGCCGGGGACACCCGGAGCTTCCGTGGCTGGAAAGTCGACTTTTTGTAGTACAAACGCAGTACGCCGCGGACACGCGGAGCTTCCGTGGCTGGAAAGTCGACTTTTTGTAGTACAGACGTGCAGTACGCCGGGGACACCGGGAGCTTCCGTGGCTGGAAAGTCGACTTTTGTAGTACAATGTAGTACGCCGGGGACGCCCGGAGCTTCCGTGGCCGGAAAGTCGACTTTGTAGCACAGACGTAGTACGCCGCGGACACCCGGAGCTTCCGTGGCTGGAAAGTCTACTTTTGTAGTACAGACGTAGTACGCCGCGGACACCCGGAGCTTCCGTGGCTGGAAAGTCGACTTTTTGTAGTACAGACGTAGTACGCCGCGGACGCCCTGGGCGTCTGAAGACACCGCACATAGCATGGTAACGGACATCTGGGCGCCCGAAAAACACCGCAAATAGCATGGTAGCGGACATCTGGGCGCATGAAAACACCACAAATAGCATGGTAACGGACATCTGGGCGCATGAAAACACCGCACATATCATGGTAACGGACATCTGGGCGCTTGAAAAACACCGCAAATAGCATGGTAACGGACATCTGGGTGCTTGAAAACACCGCAAATAGCATGGTAACAGACATCTGGGCGCTTGAAAACACCGCAAATAGCACGGTGACGGACGTCTGGGCGCTCGAAAACACCGCAAGTAGCATGGTAACGGACATCTGGGCGCTTGAAAACACCGCAAATAGCATGGTAACGGACATCTGGGCGCTTGAAAACACCGCAAATAGCATGGTAACGGACATCTGGGCGCTTGAAAAACACCGCAAATAGCATGGTAACGGAGTTCCGCGCGTGAAGACACGGGAAAGTTTTTGTCTTTTCTCGTCGACAACCTCGCAAATATCGTGGGACTCGAGTTCCGGGCTCGAATTCCTCGAAAACCTCGCAAATATCGTGGGACTCGAATTCCGGGATGTCGAAGCCCTCCCAAATATCGTGGGACTCGAATTCCGGGGCATCAAAAACCTCTCGCAAACATCGTGGGACTCGCGTTCCGGGGCGTCGAAAGCCTCGCAAATATCGTGGGACTCAAATTCCGGGTCGAAAACCTGGGAAATATCGTGGGACTCGAATGTGAATGCCATGCAGCGGACCGGGAAAAAAGTGATCTCGTTTTGGAGGGAAGGCAGCCAGTCCTGCGCTCAGACCCGTCTCTCTGTGGGAAGTGATCAGCGGTTGCTGTCAAATGTCACATGTTTGGGCGATGTCCCATCTGGATGTCATGGGGCGCGAAGACGTCAATGAAGGGGAGAAGGCATCCCGCACTGTGTCTATGTGCTCGTGTTCGTGTGCTGTATGTCTGTTGTTTGTGCTGTTGCAGCGTGTAGGTGCTGTTACGACATCAAGAAACACGAGAAGGCATCCTGCGCTGTCTGCGTGTGCCGCATGCGTAGAACTGAATTCACGCTTGGACGTTTTGCTGTGTTAACCACCTCATGATGCGTCTCTGCACTTATACTTGCAGCTTCTTCACGGTTCAACATGTCGTGGCGCGGCACGAAGTCGCGGCCCTTGGGCCATCGTGGTAGCATTCAGAAGCATGGAGGAGGCTGGCGGGCGCACTTTTCGAATGTTGTCCTGTGCGATGATGTCCAGAATATCATCGGCCCGCTGCGCGAGTCCAAGAAGAAAGCGATGGCAGACTTGAACTTCATTCGTGACTCTACCACAGTGGGTGAGGCTGCTGCGCGAGCTGCCGCGCTGAAGGTTCCAGCTGGCGTGGTGAGTTCGAGCGAGACACTGTGTCTTTGCGGGCTGAACGTGCAGTATCCGTGGAGTCGGCTCCTCATGGCAGGTCGCAAGACGATGGAAGTCAGGAAGTACGCTCTGGGGAAGTACCGCTGCTTCTCTGCGGGCGAGCAGCTGTTCCTCATCGAGACTCTGGGCAGCGGCTCCACGCAGGGTGCCATGGTGGACATCGCGATGGCCCCCGCTCCGTTGAAGGCGCAAGTGCTCGGCGTCATCGTTTTTGCGGGCAGCATCGAGTTTGAAAATTACGACCACTTCGATGCTCATCGATCGGATACCCTGATTGAGCAGGGTAGCTTCTATGATTGGGGGACGTCAGAGCCCCAGACGCTGTTCGGTTGGTACGTGCAGCACGTTCGTGCCTTCAAGCGGCCTGTGCCAATGGGGCACATACGGAAGTCCCTGCTCGGCTGGACCAAGCCGGTAAAGCTGTTGGTGGACTTCAAGAGCAGAAGCCCCCGGCCACCAGTCTCTTGAGGAAACGCCCTAGAAAGTGAAGTGCTAGGGACATTTACTGTGATGAATGTCTTTCTTATGAGACGAGTGCTGCAGTTTCTGTCTCTGCATCCAGTTTCCTTTTTTGACAGCTGAACACAAGTCTTCGCCGCCTGCCAGAGGACGGACGCCGTCTTGCGAAAGTTCGACGGCGCGGCGGCCTCTGTTTTGTATGGACAGTGCCGCGCGCGCACGCAGAACTGAATGCACTCTTTGACATTTGGCTGTGTTGACCACCTCATGATGCGTTGCTCTACATGCATGCGTGCTAGCTTTGGCCGAGAGGCACTGTTGAATGAAACCTTGGTGCCAGCTTGGACGGTGCGCTTTTTTTCCCGAAAGCATCGCGAAGGGCTCTTCCGTGCGGAGCCCCCTGACACAACAACATAGACTGAAGTGCATAGAGTGAAGTGCATAGAGTGAAGTGCATAGAGTGAAGTGCATAGAGTGAAGTGCATAGAGTGAAGTGCATAGAGTGAAGTGCATAGAGTGAAGTGCATAGAGCGAAGTGCATAGAGTGAAGTGCATAGAGCGAAGTGCATAGAGTGAAGCGCATAGAGCAAGAGTGAATTGCATAGAGTGAATTGCATAGAGTTTAGTAATCAGTGAATACAAATTTCTAGATTTACGTAGAATTTACTAGACCTTCGTACCCAGTCCTAGATTTCTAAATTAAAATTACTCTTTCTAAGGCGGCGGGCTGGGTTGACATCGCCAATCGGGATTGCAACCCTCTGCGGGTTTCGGCGTGGTCGCGGTGCTAAAACCGTCGTTTTTTTACGTTTCTTGATTTGCGCGGACAACCCTCTGCGGGTTTCGGCGTGGTCGCGGTGCCAAAACCGTCGTTTTTTTACGTTTCTTTGTGTCCGCGGACAACCCTCTGCGGGTTTCCGCGTGGTCGCGGTGCTAAAACCGTCGTTTTTGGAACTTTTTTCCGTGGCCGCAGACAACCCTCTGCGGGTTTCGGCGTTGGCGCGGTGCCAAAACCGTGGAGTTTTTGCGTTTTTTGACATACAAACGTAACCCCTCTGCGGGTTTCGGCGTTGGCGCGGTGCCAAAACCGTCGTGTTTTTGTGTTTCCTGACATACAAACGTAACCCCTCTGTGGGTTTTCGCATGGTCGCGGTGCTAAAACCGTAGTGTTCCGTGGCTGGAAAGTTGACTTTTGTAGTACAAACGCAGTACGCCGCGGACACCCGGAGCTTCCGTGGCTGGAAAGTCGACTTTTGTAGTACAATGTAGTACGCCGGGGACGCCCGGAGCTTCCGTGGCCGGAAAGTCGACTTTGTAGTACAGACGTAGTACGCCGCGGACACCCGGAGCTTCCGTGGCTGGAAAGTCTACTTTTGTAGTACAGACGTAGTACGCCGCGGACACCCGGAGCTTCCGTGGCTGGAAAGTCGACTTTTGTAGTACAGACGTAGTACGCCGCGGACACGCGGAGCTTCCGTGGCTAGAAAGTCGACTTTTGTAGCACAGACGCAGTACGCCGCGAGCTTCCGTGGCTGGAAAGTCGACTTTTGTAGTACAGACGTAGTACGCCGCGGACACCCGGAGCTTCCGTGGCTGGAAAGTCGACTTTTGTAGTACAGACGTAGTACGCCGGGGACACCCGGTGCTTCCGTGGCTGGAAAGTCGGCTTTTTGTAGTACAGACGTAGTACCGCCCTGGGCGTCTGAAAACACCGCAAATAGCACGGTAACGGACATCTGGGCGCATGAAAACACCGCAAATAGCATGGTAACGGACATCGGGGCGCTTGAAAACACCGCAAATAGCACGGTAACGGACATCTGGGCGCATGAAAACACCGCAAATAGCATGGTAACGGACATCTGGGCGCTTGAAAACACCGCAAATAGCATGGTAACGGACATCTGGGCGCATGAAAACACCGCAAATAGCATGGTAGCGGACATCTGGGCGCGTGAAAACACCGCAAATAGCATGGTAACGGACATCTGGGCGCTTGAAAACACCGCAAATAGCATGGTAACGGACATCTGGGCGCTCGACATCTGGGCGCTTGAGAACAGCGCAAAGAGCATGGTAACGCTTGGAAACACCGCAATTAGCACGGTAACGGACATCTGGGTGCTTGAAAACACCGCAAATAGCATGGTAACGGACATCTGGGCGCTTGAAAACACCGCAAATAGCATGGTAACGGACATCTGGGCGCCTGAAAAACACCGCAAATAGCATGGTAACGGACATCTGGGCGCTTGAAAAACACCGCAAATAGCACGGTAACCGACATCTGGGAGCTTGAAAACACCGCAAATAGCATGGTAACGGACTTCCGCGCGCGTGAAGACACGGGGATGTTTTTGTCTTTTGCTGGTTGTTCCAAAGCCATCGCAAATACCATGGTCACCGAATTCGCTGGTTCCAAAACCATCGATGGCAAATACCATGGTCCTCGAATTCGCTGTTTCCAAAACCATCGCAAACACCATGGTCCCCGTATTCGCTGGTTCCAAAACCATCGCAAATACCATGGTCCCCGAATTCGCTGGTTCCAAACACCATCGCGAAAACCATGGTCCCCGAATTCGCTCTTCCAAAAGCATCGCAAATACCATGGTCCCCGAATTCACGGACATGTGGGACTCGAATTCCGGGACGTCAAAGCCATCGCAAATATCCTGGGACTCGAATTCCTCGAAACCCTTGCAAATATCGTGGGACTCGAATTCCCGGGCCTCGAAAACCTCGCAAATATCGTGGGACTCGAATTCCGGGATGTCGAAACCATCGCAAATATCGTGGGACTCGAATTCCTCGAAACCCTTGCAAATATCGTGGGACTCGAATTCCGGGGCCTCGAAAACCTCGCAAATATCGTGGGACTCGAATTCCGGGGCTTCGAAAACCTCGTAAATATCGTGGTTCCAAAACCATCGCAAGTACCATGGTCACCGAGTTCGCTGGTTCCAAAACCATCGCAAATAGCATGGTCCCCCGAATTCGCTGGTTCCAAAACATGCCTGGAAAGTCGACTTTTGTAGCACAAACGCAGTACACCGTGGAAGCATCGGAGCTCGGCGTTGTAATCAATGCCGATGAAGTGTAAAGAGTTGGCCACAAGTGCATGGCATTCAACTCCACACACTTGAATGCCATGCAGTTCAAGTGCATACACGTCCAGTAGACAGGTGCAGTGCACAAGTGACTATGCAACCATGTAAGTGCATACATTTGTCCAAGTGCATACACTTCGGCTGCAAAGAGTCAACTGCATGGAGTCAACGCACGGCAAATCGATGCTTTCGGGCCATCCCTCTTCTAGTTTTTTTTTTTTTTTTGGGGGGGGTTGGCGTTTTGAGTTTGGGGCATGCCTGGGTTGACTGCTGGGATATCTTATATGTTTTTGTGGTGCTTTACTGTAACTTCAGATCCTTAGCCTTTTTGGGTTTTTTTTGGGTTTCTTGATGTGGCAGCTAAAAGCTTAATTGTAAACGCTTGCGCGCGCCGCCTCGGCAGCCGGGCCGGCCCCAGGGCAGGAAAGGAGGAAAGAGGGTTTCGCAAAGAGGAAGGGCAGAGGGGGCAAAGGGGGGGTGGGGGGGGGGGTGGGGGTCGGGTTTTGAGGCACTCCCCCTGTAGGAGCCACCGACAGGCGGGACCCTCCACGGCATCGGTTTGCAGCTCCTCCAAGCGATTGGGGGGGGTCCCACAGGGTGGGGGGGGGGGGGGTCGCGTCAAAAAATTTTGCATGGGGGGAAGGGTTGGGTTAGGGGGAAGGAGGCCCGATCCGGGTCTGCTTGTTCCAGACGCTTCTCGGCAGGAAGCCGAGGCGAATTTATATGACTGCCCTTCTTGAGTGCAGCCAAGATATGTTCCTTATTTGGGTATATTTTCCCTGTTCGGGTTTTAGAGGGGACCCTACGTATCAGTATCTTCCAAGGGTGTTTCAAGGCCAACCTAGATGCCTTTAGTTCGGGGCTTGCGGGCTTCGGGTATTTCACGTACTGTTTGTTTTTTGATCATCATATGCACATTTTGTTTATCCGTATGTATCATTAATGCTGTTGCTGTCTCTCTTTGTTTTCGGGGGAGGGGGGTGGTATTTGGCTTCGTTCTTTGTACTTTCTTTGCATTTTTTTGGGTTTGGGTTTGGGGCACGCTGCGTGTTGCTTCTTTGCGTGTACTGGATAGTGCTTTTTGTTGTTGTTGGGGGGGGGGGGGGGGGCTTAACCCTAAACCCTAAACTATAAACTGCGGTTCTGGGGTTGAGGGGGCTGTATGTTGGTAATGTCATGGGATCCTATGCTACCCCCTCCCTCCCAGCCGCAAGAAGGCGGATCGAAGGTTTTTTTCAAGGGTTTAGGGTTTAGGGTTTAGGGTTTAGGGTTTAGTTACTTGGTGGAACCTTCAAGCGATTTAAGCCCATCAGCGCAACCAAAAACCCTCAAGCCCAAGCCCAAACCCGAAAACAAAACCCTTAAAGCCTTCAAGCCTTAAAGCCCCCAAAGCCCTCAAAACCCTCAAAACCCTCAAAAACCTCAAAACCCTCAAAACCTTCAAAACCGCCAGGCCAGGCAGAAGGAAGCCTCGGCAGCTGAGAGGCTGGCGCTCCAGGCGTGACTGACTGGGGAGTGCTTGGAAGCCCTAAACCCGAACCCTTTTATGGTTTGGGTGCAGGGTTTAGGGAAACCTAAACCCGAAATCCTAAACCCCACGTAGGGTTGAGGGTTCAGGGTTTAGGGCCGAAGTCTGGGGCTTTTGTTTTTGTCCAAGTGCGTCCGCTGAGGTTTCAGGTACCAATGTCTGTCTTCCCAGCCTTATCACAAGGGATATGCAGCAGGTTGTATGTTATTGGTGAGCGTATACTGGGTTCCTTCTATATATATATATATATATATATATATATGTATATTACATTTTTTTATATGTGTATATATATATATGTACATGTATTTATTTCTTGATGTATGGTTGAGTGTCTGGATTGGGTGTCCTGTTGGGGAGAGTATAAGCCCAAATGCCAAGTCATAAATATAGGGGCGATGACAAGGTGCGTCATGGGGTTTTGCAGGGATGCCCGCCGCCTGGAGCCGTGAAACCCAAACCCTCCAGTCCCAAAGCAGCCTGCGCCCTAGCCCCAGTCCTTACACCCTATGCAACTTAGCCTGCAAAGCCCTAAACCCTAAACCCTAAACCCTAAACCCTAAACCCTAAACCCTTAAACAAGATAGCCAAAGCCCCAAGGCCTCTCCATCCTTCAAAGTGCCAGGCGGCAGTCCGAGCAGAGGCAGTTGGATTAGTCGGGTGGCCCGTGGACGAAGCGCCGGAGACGGAGGAGTTTAGGGTTGATAGGGTTTAGGGGTTTAGGGTTGAGGGTTCAGGGCTTAGGGTTTAGGGTTTAGGGTTTAGGGTTTATAGGGTTTATAGGGTTTATAGGATTTAACTTGTTCGTGCTTGAGCTTGCCTAATCCCTACATCCTCAAAAACATGTTCGTCTTGTTTTTAACTTGTTCTCACACCTTTTGTTGAATAGACATTGGGATTTTAATTTGGGGGGCCTTTTGGTCTAGAGGGGCGCTCAGGGCGTTGAGAGTGGGTTGAGGGTTTGCTTGTGGGCTTTATGTTGTTTGCGCTCAGTGGGGGTTTACTTAGGGTTTCGGGAGATGCTTTGGAAGCTTCTGGGTGTCTAGGTTTAGATATTTTTGTATGGGTTAAAAAGAGGTGTGGGTTGAAAAGAGGTTGTATCTGTTAAAGACTGCTTCGGGGTCTTTTGCAGGGGGTTGAGGGGGGTCTAGACAGGGCTTGTGCAGCTTAGGGAATTTTCGTGGGCTTCTTTTGCGACAGCTTGGTGGGTGTTGGGGCCTTCTCCCTAAACCCTAAACCTGAAAACCCTAAACCTTAAACCCTAAACCCTAAACCCTATACCCTAAACCCCAACTTCTGGGCACCCTAAACCCTAACGCAGCCCTATGCTTGCATAGTACTGTTTCTTCCTCTGTGGTTTCTGGGTTGACATGTTGCACTGGCCCCCAGGAGCATATACACTTGGTTGCCCAGTGGTGCCCTTTCCCCTTTTTTTGGGTTCAAGGTTCCCTTATAAAGTAGCCAACCCAAAAAAGGGTGCCCTTATCAAAATATGGCTACTGAGCTACTAAGTACGTGTATCCTGGATTTTCTGGTAAGCCTACATAGGTAAAGAAGACCCCAAACCCTGAGCCCCAGTTTCTAGGCCTGGGCCCTGATGCGTGGTTGCCCTTGGCTTCAGAGATTTTCTGAAAACTACAACAAGTGCAACGGCACCCATCTTAGGGTTTAGGGTTTAGGGTTTAGGGTTTAGGGTTTAGGGTTTAGGGTTTAGGGGACCTAGATCGCACTTTGCCTCGCACTCTTAACCTCTACAGGCAAGGTATATCCCGAGAAATAGCTGCTGAGGGATCGGCAAACTTGCTTTGTTGCTGTAAGCCTAAACCGTCGGTTGCATGAAGTTCGATGCTTACGAAGGAATGCATGAAGGCCTGAAGTCTTAGGTCAAGGGTTTAGGGTTTAGGGTTTAGGGTTTAGGGTTTAGGGTTTAGGGTTTAGGGTTTAGGGTTTAGGGTTTAGGGTTTTCAGCCTCCAGAGAAGGGCTCTGCCATGATGTGCTCATGACACAGCGACTCATGGGAACTCGACACGGCGCATGGCCCTGTCCGCTTCACGCGGAGGCAGGACGATGGGAGCAACTTGCTGGGAGAGGTGGCTTAGGAGTACCCAACCCTATAAACCCCAAACCCCAGACCCCAAACCCTGAACCCCAAACCCCCCAAAGCCTAAACCCTAAACCCCCAAGCCCCAAACCCCAAACCCCCAAGCCCCAAATCCTCAACCCTAAACCCTAAATCCTTTCCGCCAGGTCGGCTGGCAGTCGACGCTTCACTACATCCAGCGCCGGCCGGGCCATAGGAATATGACCTTCAGCAAGCCCCTCAAAGACCTTAAACCCTAAACCCTAAACCCTAAACCCTAAACCCTGTGAGAAACCCGATACCCTAAACTGCAAGCCCTCCTAGACCCGAAGCCTTCAAGGGAGACAAAGAGGGACCCCTAGAAGGGACCCTTAATCGTATTCTCTTATGTAACCCCTATATTATACCTTCGATAATTATATAGTCCATTTATACCTAAGTAGCCTCTACATTATCCCTAAGGTCCCTTGTAAGGGTCCCTCCTCTAGTCCCTGCAAGCCTTCGCAAAGCTGCACCTGAACCCTACACCCGAAACCCTAAACCCCAAACCCCAAACCCCAAACCCGAAACCCTTAACCCTAAACCCCAAACCCCAAACCCTAAACTCAAGGCCTAGGCCGCCCCCCTACAGTTGTGGCGGCTAGGCGGCGCCTAAGCCCCTCGACCTCGATGGCGCCACCCGAGACCCCAGCCCAGGGGGGTCCCGGACCCCTCGCCGGACCAGGGGCCTTCTGGGATCGTTCTGAAACCCGACCCGAAGAACCCCCTTACAACCCCCTGACGCAACGTCCCAAAAGGGAAGAAGTTTAGGCCTAAACCCTAAAAGGAGTAGGTTTGGGTGGCTTTGCCGCCTCGGACGGCGTGGGGAAGTGTTAGATGGCCTTCCACAATCGGGCCAAAGCTGCTCTTCGCGCCCCACGAAGCTTTCGAGCTTGTTCCAAGCCTTACCCTCACAGCATCTACGCCCCATCACAGCAAACCCTAAACCCTAAACCCTAAACCCTAAACCCTAAACCCTAAACCCTAAACCCTAAACCCTAAACCCTAAACCCTAAACCCTAAACCCTAAACCCTAAACCCTAAACCCTAAACTCCCTGCCAGGGTCTCGAGGCAGCTCACCTCGCCCTACTCCGTGGCCATGGCCTCTGGCGCGCTGGCCGGGATGCCGGGGCACCCGGCAGGGTGTGTTTAGGGTTAAGGGTTTAGGGTTTAGGTTTAGGGTTTAGGGTTTAGGGTTTAGGGTTTAGGGTTTAGGGTTTAGGGTTTAGGGTTTAGGGTTTAGGAATTTAGCAGGGTAGACCCGGAAGCCCCTTACTTCGAAGCTTGAAAGGACGACCGAGCTCACCTTGTACCCGCTGGACTGCCTTAAGAGCCTTGGACTGCAGCATGATTCAGTTTTTGGGGGGTTTAGGGTTTAGGGTTTAGGGTTTAGGGTTCAGGGTTTAGGGTTTGAGGGCCACTACTTGAGGGCTTTTAGGCTTTAGGATGTGGGGTTGATTGAATCGGGTTTAGGATTTTTGGGTGGTCCAAGAGGTTTTGGAGGCGTGTGGGTCTAGGGGCTTTGAGGGGTTGAGGTGTTTAGGGTTTTGCACGTCTGGGTTTCAGGGTTCGCTTGTCGTAGGATTTTAGGGCTTCGCAGGGTTTAGGGTTTGGGGAGGGTTTAGGGTTGAGGGCAACGCATGGCGTTTCTATACCTGTGGTTTTCAAAGCGGGGAGTAGGAGGCGACGGCTTTTCGAGATGGCATTGTATGCCTGAAAGGCCGGGGCTTTGGGGACCCGAAACCCTAACTGGCAAACCCCCTAAACCCTAAACCCCCTACACCGCCTACACCCCCTAAACTCCAAACCCCAAACCCCAAACCCTACACCCTAAACCCTAAACCCTATGTGTTTGACCTTATACCTTTGACCTTATACCTCCCTAAACCCTATAAACCCTAAACCCCCCCCATGGATTTCAGGGCCCCCGTGCTGCGCTTCTCGAGGACTCGCCGGCAGTGCTGCCGCGCCGCGGCATCTGCTGGGCTGCGGCCGTAAACCCAGCAGGAAATTCAGGCTTTAGGGTTTAGGGTTTAGAGTTTGGGGTTTAGGGTTTAGGGTTTAGGGTTTGGGGCTAGGATGCCCAGTAATGCCCTGGTTCCCTTTTTGGGCGGTTTCGGTTCCCTTAAGAACTCCTTTGAGAAAAGAAACGGCGCCCTCGTGAATCCTAGGTTTCTGAGCAACCTATAGGGTTTCAGTAGCTGTGCAACATTCCCAGGCCCGAACACTTTGTAAAGCCCAAAACCATGCAACCTCAAGACCCGAAAACCACCAAGGTCGAAACCGTAAAGCCCTGCAACCCTAAAACCCTGTAGCCAAGGCTAGCCCTAGACCCGAATCCCTAAAGCGGCTTTCCTGAGGATTTCGAAGCTTCGTCAAGCTGCTTGGGCCCTATGCCTCAAACCCTAAAACTTTTGGGGTGTTTTTAGGGTTTCGGGTTTAGTGTCCAAACCCTCAACCCTAAACCCGAAACCGTAAGGCAACTGGGGAACTTGGGGAACCAGGGCTGGTGTTGGGGGTTATCCTACTCAATATCCCTACTTAGTCTGGGCAGCTTAGTGGTGCCCTTTTCCCTTTTTGTAATATGGTTACTGGTCTACCAAGTAATTGTAGGGTTTTGGGTGTAGGATGTAGGGCTTAGGCCCAAACGCTACCTGAACTCCCAAACCCACAACCCTGAAGCCTATACCCTAAACCCCAAAGCCTAAACCCTCAACCCCAAAGCCCGAACATCAAAGCCTAAAGCCTAAAGCACCCTAAACCCCAAAGCCAAAGCCCTAAACAGCACACCCTACACCCTAAACCTCAAAATCTAAACCCTAAACCCCAAACCCTAACCCCCAAACCCTAAACCCCAAACCCTAAACCCTAAACCCCAAACCCTAAACCCTAAACCCCAAACCCTAATCCCCAAACCCTAAACCCCAAACCCTAAACCCCAAACCCTAAACCCTAAACCCCAAACCCTAAACTCTAAACCCCAAACCCTAAACCCGATGAAGCCTTCAACTTCAGGCTATATCGCGGCTGCGGTATTGCCCTCGCAGGCTGTTGCTGTTGCTCGGGGTTTAGGGTTTAGGGTTTAAGGGTTTAAGGGTTTTTAAGGGTTCTTAGGGTTTAATGGCTTAGGGCTTAAGGGTTTCTGGGGTTTAAGGTTTAAGGGTCTATGGGCTGTTAGGGTCAAGGGTTCTTACAGTTTTAGGGATTTAGGGTTTAATGGCTTAGGGCTTAAGGGCTTTTAGGGTTTAAGGTTTAAGGGTTTAAGTTTTTTGGGGTCCCAGGGTTTTTAGGGTCTAAGGGTTTTTAGGGTTTAAGGGTGTAAGGGTTTTCGGCTCTAGGGTTTTTAGGGTTTAAGTGTTTTCAGGGTCTAATGGTTTTTAGGGTTTAAGGGTTTTTAGGGTCTAAAGGTTTTTAGGGTTTAAGGGTTTTCAGGGACAAGGGGTTCAAGGGTTTTCAGGGTCTAAGGGCTTGTAGGGCGTACGGGTTTTTAGGTTTTTAGGTCTTAAGGGTTTAGGGTTTAAGGGTTTTTAGTTCAAGGTTGTAAGGTTTGAGGGTTAGGGTTTAGGGGGATTTGGGGTTTAGGGGGATTAGGGGTTTCTAGGGCTTTTAGGGTTGAGGGGGATTAGGGGGTTTAGGGTTCAAGGTTCAGGGTAAAGGGCTGTTGCGGAAGGGTGTAGGGTTTTGGTGGTTGAGGTTTTAGGCGGCTGGCGGGGGCAGCGGGTGGGAGTATAAGAACCGTTCACTTTCACTGTCACTTTTAACCGCAGTGGTCTGGTCTGGCCTATTCGCGAGCTATGTGACACGGCTGTTTTTTGACACGCAAGACAATCTTCCGGTGGCTCTAAAGTCTTCAGAGGTTTTATGGTAAGGTCCATGCTTGGGTTTGTGTTGTTCTTCCGCAGATTTCGTTCTGCATGCCTTTGTAGCAACTGCACTTCCCTTCCAAAGTAGAGACAACACCAACAGCATTCTAGGGTTTAGGTTTTAGGGTTTAGATGCGATGTGTAAATCAAGCTTCGCTTTGCGACCAAGATGATTCGCGTTTGGGGGATCTCCGGCGAAGAGCTCGCCTTGTCGAAGACGGAGGAGTTGGGTGATGTCTTTGCCCTGAAGCGCTACCTGCGGCAGTTGTACAGCTTCCCCATCTGCCTCCAAGAAGTTTTACATTGCAGCACCTTGGGGAGAAAAGGAACCCCTGTAATAAGGGCTTATGGTTCATATAGCCTTAGTAGAAATTCTACTAGTCAGGGTATATGCAACCCTAAACCCCAAACCCCAAACCCCAAACCCTAAACCCTAAACCCTAAACCCTAAACCATTTTGGGCCTCATGTCGTCCCCAAGGTACCATTGTGGAAAATGCCTCCGTGCTGAAGGCGCCCATGGATCTGCAACTGTTGCTCAAGGCCTCTTGTGACACTTGTGGCAACTTGGTAGCCCTTAGGGTTTAGGGTTTAGGGTTTAGGGTTTAGGGTTTAGGGCTTAGGTATACTTGGTAGCCCAGAGGTACCCTTTACCCTTTTTTTATGTGCTCTGGGTTCCCTTATAAAGTAGCCAGCCATAAAACAGGGTGCCCTTCTTATAATATGGTTACTGGGCTACCAAGGTAACGAGGCTGAAGAGGAGCTCTTGCATGCCGCTTCCGCAGGACTTGCTGAGGTTGCGCGCTTTCTTTTGCAAGCTGGTGCTGACAAGGATTGGATGGCCCCTTATGACGAAAGCAGCTGTACAGCTCTTATTCGCGCATGTGACGTGGGGCGCGTGGAGATTGTGCGCTTGCTGGTCGAAGCTGGTGCTGACAAGGACTTGATAGACGATGATGACATGACAGCCCTCATGCATGCGTGCAAGAAGGGCCACGTGGAGATCGCGCGCTTGCTGGTGGAGGCTGGGGCTGAGAAGGACGTGACAAACGTCAATGGCAAGACGGCCCTCATGCTCGCTTGCCGCTCGGGCCACAAGGAGATTGTGGACTTGCTGGTAGAAGCTGGTGCTGACAAGGACTCGACAGATTTCGGTGGCTGGACAGCTCTGATTCTCGCGTGCGGCCAGGGCCATGTCGAGATCGCGCGCTTGCTGGTGGAAGCTGGTGCTGACAAGGACTTACGAGACGATCATGGCAGGACAGCTCTCATGCATGCGCGTGACAAGGGACATGCGGAGACTGCGCGCTTTCTTCTCGAAGCGGGGGCTGACCGGGACCTGACCGGAAAAGAGGCGGTTAGTAGGCCCATGGCGGGGCCAAAACATGGGGGACAGGCCTAGGTCTAAATCAGCCCTCAAGGCCCTAAGCCCTTTAGGCCCTAAAGGCCCTAAAGGCCCTAAATCCAGAACCCTTTGAACCCTATAAGCCCTGGAATGATGGGCCCATGCAGGGTCCCTGTCCCTTGTCCTTGAGGATACGACAAGGCCCAGAGTGTAGATCGACTCCACAGCCACAGCAAACCTATGAACCACTAAACCCTAAATCAGAAGCCTGAGCCCACGAGGGTTTAGGATTTAGGGTCTAGGCTGGCTAAAACCCTAAAAGCCTCAAGTCTCAGCCCTTTAGATTTTAGGGTTTAGGGTGTTGGGTCCCTAAACCCCAAGCCCCGAAAGTACTCGTCCCTCGTAGACATTAAAGTAAACACCTGAAAGTCTTGTAGGCCCTAAATCCGTTCAACTCCACCTCTATTGCGGGCGTGTTTAGATTACCTAAGCCCCTGAACCCCTGTACCGCCTTGGGGCTGTTTAATTGCAAGGGATTCTGCTTTGGATGGCAGTTTGGCTGCTGGGTGCTTTCAGGATGTTCTGAGTTTTCTTGCTTCGCTAGGGTTTAGGGTTTAGGGTTTAGGGCTTAGAGCTTATAGGGTCTGATTGAGGTCTAGGGTTTCGGGGTTTGGGTTGGGGTCGTGTGCAGCAAAATCCCATCAAGGGGCCTTATCTTGCTTGGACCTTTTGGGTTTGGGGGCCCTATTCGAAGATTCCGAAGGTCACATAAGGGCCATCTTGGAAGTATAACAAGGGAAGCTCTTAGGGTTTAGGGTTTAGGGTTTAGGGTTTCGGGTTTCGGGTTTAGGGTTTAGGGGTACAAGCTTTGGGGTACGAGTCTGATTCCCTTGATCCCAGAACCCCCAATTCCCTGCACCTCTCAACCCTTGGCCCTTGACCCCGCAGGGTTCAGGGTTGAGGGTTCAAGCAGTCGGGTTGATCTCGACCCCAGGGTTTAGGGTTTAGGGTTTAGGGTTTAGGGTTCAGGGTTCAGGGTTCAGGGTTCAGGGTTTAGCCCCAAACGCCCTAAGACCGATAATTACCCCCAAGACCCAAACATCCCATGCCCCTCAACCCTCAACCCTCAACCCTAAACCCTAAACCCTAAACCCTAAACCCTAAACCCTAAACCCTAAACCCCAGAGGGGCTGCCCCTGCATCGGCGGTCTTCTTCGTCACCTACGCCCCTGGGTGGCAAGTGGGGTTTAGGGCTCTTGGGTCTTGAAGGTTTTGGGATTGCGGTTGCGGGTTTAGTGTTTAGGGTTCAGGGTTTGGGGCTTGATTAGGGTTTAGGGTTTAGGGTTTAGGGTTTAGGGTTTAGGGTTTAGGGTTTAGGGTTTAGGGTTTAGGGTTTAGGGTTTAGGGTTTAGGGTTTAGGGTTTAGGGTTTAGGGGTCTGAGGGTTTGGGGCTTGAGGATGTTGGGGGCCTGAGGATGTTGGGGGTTATCAGGGTTTTCGGGCGCCCGCTCGACCCTAGAAGGTCAGTTGGTCGTAGGGGTCTCCCTCGACCCAAGCTTGGAGCCTTCAGAGCCAGTGTGTGGAAACCCTAAACTCCCTAAACCCCCTAAACCCATTAAACCCCCTAAACCCGCTAAACCCCCTAAACCCCCTAAACCCCTAAAACCCCTAAACCCCCTAAAACCCCTAAAACCCCTAAAACCCCCAAACCCCCTAAAACCCCTAAAGCCCTAAGCCCTAAACCACCCCTCAGCAACTGCCCGCGGCCAGGAACATACGAAGAGTCGACTGGACCTCAAGGACTGCGTAGCTGCTCAAGGTTTTTCGTATTTGGGCTCTGAGGTTTGGGGTTTCGGGCTTAGGGGGTTTAGGGTTTAGGGTTTAGGGTTTAGGGTTGAGGGTTTAGGGTTTAGGGTTTAGGGTTTAGGGTTTAAGGGCGCAGCCCATCTTTCATCCCGCGCAAGGACCCAAGTGGTCGACAAAAGCCCCTGACTCAGAGCCGCTTTTGCAGGATCCATATTTGATTTGGGTGCTTGGGGTTTAGGGTTTTAGGGTTTAGGGTTTAGGATTTGGGGAATTTCGGGCGTAGGGCATAGGGTGTTTTATCATGAGTTCCCCTACTACCCCCCTCTATGCTACCCCCCGCAGGTTCCCCCCCATAATTAAGGCTATTTAGGTATAATTGAGGTTGCTTAAAAGGGAGGCGTAGTAGACGTAGGGCCTGAGGGCTTACAGGGCCCTGGATGCATAGGGACCTTACGGTGATTAGGGTTTAGGGTTTCAAATTTAGGGTTTAGTGTTTAGGGTTTCGGGTTCAGGGAAGCTACATTGGCATGGTCCCTTGCCTTCATGGAAACTGCGCAGAAAGTTCTGGAGAGGGCCAAACAGGTCACCCATCCTTACCCCTGTGTCCTGGTGGCGTCTGTCCACATGGAGCCGGCCTCCGCTTCCCTAACAGGAACCAGAAAGAACCCCCAGTCTTCAAACGTGGGTTTCGGGAAAATAGTTGTCGGCTCTACAAGGATCTTGTTTGGGTTTAGGGCCCCCGAAGCACGAAGCCCAAGTTATCATCTCTCTTTGTGGTGCTTTTGACTGTAACTTTAGATCCTTAGCCTTTTTGGGTTTTTGGGTTTCTTAATATGGCACCTAAAAAATTAAATTTATAGCTACCCTTCTGAGTGCAGCCAAGTTTCTTGAAGTGAACCGTAAACCGTAAACCCTAAACCCTAAACCCTAAACCCTAAACCCTAAACCCTAAACCCTAAACCTTAAACCAGGTCTCTGGGCATCGTCGCCGCGTCGGTCGCTGGCGAGCTTGCCGCCTCAGTCGTCCGCGTGCCTGTCGCCGGGGCCTTTGAAGGGAGGGTCTCCGTTTTTGTTCAGGTTTGGGGTTTTGGGTTTTCGGGTTTTGGGGTCTAGTACTTCAGGGCTGGAGTCAACTTTCAGGGCCGCTATGGACATGGAGCGTTCTGAGATTGGTGGGTGTAGAACTTGAAGCTGAGAGCTTCGCGGCCCCGAAAGGTCTTGACGCTAGGGGAAGCTTTGGCTGCGGGGTTTCCCTAAACCCTAAACCCTAGAGGGCTGGGGGGAGGACTGGCTTCAGGGTTCGAGGGTTCTGGGGCGTTAGCATGTCAGGGTTTAGGGTTTGGGGTTTAGGACTGTGGGGTTTTAGGATTCCAGGGTTAGGGTTGTAGGTTTCAAGGTTGGGGCTCAGGGCTTCGGGCACAGGGGGAGGATTTTGCCTCTAAGGTTCAAGGCTCCGTTAGGATTGAAACTTCGGACTCTGTGCGTTAAACTTTTTGTATGCGATTTCCGAAGCCCTGAACCCTGAACCCTGAACCCTAAACCCTTAAACACAAGGCCGAACCCCAAAACCAAGGCTTGAGAGTTTTGGGATTCAGGTTCTGGGCAGGATTAGAGAGTCCGTCCTCCTTGGGGCAAGAGCTGGTTCATGAATAAAGTAATCATGGGCTTAGGGGGGCTTTGTGGTTCTTTGCTGTAACTTTAGATCCTTAGCCTTTTTGGGTTTATTGGGTTTCTTAAGAAGGCAGCTAAACATTTAATTCATAGCTACCCTCCTAAGTTCAGCCAAGGGGGGTAGGGCTTAGGGTCATGACCCTGGGTGAGGCCATGCCCACACCAGAACCCCAAACCCTCTCTGCCGTCCCAAGGACTTGATGAAGCAGAGATTGCAGGCAAGGCTGTCCCGGGACCTCAAATACATGCCCAATAAAGACGGGCTGGTGGCGGTGGCTGTGTTGTCGCAGGTTTTACCAAAATGGGATTTTAATACACAGTTGCACGAAGGCCAAACCTTAAACAGTTTAGCGTTTAGGGCATAGGGTTTAGGTTTAACATCAGATTCATGCTGTGCTCGGTGATTGCATGGTCTATGGCGTCTAGGCACCAATCGCACGCTCACTTATGAAACTCCCCGTCAAATGACCCCAATGGCCTGTCAGTAGGAGCGTTGGATTCACGAGCCTGCACATTTATTGGACAGGTGATCAAACCTAAGGCCTGTATGGTTTTAACGGGATGAAGACTCCCACCCTAAACCCTAAACCCAAAACCCTAAACCCTAAACCCTAAACCCTAAACCCTAAACCCTAAACCCTAAAACCCTAAAACCCTAAACCCTAAACCCTAAGGGTGTGCCCTTAAACATATACTCCGAATATGGCCCATATGCTACCTTAGGGAGTTTTTCTACAGGGTTCCCAAACCCAAAGGCAGCATCTTAGAGGTCCAAGGCAGAGTCCGGTGAGGGCCCTGCTTCGCCCCCTCCCTAAACCCCAAACCCACACTTCCCGCCCCAAAAAGCCTGAAATCCTAACAAACCTCCAAACCCTCTAACCCTCTAGCCCTAAAAGCCCTAGGGCCCTGTAACCCCATAGCCCTAGAACCTATAACTTACTTGGCCTCTTCTGGCTATCTCAAACAGGGACCTTATTCAGAGGGTCTATATCCCCAAGGGTCCCCCAATCCTATCCCCTAACCCTAAACCCTAAACCCTAAACCCTAAACCCTAAACCCTACTTTGGTTATTGGAGAAGTAAGATAACCCTCTAACGCTATAACCCTGCAAAAGGCCCTGAAGTCTGCCAAGCCGCAGTTTAGGAGTCCCGAAAGTCCCGAAAGTCCGAAAGTCCCTAAACCCTAAACCCCAAACCCTAAACCCTAAACCCTAAACCCTAAACCCTAAACCAACCCTGATGGCCCCCAGACCGGCTGCGCAAGCCTCGCGTTGCCCGGCGTTTCGGTCTTCTTGGCCTCCTTTCAGGCCACCCTCGAGCTGGTGGGGTTTAGGGTTTAGGGTTTAGGGTTTGGGGTTTGGGGTTTGGGGTTTGGGGTTTAGGGTTTAGGTTCCGGGTTTAGGGTTTAGGGTTTAGGGCCTCCTTTCAGGCCATCCTCGAGCTCCCCCAGACACCGAATCTAGGGGTGGGTTTAGGGTTTAGGGTGTAGGGTTTGGGGTTTGGGGTTTGGGGTTTAGGGTTTAGGGTGGGCAACCTTTAACCTTTTTGGGGTAGTATAATCCCCTTATAATCCCAAAGGTTAACCTTTAGTTCTTCCAGGTTACTGGACAACTAAGAGCTCCCCCGGACACCGAAAGGATATAGAGCACGGCCCCAAGTTCTCTCAGCCCGAAACCCTAAACCTTTGGGATGTTCCCCCTTATGGTAACAGTCCTTAGTAGGGATTCTAGTACGGGGTAAACCCTAAACCCTAAGCCCTAAACCCTAAACCCTAAACCCTATTAAGGACTGTTAGCATAAGGGGGAACAACCTAAAGATGCGTTTAGGGTCGCACACGCGTTGGAGTATGAAGGCCTACTTGTAGGACTTAACTGCCTAAGGTGGCCCTGAAACTTTAAACCCTTGAAGACCAAAACCCTAAACCCCAAACCAGTTTTGGGGCTTCGGGCTTCGGGATGACGGTTCAAAGGGTTTGGGGTTTAGGGTCTGGGGTTTAGGGTTTGGAGTTTAGGGTGGGGGTTTCAGGGTTTAGGGTTTAGGGACACAGCTCAACTGACAGCTGCTATGACGCCTTGGGGGTTGAGGATTCAGGATTTGCGGCTGGTGCTGGCAGTATGACGGCCGCGGAGGAAGCTACTGAAGTTTGGGTGAAGGGTTTAGGGTTTATAACGTTAAGGTTTTTAGGGTACTCGGGTATACCTGGAAGCTCTGCTCCTTTGTCAACCCTAGCCCTAAACCCTTTACGGTGTAGGGAACTTGAAGCCCAAAGCCGTGTTTTTCCGGGTCTTGGATTTCATCGTATGTTGCCCAGACTCTGAGCAGAAACTTTATAGGAAACCAACAAGCAAGGTTCTGAGAACAACAGGAGTTGCGCACCCACGCACCCACGCACGCACGCACACATGCGCGCGTGCACGCGCACACGCGCACATGTACACACAAACACACCACATGGAAAGCCTACCAAACATTCGCAAACCAAAGCGTCTAACTGGCGTTTTTAACGTCAGTGTAGAGTAAGGGAGATGTAGTGCCCTAGACCCCGAATCTTGAAGCCCTAAAACCCTAAACCCTAAACCCTAAACCCTAAACCCTAAACCCTAAACCCTAAACCCTAAACCCTAAACCCTAAACCCTAAACCCTAAAACCCTAAAAAAAACCCTAAAACCCTAAACCCTAGACCCTAAAACTCTAAAACCCTAAAACCCTAAAACCCTAAAACCCTAAACCCTAAACCCTAAACCCTTAAACCCTTAAACCTTAAAACCCTAGAACCCTGAAACCCTGAAACCCTAAAACCCTGAAACCCTGAAGCCCTAAAACCCTAAAACCCTAAACCCTGAAACCCTGAAACCCTAAAACCCTAAAACCCTTGAAACCCTTCTACCCTTAAAAACCCCCCTAAAACCCTGAAAAAAAAACCCTAAACCCTGAAACCCCCTAAACCCTAAACCCTAAACCCTAAACCCTAAACCCTAAACCCTAAACCCTAAACCCTAAACCCTAAAACCTAAACCCTAAAACATAAACCCTAAACCCTAAACCCTAAACCCTAAACCCTAAACCCTAAACCCTAAAACCCTAACCCCTCAAAGTCCTAAAGCCCTTGTAGGCCACGGCCCTCCGTGACATGTGCCAGAGTCGGCTACCAAGTGGAGGTTTAGGGTTTAGGGTTTAGGGTTTAGGGTTTAGGGTTTAGGGTTTGGGGTTTAGGGTTCAGGGTTTAGGGTTTAGGGTTTATGGCCCTCCGGGTCCAGGGCCTTGGCGATCGTTTCCTTGGGAGATATGTGTAATTTTCACAGAGTAAGACGCATTGTAGGCCTATGTTTTACATTTTACGAAATGATACGTTTTTGCGTTATAATTGAAAGGTTTCTATGGCTTTGTTCTAGTGTCAGCCCCAAGCAGTCCTTCTTCAAAAGTGCTGGGGAAACAAGTCTGTTTATGTTCACGTGGAGATCCTCGAAGGTTCGTGCCTTGTCTCAGTTAGACGAAAGACGTTTTGGCTTGAACAACGCAGGCCCGTGTCTCTTTCAGTGTCTTTTGTGCATATTTCTATAAGGGTTCAGGGTGAAAAGCCCAAGGTAATGTTAAGCATCTCATGTTTGTTGCGGTTCTACGAGATAATCAAGGTTTATGAGTCAGTCGCAACCCACCGGACCCTGAAATCTTGAACTGGCTCTACGCCTCTACGCCCCGCCCCCCCAGTTGGAGGTTCTTGGGTACTTATCACCCCAATCATAAGTCTATGTAGAATTAGAACCTATTTAGAGGACTAAGGGGCTTACATGTACAGCTATGATTGGGGTTATAAGTACCCTGAACCTTCCCCCAAAACTCCCAACAACAAGAGTCTCTGAAAAGGTTTATGGTTCATGTACCTTAATAGGAATCATCGTAGAGGGTATATGACCCCCAATTTTAGGGGTTCATTTGGTCGCAAGGCGAGCCCCAAAACTCCCAAGCAGGAAACCCTAAACCCTAGACCCCTAGTTCCTAAACCCTCAACCCTAACCCTAAACCCTAAACCCTAAACCCTAAACACTAAACCCTAAACCCTAAACCCTCCCCTAGCCGAGGCAGCCTCCAATATCCACTGTATGAGTACTTCAAGTACGCCGCGAGCTGAGCCGTTTGGGATCTGGGGTCGCGTCATCGGGCTAATACGCTGTCTTTCAAGAGTATCCCGGACAACATTCTGGATCTCTTGTGTCTGTTGCACGCGTTTGTGCCAGCATGATTTGGCAGGGCACCGTTCTATGAGCTCTTATGCGTGAGGAGGTGTGTTAAATCCTTGACAAGTGTGCTGCTCGTTTTACGTCGTGCAAGAGATATAAACGTAAACGACTTCGTTCTGAGAGTATCGCCTTTACTGTGTCAGATATAACGTCAAGCGACAAGAGGTCTGCAGGGTGTCTGGGAGTCGAGCACAGACGCCGCCTGGGCGGATAAGTGGACGTATGTATTCTGGTGATTTCGATGAGCGTTTTCAGAGAGAGTCAAGGGGAAGTTTTTGCCGGACACCGACGACAATTTTTCGAGATGCATGATGCAGATTCCTCCTGCAATGTTCGCAGAAGAGTTCGGCAACAAGACCCAAGGTGAGAATCACAAGGGTTCGTGACGAAAGCATTCGTGATGCACATAGTGCTCTTTTTCTTCCCTCATCTCAAGGATGTTGTTTAGGAGGCCTTTTTGCTCCTAAACCCTAAACCCTAAACCCTAATAAACCCTAAACCCTAAACCCTAAACCCTAAACCCTAAACCCTAAACCCTAAACCCTAAACCCTAAAGCCTAAAGCCTAAACCCTAAACCCTAAACCCTAAACCCTAAAGCCTAAAGCCTAAAGCCTAAAGCCTAAACCCTAAACCCTAAACCCTAAACCCTAAACCCAAACTCCTAAACCCTAAATCCCAAACCCTAAACTCTAAACCCTAAACCCTAACTAAACCCTCGCCCTAGACCCTAAACCCTAAACCTAACATAGGGTTTAGGGTTTAGGGTTAGGGTTTAGGGTTTAGGGCTACTTGGAGGTTCATGGGTACTTATATTTGGATCTACTTATAACCTACTTCGGGGACTTAGGGCTTATAATCAGCACAGCTGTTGATAGCTAGAATTAGAGTTCTAAGTACCCATGAACAAAGCCTTCGCGGGAGAAGTGCCAGAAACCCTAAGCCCCAAAGCCCTAAGCCAGGGTCGTTTAGGGTTCAGGATTTAAGGTTGACTCCTTCTTCCCTTACAATCCCCTTAAAACCAAAAAGGGTTCCCTTTGCATTACTCGGTTACTCCTGAGTCTGGTTGATGTGTTGGTGCATGTTGGGGGTTTAGGGTCCAGTTGCGTTTTCCGCTGCAGAGGCTGCCAGCCAGTGGATGACGAAGACAGGCCGGCCCAAAAGCGTAGAAGAAACGTTTGTGCTCGCAGGTCTTGAATGTGGTTCCCTGTTTCATTTTTAAGCTCTTTTGTTGTTACTTATGTTTTTACATGTTTGTCGTGTTGCTTCATACGTGTAGCTGTGATTTGAGCTTGCATGCATCGATACATGTGCATAAATACATATGTGTATATATATGTGTTTAGCTTCATTCGCTGTCAACCTTTCCAGATAATTACTGTTCAAAACTGTTTTTGGTATGCCGTTATCCTGCATCTATAGCGATAAATACCGTTCTAGAAAGCTGCAATTTATGCCTTGAGCTCGTGTTGATGATTCTGATCTTTGTTTAGTAGACATGCCTTTTCCATTACTTCATGATGAGCTCCTCTAAACAGACCCATTAAGCCATTCAGCAAGATAGGGACCCTTTCTTACATTCCTAGGCTTCTGGGAACCGACCACATTGGCTTCGGTTGGGTTACTGGCCCCACCCATTGGAAGCCCTTTAGCAGCGAAATACGAGGGCCGCTTAACCCTAAGCCCTAAACCCGCCTTTTGCTTCGAACCTTAAGCCAAACCCCCAAACCCCCAAACCCCTAAACCCCTAAACCCCTAAACCCCTAAACCCCTAAACCCCTAAACCCCTAAACCCCTAAACCCCTAAACCCCTAAACCCCTAGACCCCTAAAACCTAAACCCCTAAACCCCTAAAAAAAACCCCTAAACCCTAACCCTAAACCCAAACCCCTAAACCCCTAAACCCCTAAACCCCTAAACCCTAAACCCCTAAACCCCTAAACCCTAGACCCCTAAACCCCTAAACCCCTAAACCCCTAAACCCCTAAACCCTAAACCCTAACCCTAAACCCTAAACCCTAAACCCTAAACCCTAAACCCTAACCCTAAACCCTAAACCCTAAACCCTGAACCCTAAACCCTAAACGGCGCTTCGGCAGGGGAGGTAGACCATCTTCCAGTGGCGCTGGCGGCCCCAGACTTCGTTGGTTTGGGCTTGAGCCAAGGTTGTACCCTTGTGTTTGGGGGCAGGGTTTAGGGTTTGGGGTTTGGGGTTTGGGGTTTGGGGTTTGGGGTTTGGGGTTTGGGGTTTGGGGTTTGGGGTTTCGGGTTTAGGGTTTTAGGGGTTAGGACTGCGGGGGGGGGGGGTTAGGGGTCCCTTTTAAACCCCAAACCAATCCTCTAAGGGAATAGAAGGGCCATATTCGGAGCATGAAGAGACCGCTTTGGGGCTCGTCCTTCAGGGTCCAAGTTTGATTCCCTTGAACCCAAAGCTTCTCACTTCCAACAAAACCCTAAACCCCAAACCCCAAACCCCAAACCCCAAACCCCAAACCCCAAACCCCAAACCCCAAACCCCAAATCCCAAACCCCCAAACCCCAAACGCCAAACCCCAAACCCCAAACCCCAAACCCTAAACCCTACCTGCAAAGCTTTCAGGGCGGCCGCTGGCTGCGGCAGTGCAGCCGGGCTTATTTCCGCAACGTGGGCCCGTCGCATTCGTCTGGGGGTTCAGGGCTTGGGGTTTAGGACCCTAGATCGAGGCGCTAAGCCCTAAACCCGAAACTCTCAACCCAAACCCTGGATTGTTGAGTTTACGCAGCCAGCTCCTGAGGTTGAAGGCTTTCTCCCAAGCGTCCTTTTCCCTGCAACTCTAAACCTGTCGTCGCTGTCAAGAACGCGAACGCCTCCACGGATGAAGTCCACGATCATGCCCCTAAACCCAGCAGAGCAAGCCAGTGAATGGAGGCGCCGAGGCCTACCAGCAACTTGCGAGCAAGCAGGCCAGGACCCATGCGAGGAGATGGAAGTGGTGTGAAGATCCTGGCCTTTCGGCTTGGGTTTAGGGTTTCAGTTTCCATAATGGTGCGACATGTGGGCCCTCAGGGATTGCCGCAGACTGGCCTGCAACACAAAGGCTGTGAGTTGCGTGGCCAGGAGCGCTGCAAGAACCCTACGCTACTATGTTTAGGGTATATAGGGTTTAGGGTTTTGGGTTTTGGGTTTAGGGGGTTTAGGGTTTAGGGTGCTCAAGAACCCCCCAAAAAGAAAAGAAGTAATTCCTTCATCGCTCTTAAAGGGAAGATTATGCTTGTGCTTTTTTCTTTGGGGTTCTTAAGGGGGGACAATTATGGGGGGTAGGTACCTCGGCAAGCTTCGGGAGTAGTAGGGAGTATTAGGGAACCTTGGGTTACATACCTCCGTTGAGCCCCCCCTCCCTTAAGAGCCCCCCCAAAAAGAAAAAACACGATTCCCATACTACCCTTATAGGGAAGAGTGTTTTTGTCATTTGTTGGGGGCTCTTAAGAAAAGTAGTAATTCCCTTATCAACCTTATAGGGAAGAGTATGTATGTTTTTTTTTTTTTGGGGGGGGGTTCTTAAGCAAAGAGCAGCACCTGGGACCGGGTACCTTTTTATTCCCAGGTTACTCCCGGCTCCAGGTACATGCGCGCCAGGTCCGACAGGACCCCAAACTCCCACCCGCACGGCCTGAATCATGCGGTTTAGGGTTTAGGGTGAGGGTCTACACTCCGCACCCATATTTTGGGTTTGGGGTTTAGTCAGCGTGTCGGGTCGCACCCGAGGCGCTGCAGATTACACCCGCCCCATGTGCCAGGATCACCACACCTTTTGACATCGTCAAGACGAGGCTGAATCTCAGGCCGGTGATGGACCACACTGGAGGGTTAAGGCGCTTTAGACGTTTGTAGGTTTTTTGTTTTAGGGTTTTAAGGTTGAGGGTGTTGCGGTTCCAGGGTTTGAGGGTTTCAGGTGTTTTGGAGTTGTTCAGGTACAGGGGGAGTATAGAAGTTCTTCCGGAAGTTGGGTCAAAGATCCTCTTCCGGGGTCACTCCAAATAATTATCCCTGAACTCTGATGCTTTCCACTTGGGGTGCAGGGGTTGTTTACTTTAGGGTGCAGGGTTCAGGGTTCAGGGTTTAGGGATTTTGGGTTTTTGGGTTTAGGGTTTAGGGTTCAGGCTGCGGGTTTGGCGTGAAAAGTAAGGTCCAGGCGCTGTTGGGGGGTGGGAGGATGTGGGAGATGACCGCTCAGAGCCCTCTGCCTGGAAGTCTTAAGTGAACCCAAATCCCTGAACCGTTACGCGTGATTAGGGTCATCTAGGGTTCATGAGGTGTAATCATTGGGTAGTTGGGGTGAATTCCCAGGGTCCTGGAAGAACCTTCTTGGAGTGTGATCGGCTCCGTACCCCAAGCCTCTGAACCTCAAACCCCAACCTCCTGAACCCTGAACCCTGAACCTTGAACCTTGAACCTTGAACCCTAAACCCTAAACCCTAAACCCTAAACCCTAAACCCTAAACCCTAAACCCTAAACCCTAAACCCCTGAGGCGAGCTTCATCCGCGCCGCGGAGCACGGGGGTCGCGTGCCGAGCTGGGCAGCGGGGTTCCTCCGAGTTTTCCAAGGTTTAGGGTTTAGAGTTTAGGGTTTCGGGTTTCGGGTTTCGGGTTTAGGGTTTAGGGTTTAGGGACCTGGGGCGCTTTCAGTGGAGTTTCAGGGCTTACGGCTTAGGTTACCCTAGCACCCTAAAACCCCAAAACCCTAACACACTAAACCCCCAACCCTAAAACCCTAACCTCTAAATCACCCCTGAAGCACTACACCCTAAACCCTAAAACCCTAAAACGCTCAAACCCCAAACCCTCAAAGCCTTAACAACCCTGTTTCTCTACTCAGGAAGCTTTGGATGTATTAACCCCATATTAAATATTCTTCCTTTTCGGAAGGGTAGGGTTAAGGTTTAGGGTTTGGGGTTTGGGGTATAGGATTTAGGGTTTAGGGTCGAGGGTTTGGGGCTTAGAGCTTAGGTACCCTTCAGCATCTAGATTGCTCACTTGAGACAACGGTTCATTTTCTCTAAAAATCTAAAGCCTAGATGCTGAATCCCAAGCCCTATACCTTCTAAACCCTAAACCCTGAACCCTAAATCCGAAACCCTAATTAAACCCTGTGCCGAGGCTCTAATCCTCGAGGAAGTCGTACAGATCTATCGACATCGCGGTCGCGTTCCCAGCTTTGTTTCAAAAACCTTAAACCCAAAACCCTAAATCGCCCTAAACCCTAAACCCTAAACCCGACGATGTGAACCCTAACCCCTGAACCGGTTTAGGGCTTAAGGGCTCACCGATTTAAGGCTTCAGGCCCTGGAGTTCGAGCACTTTCAGAGCTTCCAGAGTCACTCCGTGCCACAAGCTCAGGGTCAATCATTGGGCTTTAAGCGTTTTGTGACCAAACCCCAAACCCCCCTAAACCCTAAACCCTAAACCCTAAACCCTAAACCCTTAACCCTAAACCCTAAGGAGTGCTGCCTTCGAACCCCAAACCCCTAAACCCCAAACCCCTCAATCCCTGAGCTTTCAGGGATAAGGGGCCCTCCCCCCTCGGCCCTGAACGAAACCATGACCCCGCAACCCTTCACCCGTCTACACAAAAGCCGTAACAAGGGTTTAGGGTTCAGGGTTTAGCACCAGACCCGTCGTTTAACAGGCCTACAAGACCCAACAGCCTAACTGATCAAAACCCTCCAACCCTTAAAAACCCTAAACCCACCCTAAACCCTAAACCCTAAACCCTAAACCCTAAACCCTAAACCCCAAACCCTAAACCCTAAACCCTAAACCCTTAAAAGGTCTAGGGCATGCACCCAAACCATCCGTTCCAGGTGCAGCCGGCTTCTTTGTGGGTGCCGGCTATCGCGCTGCACCTACCTCAGCCGAAAGAGGACTTGAAGGACGAGGATTTAGGGTTTAGGGTTTAGGGTTTAGGGTTTAGGGCTTGAAGGTTTCGAGGGCTCAAGTGCTTAAGGGCTTAGGGGGTAAGGGGTTTAGGGTTCACGGAGTCTAAGGGGCTTGACCTTAAACCCCAAACCCCAAACCCCACGAACTCGAGCCCTAAACCCTAAACCCTTCACCCCAAACCCTAAACCCTACACCCCAAAACCTAAGCCCTAAACCCTCAACCCTAAACCCGAAGATCAGGGCTGAATGGCTTCAGGGCTTCGGGGATCAACGTGGGGGGCGGTCGGGCTAAAGGATGTCAGGGCTCAAGGGTTTCGGGTTTGGGGTTTGGGGTTTGGGGTTTAGGTTGGAGGGTTTCGGGTTTAGGGTTTAGGGACGACTTGGGATTCATGAGCGTGTGCCTCCACCCCCCCGCCACTGGATTGAGGCCTTAGACCTGAGGCCAAAATCTCTCCCCGGCACCGAGGACTAAGCCCTCAACCCTCAAACCATCAATCCTAAGTTCCAAACCCCAAAGCTTATCTGGAATCTTGATCTCGGTGTCTTCTTCAGCTTTAGTCGACGTCCCTTGACCCACCGAACCCGAAAGGAAACACACAAGTTGGTTTAGGGTTAGATCCTGCCATGAAAGACTCGAGGCATGGATGTCTTTGGGAGGTTTTGCCGGGAGCCCCTGGCATTGAGTGGTAACCTTGCTCACTGCTTCTTTAGGGTTTAGGGCTTAGGGTCTGGGGTTTAGGGTTTAGGGTTTCGGGTTCAGGGTCACTTTTAGGGGCCCCTTTTTGTCTAAGAAGGGGCAGCCTCTTGCTGCCTAAACTGCCTTAGCCTTAGACCCCATACCTCACACTCCGAACCCCTTAAGCCTATAAGTTTTTCAAGTGAGGAGAAGAGTGAAGTGACCGAAGCCTTAAACCCTAAACCCTAAACCCCTCATGCCTGGTCGCTTTTCATGAGACCACCTCCCGACCTGTTCAACATAGGATGTAATTTTCCCCCGGAGCGTCTACTCAAGCCCCCAAACCCTCAGCCCTTATCCCTGCAACGCCTAACAGAGCCCCTCCCCCCCCCCCCCCCCCCGTTTAGGGTTTAGGGTTTTTGGTTTAGGGTTTAGCGTACAGGGAGAGGGAGAGAGAGAGAGAGAGAGAGAGAGAGAGAGAGAGAGAGAGAGAGAGAGAGAGTGAGAGCAAATTGTGGGAAGAGAACCTATGCCTATAAGAGGGTTGCTCCTTGACAGCTTGACCGCATTTGCAACACATGTGTCTGTGGGCTTGAGGGACTTGGGGTTGAACTCAGACAGACCCGATTAGGGTTTAGGGTTTGGGGTTTAGAGCTTGGGGCCGTGTATTTTGGGGTTTAGGGTTTCGGGGGATTGCCTCCAAGACCCTCAACCCTAAGCCCATAGGTACGCATTTGGGGTGTCTCGGAAGTGGGTTTGGTGCTCATAGAGTTAAGCAGTAGCGCAGGGTTCAGAGGATCGGAAAGCCCGGTTTGGAGAATGAGGCTCGAGTTCAGCTTTGCGGTCTTGGGGTGCTTAGTCAGAGCTGACGTTTACACGCCTGACTCCCGGACGAAGGAGGCCCAACGGCACACGCCATCTTTTCGCACCACCACGAGAGGGTACCCCGGGCGGGCCTCCGCAGCAGCAACAGACAGCAGCTGCTCCATGGCACGATGGAGGAGTCCCACTGGGCGGAGATCTGTGAGCAGGTGCCGCTGCACACGCACAAGCAGCACTTCATGAAGGCCGGTTTCAAGCCACGCTCTGTGCCCTACCAGCACTTCTCCACACACACCAGCAAGAGCGTGCCCGCCAGGTCCAGGGTTGGGGTGCAGGATTTAGGGTCTAGAGTTTAGGGGTTTGGGGTTCGGGTGTATAGGGTTCAGGGTGGGGGCGAAGTTTCATCAACCCCAACGACAAGCTGGCTCGAAATCTCAAGGACAAGGCGACAATGACAACAACCCCAAACCTTCAAAACTAAACCCTAAAACTCTACAACCCTACACCCTGCAACCCTATAACCCTACAACCCTACAACCCTACAACCATAAACCCTAAACCCTAAACCCTAAACCTTCCGTGACCAGGTCTTTTTGGGCTCCTTCGAGCTTGCAAAGAGCCGCCTCTCGCACGAAGCGGGGCGTCAGTGACATCCCCTGCGCTTGCCACGCAAAGGATTCGGGGCTACTTTTCGTATAATCCTGATTTCTTCAGCCCTACGGTCAAAACTTATGATAAGAAAGGTTCGAAGGTCCACCAGAGTCTGGGACATTTCTTAACCAGGCAGATGTATTAAGAAAGGTAGATTTGAGGCGAGAGTCTTGAAAACATTTCTTATTCAACCTGTCCAACCCTTTGCTTTCTCCGCCCTCCAGCCCTCCAGCCCTCCAGCCCTCCAGCCCTCCAGCCCTCCAGCCCTCCAGCCCTCCAGCCCTCCAGCCCTCCAGCCCTCCAGCCCTCCAGCCCTCCAGCCCTCCAGCCCTCCAGCCCTCCAGCCCTCCAGCCCTCCAGCCCTCCAGCCCTCCAGCCAGGGTTTAGGGTTTAGGGTTTAGGGTTTAGGGTTTAGGGTTCCAGGTTTAGGGTTTAGGGTTTAGGGTTTAGGGTTTAGGGTTTAGGGTTTAGGGTTTAGGGTTTAGGGTTTAGGGTTTAGGGTTTAGGGTTCATGTTTCAGGGCCCGGGGTTTAGGGTCCCCCTCCTAGACTCTGTCCCTCCAGCCCTTTCTTGCTCCCAGGCTGGAGGGCTGGAGGGCTGGAGGGCTGGAGGGCTGGAGAGGGCTGGAGGGGAGGGCTGGAGGGCTGGAGGGCTGGAGGGCTGGAGGGCTGGAGGGCTGGAGGGCTGGAGGGCTGGAGGGCTGGAGGGCTGGAGGGCTGGAGGGCTGGAGGGCTGGAGGGCTGGAGGGCTGGAGGGCTGGAGGGCTGGAGGGCTGGAGGGCTGGAGGGCTGGAGGGCTGGAGGGCTGGAGGGCTGGAGGGCTGGAGGGCTGGAGGGCTGGGCTGGAGGAGGGCTGGAGGGCTGGAGGGCTGGAGGGCTGGAGGGCTCTGGGTCTGGAGGAGGGCGGGAGGGTTGGAGGGCTTAATCCTGGAGGGCTGGAGGGCTGGAGGGCTGGAGGGCTGGAGGGCTGCGCATGTGGAGCGTATCCCGCATCTGACCCTCTAGTTCGGAGGAAGATGTCGACTCAAGCAGCGGCTCAAGAGGTGGTGGTGGCAAGAGCTGCCCAAAGCTGCCCAAAGGCCTGCGGCGCTCGCCCTTCCCGCCCTTCCCGCCCGCTCCGCCCACCCCGCTATGGCTCATGGCCCCATGGTCCCATGGCTCCATGCCTCGTGGTCCCATGCCCTTCTCTTCCAAAAGCTGACGGAAGGGTTCCGCCCTTCCCGCTTCCCGCCCTTCCCGCCCACCCCGCTATGGCCCCATGATCCCATGGCCCTATCCCGGCCATGGCTTAGGCGGTCCCATGGCTCAAACCCCTGGCCCCATGCCCCCCTCCTTTTTTCCGCCCTTCCCGCCCGCTCCCCACCCCGCATGGCTCATGGCCCCATGGCCCCATGGTCCCATGGCTCTAGCCCACTGGCCCTATGCCCCTTTTCTCCATGTGTGCTGGCCCTATGGTCCCATGGCTCCATGCCCCCTCGCCCCATAAGCTGACTTTAAAGGGCCCCGACGCATGCCCGCCCTGCCCTTCCCGCCCTTCCCGCCCTTCCCCCCCCTTCCCGCCCTTCCCGCCCTTCCCGCCCCATGGTCCCACCAGTGCATGCGCGCCCCCTCCGCCCTTCCCGCTCTTCCCCCCGATGGCTCATGGCGCGGCCAGGCTGCCATATAGTGCATTCAAAGGCAAAGGGTATGACTAAGAAGCGTTGCCAGAGAGTGTCATGTCTGAGAGAGGCGAGGGAGTTCACCGTAACTTCCCCACCCCTGCGTGCGGAGCCTGCCTGTCCCAGAAGAGAGGCATAGAAAACATCACCACTGGAGGGCTGGAGGGCTGGAGGGCTGGAGGGCTGGAGGGCTGGAGGGCTGGAGGGCTGGAGGGCTGGAGGGCTGGAGGGCTGGAGGGCTGGAGGGCTGGAGCCTTGCAAAAAGGCCATTCAATCTGTAATTACGTTTGGGTTGCGATTCAGACTCTGAATATAATTATTTTTCTCAATTCGAGAGTCTAATTTCTTGCTTCATAAAATTTCTTAACACAAAGTTCCACCGTAGACCCTAAACCCTAAACCCTAAACCCTAAACCCTAAAGCGACCCTCAGGCACAAAGGCCGAGGGCCGTAAAGAATCCTTCAGTGGCGGCTCAAGTTTGCGGGGGGATCCTTGGAGCTCACCTCTCATTAATCCTAACACGCTAAAGCCCTGAAACCCTAAACCCTAAACCCTAGACCCTAGACCCTAGACCCTAGACCCTTGGTTTAGGGTTTAGGGTTTGGGGTTTAGGGTTTAGGGTTTTGGGTTTGGGGTTTAGGGTTTAGGTTTTTTAAATAGGGGTTCTAGGGGAATCAGATGAAGGGTTCCCTTCTAGGGGTGTAGGGTTTTGGGCTCAAGGTTCAAGGTTTGCATAAGTTAGTGTAAGATTTAAATTAAACCCTCAACCCTAAACCCTGACTAAGCCGCTTAGGGTTTAGGGTTTGCGGCGGGAGTGTCGCTTCCCGTACCGGGAACGAGGGGCCATAGGGTTCAGGGTTGAGGGTTTGGGGTATTCCTCAAATTACGCTCGAAACCGTAAGCCTAAGCCCTTTCAGAGCTCAGAGCGGGTTCAGGGGTGGAGTTGTTCGCGGCTTGCAGGGTTCCAAGCTGAGAACACAAGAAACCCTAAACCCTAAACCCTAAACCCTAAACCCTAAACCCTAAACCCTAAACCCTAAACCCTAAACCCTAAACCCTAAACCCTAAACCCTAAACCCTCCCGCCCCCTCGCTGTTCGGAGAGGCGCGCTAAGGAACCCCCGCCGTAATTCGACAGGAGCCCCATGGGCCGATGTCCAAAATCTAGCTCCCGGCTTCTTCCTCCTAAAAAGCAAGTAGGGTTTAGGGTTTAGGGTTTAGGGTTTAGGGTTTAGGGTCTAGAATTAGGGCGGACAGCTCTAAACCCGAAACCGATGCCGAGCGGGAACGACAGGATCGAGATTTTGAGACGCAGCCAGCAATCTTTCCACTCCTAATCCTTATTGCCGGCACTCTTCAGGGGAACCGCCCTCGGCCCCTTCAAGCATAACCCCAACCCTAAACCCTAAACCCTAAACCCTACGTTGATTGCAATGCTCCTGAGGCCCGAGAAGGTTACCCGAAACAACGGCCTTCGCCCTTGAAATCCTTTAAGAACCATAATGTGGGGCTGTGTCTGTCTGTCTGTTTAGGGTTTCGGGTTGAGGGTTTAGGGTTTAGGTATTAGAGTGTGTGCGTTTGCGCGTGCGTGCGCGCGTGCGCGCGTGCGCGCGTGCGCGCGTGCGCGGGAGCGCGCGTGCGCGCGTGTGGGCGTGTGTGCGTGCGTGTGCGCGTGTGCGCGTGTGCGCGTGTGCGCGTGTGCGCGTGTGCGCGTGTGCGCGTGTGCGCGTGTGCGCGTGTGCGCGTGTGCGCGTGTGCGCGTGTGTGCGTGTGTGCGTGTGTGCGTGTGTGCGTGTGCGCGTGTGCGTGTGCGCGCGCGCGCGGGTGTGTGTGTGTGTGTGTGTGTTTCTCGAAACTAGGGTTTAGGGTTAAGGGCTTCGGGTTCAGGATTCAGGGTTTAGAGGTTAGGGTGCTTAACCCTCGACCCCATGACTCTTTTTTGCACGCTCTTGTTAGATTTCTTGTTAGCACGTTGTCAAGTAATGTAGGAAAGATGTGTGTGTTCCCCAAGCCCTAAACCCTAAACCCTAAACCCTACACCCTAAACCCTAAACCCTAAACCCTAAACCCTACACCCTAAACCCTAAACCCTAAACCGTCGACTCGGAGGGTCTCAACCCAGAGCGCAGCCCCCTTAAGCTCCCTGAAGCAATCTTAGGGGTTTAGGGTTTAGGGTTTAGGGTTTAGGGTTCACGCCCTCAAAAGCCTGACAAAACCCCCCAAGCACCTCAACCATCCTAAAAAGATAGACCGAAAACTCAAACACCACACTCCCCCAAACCGTAAACCCTAAACCCTACACTTAAACCCTAAACCCTAAACCCTAAACCCTAAACCCTAGACCCTAGACCCTAAACCCTAAACCTCAAGCCCCAAAACCCAAACTCCGTAGAGCCCGTTGCCCTGAGATGTGCAAGGCCGTGCATGTTCCGTTCACGTGCCCTCACGTCTCGCATCCCTGACGACCCAGACCCCTGCAGGTTTAGGGTTGGGGTTTAGGGTTTAGGGTTTAGAATTTTAGGGTTTAGGTTTTTAGGGTTTTTCGGGTTTTTGGGTTTAGGGTTAGGTTCAAGGTTCTTTGTGTTCAGGTTCTTTTCGGGGTTCAGCGTCTCATGTGCCCCCGGGCCCTAAACCCGAAGCCCGAAGCCCCAAAACCTACCACCTGAAGAACCCCATGTGATCTTCTCTAGGGTTTAGGGTTTAAGGTTTAGGGTTTCGGGGGTGATCTTGTCGGCTCTTGCTTAACAACCCCCGTATGACGTTCTCTGATATCCTACGAACGGACCCCTAAACCCTAAACCCTAAACCCTAAACCCTAAACCCTAACCCCTTAACCCTAAACCCTAAACCCTAAACCCTAAACCCTAAACCCTAAACCCTAAACCCGACATGCCCGTTGGCAGAGTCTCAGTGATCAAAGCTAGTGGTCGAATGCATCGAGACACGACACAGGAAAGCTAGCCCTAACTCCGCCTCTGGAGTTTGGGGTTTAGGGTTTCGGGTTTAGGGTTTAGGGTTTCGGGTTTAGGGTTTAGGGCTTAGGTTAGGGTTTAGGGTTTAGGGTTTAGGGTTTAGGGTTCAGGGTTCAGGGTTCAGGGTTCAGGGTTTAGGGTTTAGGGCTTAGGGCTTAGGGCTTCGGGTTTAGGGTTTAGGGTTCCCGAAACTTGGGATTCGAGTTCTCGCGTCGTGCGACGCGCTAATCCTGCTGAGAGGGTCTTGCAAGTTCGCAAAGTCCAGCTTCGGGCGCTTCGCCCTCTCGAGACCGAACACTACAATCCTAAGCCCTAAAACCTAAACCCTAAACCTGAACCCTAAGCCCAGAACCCAGAACCCAGAACCCTAAACCCTAAACCCTAAACCCTACACCCTACACCCTACACCCTAAACCCTAAACCCCAAAAAACAATCCAAAACCCCCACATCCTGCACTCCGAACCCCTAAGCCCCAACAAATTCCGAAGCTCTAAAAAAAGCCTAAACCCTGAAACCCTGAAACCCTAAACCCTAAACCCTAAACCCTGAAACCCTAAACCCTAAACCCTAAACCCTGAAACCCTGAAACCCTGAAACCCTGAAACCCTGAAACCCTGAAACCCTGAAACCCTGAAACCCTGAAGCCCTGAAACCCTGAAACCCTGAAACCCTGAAACCCTGAAACCCTGAAACCCTGAAACCCTGAAACCCTGAAACCCTGAAACCCTGAAACCCTGAAACCCTGAAACCCTGAAACCCCCTGAAACCCTGAAGCCCTGAAACCCTGAAACCCTGAAGCCCTGAAACCCTGAAACCCTGAACCCTGAAACCCTGAAACCCTGAAACCTGAACCCTGAAACCTGAAACCCTGAAACCCTAAACCCTGAACCCTGAAACCCTGAAACCCTGAAACCCTGAAACCCTGAAACCTGAAACCCTGAAACCCTGAAACCCTGAAACCCTGAAACCCTGAAACCCTGAAACCCTGAAACCCTGAAACCTGAAACCCTGAAACCCTGAAACCCTGAAACCCTGAAACCCTGAAACCCTGAAACCCTGAAACCCTGAAACCCTGAAACCCTAAACCCTAAACCCTAAACCCTGAACCCCAAACCCTACAGGGACCATGCCATATCGTCATCCCAAGGGACCCTGGGTCCTAAGGTCCTAAGCCCCAGCTGAGTTTTTGTACACCCTGAGTCCCAAACCAACGAGCACCCAAAACCCATGGAGTTTGGGGTTTCGGGTTTAGGGTGTAGGGTGTAGGGTTTAGGGTTTAGGGTTAGGGTTTAGGGTTTAGGGTTTAGGGTTAGGGTTTAGGGTTTAGGGTTTAGGGTTTAGGGTTTCGGGTTTCGGGTTTAGGGTGTAGGGTGTAGGGTTTAGGGTTTTGGGTATAGGGTATAGGGTATCGCTGAACCATATAGGACTACATACTTAGCCAACGGTTGAACTTGATCCCTTTCAGGTGTCTTTCTTTAGTAGGATTCAGGGTTTGGGGCTTACGGATGAGTGATTACTGAACTCAGTCATAGTTGGGTAACATTTTACATGTTTAAGGGTATTTCAACCCAGTAAGGAATAACAAACTAATTTTTTCATATTATCCCAACCAGGAACTAGTGAAGCTTAGCCTAGTCTTTATTCCTAGGTTTTTGGAGAAGTAAGCATAGGGTAAACCCAAAACCCAAAACCCTAAACCCTAAACCCTAGACCCTAGACCCTAGACCCTAAACCCTAAACCCTAAACCCCAAACCCCAAACCCTAAACCCTAAACCCTAAACCCTAAACCCTAAACCCTAACCGGGCGCATAAGAAGCTTTCAGTTCCCAAGCTGCCGGTTTCGAGTGCTGGCCTTATCAGGTGTGCCCTGAGGCGTGCACGCGACTTCACCAGCATAGCCGAAGGAGCCCGAAACTAAACCCTAAACACTGCTGAGCCAACGCACCTAGACCGATTCGGAGCCACAAGAGCCCCAGAATTGTAAGTTGTAAACTCAAAAGGGTTTCGGGTTTCGGGTTTAGGGGGTGGGGGTTGCTCTGGAAACGGTCTAACATTTCCGTGGCCCCTGACCCACTAGAGGAACCCCTCAGCCGTACACAAAACAGAAGCAGTCCCAGGAAACCCTGAACCCTGAACCCTAAACCCTAAACCCTAAACCCTAAACCCTAAGCCCTAAATCCTGGGGTTCGGGTTGAGGTCTGGGTTTCGGTTCCGGGCCACAGTGGAGGCAAGTGCCAGTGACTAGAGCCGAGGGCTGTGTCTCCCTCCCCCATCGCGGTTTAGGGTTTAGGGTTTAGGGTTTAGGGTTTAGGGTTTAGGGTTTAGGGTCGCATAGTGGCAAACATTGTCTTCAGAGTACGGTTTGGGAGGGCTCGGGATGAAAGAGTACACTCGGAACAGTTGAACTCAGAGTAACAAGAATGTACTTCTGAACTTATTAGTAACGATAAGTAAGAATATTTAAGACAGAAGCAGGACAAAAGACCAAAAACCGGAGTATTTGCTCTTAGGGTGGCCGCAGCTACTCTCCCGTCCCCACGCAGAGGTTCATGGCTTAGGGTGTGGGCACTAGAGGGTTTAGGGCTGAAGACATACGAAGCCAGAAGTGCTAAACCCTAGACCCTAAACCCTAGACCCGAAACCCCAAACTCAAAGCCTCAAAGCCCTAAACCCTAAACCCTACATAGCCTCCAAAACCCCAAAACTCTATTCCCCTGAGCCCTATAAACCCTAAAAAACTCATCTCTTACCCGTAAGCTTCGTTGGCTCCTCGTAGTTTCTCCGCCGCCGCGATCGCCGCGATCGCCCCACTTGCGATCTGCAACCCTAAACCCTAAACCCTAAACCCTAAACCCTAAACCCTAAACCCTAAACCCTAAACCCTAAACCCTAAACCCTAAACCCTAAACCCTAAACCTAACCCTAAACCCTAAACCCTAAACCCTAAACCCTAAACCCTAAACCCTAAACCCTAAACCCTAAACCCTAAACCCTAAACCCTAAACCCTAAACCCTAAACCCTAAACCCTAAACCCTAACCCTAAACCCTAAACCCTAAACCACACGTTGCAACGGTGTTCCGGGTTTCAACCCCAAATCCCAAACCCTAAACCCTAAAGCTTAAGTTCCGGGTTTGGGGGTTTAGGGGTAGGAACCTTGAACTTTTTTGGTCATATAGAATCCGACTACATGTAAAAGGTTAACCTTTTTGGGGCTAGGGTCTTCAGCCCCTAAGTTTAGGGGTTTAGGTTTAGGGTTTAGGGTTTAGGGTTTAGGGTTTAGGGGTTTAGGGTTTAGGGTTTAGGGTTTAGGGTTTAATCGCTTCCCCCTATTACTAAAACCCCCCCCCTAATTTTAAATATTGTTTTTCCCGGGCCCTGCCGGCACCCAGCCCAATACTAAACCTGTTTGGGTTTTAGGGGGGGAGGGGTTCAGGGCCTTCGCCCTTGAGTTGAGCCATTAGGGGTTTCGGAATTCAGGTTTTAGGATTTAGACCCCCCCTAATTTTAAATATTTTTCGGGCCCGGCGAATTTCAGAATTAGGGGGGGGGGGGGGGGGGGTGTTAGTATTAGGGGGAAGGGATTAGGGTTAGTTTAAGGGAAATCTTGTGAGGTTTATAGGGGGGTTCGGGCTTGAGGAACTAAAGGGCGTTCCCTCCTCAAGGCCTACTAGGGTTTAGGGTTTGGGGTTTAGGGCTTAATCCCTAAACCCTCAACCCTAGACCCAGGGCACCTGTGAGGGAGTTTTTCGGATGATGCAACTTGGTTTGAGGGGGTTTAGGGTTCCGGGTTCAGGGTGGAGGGAAGAGAAGCCTGCTAGAAGCTACCTGAAGTAATTGAACAACCCTGAATCCCTTCAACCCTAAACCTTAAACCTTGAATCTGTGAACCCGGCCCTTAAACTCGTATGACCCCTTTAGTCCCTAAGTCCTTCTAAGCCAAATTCTGCGAAACCCCAAACTCCGAACACCCAGAGGGCCTTTGGCCGGAGCTACCCTAAACCCTAAACCATACCCTAAACCCTAAACCCTAAACCCTAAATCCTAAACCCTAAACCCTAAACCGCGGCTAGCGGCATCTCCGCGGCGTCTGGCAGAGTTCGAGTTGGAAGCGAAACTCTTGGACCCGCGCGCATAGCAAGGTCTTACAGCGACTGAGGACGGCTGCCTCGGCATGCACCCTATAAACCCTATAAACCCTATAAGCCCTATAAACTCTATAAACCCTATAAACCCTATAAACCCTATAAACCCTATAAACCCCATAAACCCTATAACGCCCTATAAACCCTACAAACCCCATGAACCCTATAAACCCTATAAACCCCCTATAAACCCAAAAGACCTATAAACCGTATGAACCCTGGCCCCGAAGACCCTGAAACCTGATTTTGGTTCACTTACCCCTTACAAGGTACCGGGTTTTAGGGTTTAGGGTTCAGGGTTTAGGGTTTGGGGTTTAGGGTTTAGGGTTCAGGGTTTAGGGTTTAGGGTTTAGGGTTTAGGGTTTAGGGTTTAGGGCTTCTGGGGATGGAGCGATCCCCCTCCTTCCCTTCCTGCCCCTACACCAAACAGGCAAAATCATCTGGAGAACAGCACCCCATGGAACCCCGCGACCCTAAACCCTAAACCCTAAACCCTAAACCCTAAACCCTAAACCCTAAACCCTAAACCCTGAACCCTGAACCCTGAACCCTGAACCCTGAACCCTGAACCCTGAACCCTGAACCCTGACCTGAACCCTGAACCCGAAACCCGAAACCCTAAACTCGAACCGGAGTCCCTAAATCCTAAGAGCTGTCCTTGGCAACGTCCTCGGTCAGCATTTTAACTTCGAAGGCCCAGGTTGCATTCTGACCCCTAAACCCTAAACCCTAAACCCTAAACCCTAAACCCTAAACCCTAAACCCTAAGCCCTAGTACCTTGTAAGGGCTCGGTGCATAGGTACCACTCATGCGACATAAATTCTAACCCCTAAAACCCGAAACCGCCCTGAGACCTCAAGCCCACAACCTTCTTATGATGAGTGGGTTGCCTGAGCGTCTGCTAAGGAGCCCTAAACCCAAAACCCGTAAACCCTAAACCCTAAACCCTAAACCCTAAACCCTAAACCCTAAACCCTTCAGGTTTAGGGTTTCAGGTCTTACATGCTCGGGTGCCAGCCTGCAAGAAGTACAAGAACTTTGTAGCCCAGTGGTACCCTTGACCCGTTTTTTTGGTTTATGGGCTCCCTTAAAAAAAAACCAACCCAAAAAGGGTGCCCTTATTTAAATATGGTTTCTGGGCTACCAAGAGAAGGTAGGGTTTAGGGTTTAGGGTTTAGGGTTTCGGGTTTCGGGTTTCGGGTTTAGGGTTTCGGGTTTCGGGTTTAGGGTTTAGGGTTTAACTCAAGGTCAACCCTCAGAGGCTCGGTTTGCGGCCTGGGATTTCGCGCTTCAGCCGACGAATGAAGCACATTCCCTTTGGCGGAGGAGAAGGGAGAGGTTGAGGGTTTAGGGTTTGAGGGCAAGGAGGGTACTAAAGCGAACACACCAGAGGAGGAGTTCAAAATCCTCCCCTAAACCCTAAACCCTAAACCCTAAACCCTAGACCCTAAACCCTAAACCCTCATGTATAACATTGGGACACTAAGGTGGTACCCCTCCCTGGCTTCGGGGACCCGATAGTTTAGGGTTTCGGGTTTCGGGTTTAGGGTTATAAGGGCCACATTCTGAGAATTTCCAAGAAACCTCTTAGGGGAACATGCTTAGGGGTCCAAGTTTTAGGTTAAAACTTGGACCCTAAACCCCTAAACCCCTAAACCCCTAAACCCCTAAACCCCTAAACCCCTAAACCTTTAAACCCCTAAACCCCTAAACCCCTAAACCCCTAAACCTCTAAACCCCTAAACCCCTAAACCCATAAACCCCTAAACCCCTAAACCCCTAAACCCCTAAACCCCTAAACCCCTAAACCCCTACACCCCCAAATACCCCTAAACCCCAAAACCCCAAAACCAAAAAGGAGCCCCGGAGGGGAACGCCATTAATGCTGGTTGTAGAAAGGGTGTAGGGTTCAGGGTTTTGGGTTGAGCCGTAAGGGGTTTAGGGTTTAGGGTTCAGGGTTTAGGGTTCAGGGTTTAGGGTTCAGGGTTTCGGGTTTAGGGCCCAGGGCCTAAAGGGTTAAGGGTGTAGGGATCCCTGATCTGCTTGTTGGAGGTCCCACCCTCGCCCCTCCTTTCCCCCTCCTGCTGATGCAAATCCTGCTTGACCCGTGCGGGAGAAGGGGCTCGCTAAGAAAGAAGTGAGCATTTCGAGCTTGTAGTTCGAAGCCCTTAAGAACCCCAAAACCTACCTCGGACTCCATTTACCTACGCGCAGCTTCGTAGTAACTGCCCTTGACTAGTAATGTATAGGTCGCTTTAATAAACCCCCCCCCCCGGGATTGGTTCCGGCGCTGGGTCCAAACAAACTTTGAAAGGGGTCGGGGTGGTAAAAGTAAAGGGGGGGGGGGAAGTAGTACTAGTAGTACTAGTAGTACTAGTAGTACTAGTAGTACTAGTAGTACTAGTAGTACTAGTAGTACTAGTAGCACTAGTAGTACTAGTAGCACTAGTAGTACTAGTAGTAGTAGTAGTAGTAGTAGTAGTAGTAGTAGTAGTAGTAGTAGTAGTAGTAGTAGTAGTAGTAGTAGTAGTAGTAGTAGTAGTAGTAGTAGTAGTAGTAGTAGTAGTAGTAGTAGTAGTAGTAGTAGTAGTAGTAGTAGTAGTAGTAGTAGTAGTAGTAGTAGTAGTAGTAGTAGTAGTAGTAGTAGTAGTAGTAGTAGTAGTAGTAGTAGTAGTTAGTAGTAGTAGTAGTAGTAGTAGTAGTAGTAGTAGTAGTAGTAGTAGTAGTAGTAGTAGTAGTAGTAGTAGTAGTAGTAGTAGTAGTAGTAGTAGTAGTAGTAGTTGTATTCAGCAGCTCTTTTGTGCCTCCAGCTCTCGCTTTGCGCCACCCTCTCTGCTTTTGAAGCTCTTCTGAATTGGAATGCTCTTTTTTGTTCTTTTGATGAGCATTCTCTTTTAATTATTGTATGATCCCTCACTCCAAAGGAGTTCTTCGTCATGGCCACTGGCAACGAGGACCTCTCGGGTGTGGCTCTCGCAGAGGAGTGTCTCTGCTGTCTGTAGTTAGGGTTTAATTAGGGTTTAGGGTTTAACTATGGTTTTAATTACCTAACCAATTAATTAGGGTCTAACTAATTAGGGTTTGATTAACCCCTAATTAATGAACGTGTATTTCCCCCCCCCCCTAACCTCAGCCCAGGCAGCTCTTCAAGGCGCTCTCCGACTACGCCAGGAAAAGCAACTCTACAGGGTGGCTGCGACGCTCTCTGCGCTCCACGCGAAGCACTCTGTGGAGGCTCTTTGGGTAACTAATTATGGTGGGTTGAGGGTTTAGGTTTAGTTCAGGGTTGAGGGTTTAGGATTTAGGGTTTAGGGTTTAGGGTTAGGGTTTAGTGAGGGTTTAGGTTTTAATTAGGGGAGGGCTCAAATGAACCCGGCCCTGCAGCTGGGTGCAAGAAGTGCTGGCCTCTCTCCTCCTCTTTCGGCAGGGCTCTGAGGGGCAGGATCTCTGGACGGCGGTCTGCGACTGGCTTGGTTGAGCAGGGTTTTGGGTTAATGAGGGGTTTAATTATTAGGGTAATTGGGGTGTTGTGGTTGATTGAGGGTTAATTTTCAACTTGAGGTCTCTCTGTGACCTGGCGACTCTCGGTGGAGATGATCTGGTCAATGCTGCACTCTGAGGAGGAGACGGGGGAGGGCATATGGCTTAATTATAGGTTATAGGGTTAAGGGTTTAATAAGGGTTTTATTGCGGTTCAGGGTTGAGGGTTGAGGGTTGAATTAGGGTTGAGGGTTGAGGGTGCTTAAGGCTTAATTAGTAATTAGCCGGCTCCCGTGAGGACCGGGCTCTCAGCGATGAGCAGCTGGGGGAGATCTCTCTGAGCATTGCCTGGCTCTGGGACGAGCTCCTAGTCTCTTCGTATCCCTAGCCCTTTCCCTTAATGAATCCCTAACAGCCCTAATTAAGTCTGCACTCTAATTAAGTCTAAACCCTAACTAAACCCTATCTAATCCCTGAGCCCTGAGCCCTACTTAAACCCTTGAACCCTGAACCCTAAGTAAACCCATATGAAACTCTAATAATCCCTAAATAAGGTCAGGGCTCCTCTCGCGCGAGTCGGTGGAACTCTTTGAGGGCAGGAGCCTTCTGAAGACGTATCTGCTCTGCCGTCAGGAGCGGACTCTGTCACATCTCTCTTATCACGCAGAGCCTCTCGACAGGTTTGGCAGGGCTTTTTTAGGTGTAATGAAGGCTCTTAATGAGGGGTTTCCCTCTTGACTAAGTAAGCCCCACACAATCCCAGGTTTGCCCGGCACTCTGGCCTAGCCTGGAGCCCTCTGGTGCACTCTGTGTCCTGGCTCTATATGAGAATTCAGTATGGGTTTAGTGATGTGTTGAGGGTTGAGGGTTGAGGGTTGAGGGTTGAGGGTTGAGGGTTGAGGGTTGAGGGTTGAGGGTTTACGGTTGAAGGTTTAGGGTTAGTTAAACCAGGGTGTACTTGGAGATTCATGGTACTTAGTAGCTATGTATAACTGCAATTACTTCTAGCCCACTTATACGCCCCTTTTATAAGTACAGTTATAATTAGTTACTCAGTACCGTGAACCTCCAAGTAGGGTTTCGTCAGGGTTTAAGGTTTAGGGTTTAGGTAGGCATCTTTTAGTCCAACTCTGCCATCTCCCAGGTGGATTTAGTCCGCGCAGACACTCTTCGCCGAGCTCTGCGTCTGAGCGCTGTGGCACCTGACCGCTGGCGCTCTCAGGGGCCTGCTGAAGCCTCTGAGCCAGGTGAAGATGCTCCAGCGGAAGCCTCTGATCCGGCTGGAGCCTCTGTGCCAGCCTCTGAGGCAGCTCAGGAGTGAAGGATCCTCTTGCTCGGCTTCTCTAGGGCTTTGGGTTGAACCCTAAACCCTAAACCCTAAAACCTAAACCCTAAACCCTTATCCCTAAACCCTAAACCCTAATCAAACCTTAAGCCCTCAAACCCTAAACCCTAAACCCTAAACCCTAAACCCTAATTACCCTAAGCCCCAAACCCTAAACCCTGTTTAGGGTTTAGGGTTAATTAGGGTAAGCTCTCAATGCTCTCTGAAGCCTCGGAGCATGGACCTGTGGCCTCTCCGGAGGCGTTTTTGTTGACTCTCTCGCTCAGTGGCTCGGCTTGAGGCCGTAACCCTAAAATTAAAACCCAAAGAAAACCCTAAGTAAACTATAATTTGGGGGGATTGGGGTTGCTGTTGACAGGGTTTAATTGGGTTTTCATTTTTTTAAGCACCCCTCAAGCCTAGTTAGAGTTTCTCCAGAACACCTGAGTAGCCCTCCAGCCCTAAGTCAGGCTCTAAGTAAACCTCAAGCCTCAGAGCCGGCGAGCTGAGACTGTGCAAGCACGACTCTCTGTGCTCGTGCGAAAGAAACAAGTGCCTTTCTCTCATTGCAGCCCAGTCTACTTGGAGGTTCATGGTACTTACTGACCAGTTATAACTGTACTTATGACTGTACTTATAATCACACTAATTAAATAAGTCGGGACTTATAAGTCAGTACGTATTTGCCATGAACCTCCAAGCAAAGCTTGAGCAAACCTCTGACATGTGCTTTCTGCAGGTTATCTTCTGAGTTTTGGCAGTCGTAGCCCCTCTCGACCTTTGTTCGCTCATGAAACGACCCGCCTCTTGCATTGCTCCGCCCGCCTCTTCGCAGCCTCGCAAGAAGCCGACGACCATCTCTCTGCAAGAGGGCACGATCGACTCTGCCCAGGAGGGCCCGACCGACTCTGAGCAACAGGGCACGACCCACTCTGCGCAGGAGGGGTCTCATTCTGTTGGCTCTTCCAGTTCTGAGCACAGCCCCCCTGAGGAAGTGAGGCTCCATGCACCAGCTCTTTTCATCCCTATCTGGCACGCTCTGAGCCCAGCTCAACAATCTTGGCTCAGAGATGCCGACAGGGCACTCTCTGCTGTGAACGCAATTCTCGATGCATGAGAAGGCCAACTCTCCGACTTGCCAAGCTCTGAGCCCAAAAAGAATATCTTCGGTGTCGAGTGCTCTCTTGCACTCTTGTGCCTGGCCATTCCTCTGCACTGCTAGTACTGGGAGTACGACTACTACTACTCCCTATCACTACTACTACTACTACCACTACTACCACTACTACTACTACTACTACTACTACTACTACTACTACTACTACTACTACTACTACTACTACTACTACTACTACTACTACTACTACTACTACTACTACTACTACTACTACTACTACTACTACTACTACTACTACTACTACTACTACTACTACTACTACAACCTCTGAGAAGTGCTTTTCGCAGTCATGTGCTC